>CM034152.1:609046801-609149301 GCA_019776745.2 Taxus chinensis | reverse complement strand
GACCATTGATTTGGAAATAGAAAATCTAACCCTGAAGTATCCTTATGAAAGCTTCTTTCTCATCTCATTTGATTCATTTTCTTTCCATTTGTTTTGCAGGTTGAGGAGGAAGAGAGGCCATTGGAGACCATCCCAAGCTTTTGGGGAGACATTGCAAGCTCTAATATTTTTTTTGGCCATGCCCTCTCCTAGGGTTTTAAAAGCATTTGTATAATTTTATTTAGCTTAGTTTCCTTTGGTTTTGCTCAAATGGGTTTGTGGTTTTAATATATTTTGTAGAATAACTAGACTTTATTTATATAACCAGTTGGGTATATGGAAGTGTAATATTTATATATATACACACCTACATATATATATATATATATATATATATATATATATATATATATATTTATTAATTCCACATATAGGATGAACCCGAATTAGATTAAACATCTTCCTCCTCTTCCTCTTCCACTTTACATGGGGTTAGAATAAACATCCCCTTATCCCATAAAGTGACCCCTTAAAAGTCAACTCATGTTTTAAAATTAAGACATTTAAATTAAAATGGAAATTTGCACTCATCCACTCTCCACCTAATTTTTGTAGGGATGAATCTCATCTCTTACTTGGATTAAATTTTGACCATTGATTTGGAAATAGACAATCTAACCCTAAAGCATCCTTATGAAAGCTTCTTTCTCATCTCATTTGATTCATTTTCTTTCCATTTGTTTTGCAAGTTGAGGAGGAGGAAGAGAGGCCATTGGAGATCATCCCAAGATTTTGGGGAGACATTGCAAGATCCAATATTTTTTTTGTTTGCACCCTCTCCTAGGTTTTTAAAAGTATTTGTATAATTTTATTTAGCTTAGTTTCCTTCGGTTTTGCTCAAATGGGTTTATGGTTTTACTATATTTTGTAGAATAAGTAGACTTGATTTATATAACCACCTGGGTATATGGAAGTGTATGTTTATATATGTAAACACACACACACACACACACATATTCCACATATAGGATGAACGCAAATTAGATGTAATTCAGAAAACAAGATTTAATACATATATATTTAGATATATGTTTATACATTAAAGAGTATAAATTTATATATATTTATGTATTACAAATATATATTTATATGTTATATGTATATCTACATATTTATATTTATATTTATAGTTATATATACACAAATAAATAAAATTAGGATTTGAAAAAAAAGTTCAACTGCAGCCACATGCACAGTGGATGAAATGAAATAACACAGTTTTCACAAAAGGGGAGGGGCTGGATGAAATAATATTAGTTTAAGTGTTTTGAGTGTGGGGGAGGATAACCTACCGCACCCCTATCCCATTTATTAATGGGCTGGGGTAGGTGACCCTCTCCCTAACCCCCTTTTTCCCCATTTTCTAACACAAGTGCAGGCCGCACTTTTTCAAAATAGTTTTTTTTTTTTAAATGACATTTGGTCAAACTCCAAATCCCACGCATTTTCTTAGGGTGTCCTAATTTAATAATTTTTATCCATTTATATAAGAAATATATATATATGAAAGGGTTAATATTAATGTATTAATATTAATAACATATTAATAATTAATATATCATCATGTAATTAATTTTCTCCCTTCTTCTTTCTTTTTTTATTTTTTTATTTTTTTTATATGTACTTCCAATTTGATATAGTAGTGAGAGGTAGAAGGAATATATTACATTTTTCTTTAATTATTTTGTGGATTTGCAAAAAGAATTCAAAATGAGGATTACAAGCTAACCTTTAGAATTTAACCTTCTTCATTAACCAAGTAAAAAAAAAAAGACAATTGCAAATGGAGTTTTATGGGATGATTTATTTAGTAAGTATTAGATCATTAACACTTGGGTTCTTCCCATTTCAAGAGCAATGTATTTGAATTTATTAATTTACAATGTCACTTTATTGCTATAAAAATTGACATTACTAAATACAATATAATCTAATATATTTTCGTCTTTATTTCAATACAATGTTTATACATTAAAAATAACTAGAATAACTTTATTTTTCCATTTCAATTTATTATACTAACAAGCTCAACCTCTAACCAATTCTTTCTTTTCTTTTCTTAATACAAGTTTACAATACAATAACAACTCAATGAAAATATACTTTATTTTCCATTGTAAAAGTAGCTTAATCTTTTAACACAAGGACTATTTTTCTCACAATGCATCCAAGGTTTCAACAATGAGAAAATACTTTCTTTCTATTTGCAAACTATCTTTACAATAACAATATTTCTTCTTTCTTTTCTTATTTGTTTCTTTCCACATGCGATGCAATATTAAATAACAACTATTTGAATAAAAATTTCCTTTCAATATATACTACCCTTCCATAGACAAAAAAGAATACAATATGTTTCTTTACAATATAAATATAATAATGAAGTACATTATTACAATTTCTTCCACTCGTAGGTCAGTAAAATACAAGAAGTTTCACATGGCCATCAATAAGACTCCAATGCTCTAAACAATAACAAGGTAGCTCGTCAAAATTTTTCTTGATTCACAACAAACTAGGGGGAGAGGCAACACTCTCCACCCAACCAAGATACCCAATGGATAAAATAAGCCATCCTCTCCATTGGCCCCCGAGCCCCAACCACATCACAATACGAAAAGATCTCAACTCATGGCGATCTACTAGCTTCCACACTACTTAACATGTAATCTCACATTCATTCCATTTACATACAAAACACAACAACTCAACAAGAAGAAACTAATAAACAACAAGATCACAAGGCTTATCAAGGAAGCCAAAAAGAGTAACACCTATGGGCAGGCCACTTATGCCTCCCAATGGGAATGGGTGCCCACCCAAAAGCCTCCAATGCAACTCACAATTTCCCCTTACAAATCTTATGCCTCCCTCAAGTACCCCTTATACCTCCATAATGCTTATGCCTGTCTACATCTCTTATGTCTCCCTCATAGCAATAAAAAAAGACAAGAAATGCAAGCATCCCTCAAAACAAGGGTGGCGCACCCAGCCAAACTTCCTCCTCAAAAAAAGTGTGAACTCTTATGCCTCCCTGCATAAAAATCCTCATAGTCTCCTCCCACTCCCAACTTAGCCATTCTACCCACACCCAACAAACATTCCAAACAGACAACAACATTCAACACAACTTATACACACATAAAATAAAATAAATAACATAAATAAAATGAAGGTGAAGCTCCTACCTTGCCATGGTAGAGCTTGTTCCAAGTATGAAGTTCCAAGCTTCTCCAAAGATCAAGAAAGCATCCAAAAAGGTCTAATAATCCACAAAATCTCTCCAAACCCTCTCACTCTCACAAAATTCAAGAGACTAAAAATGATAATCCAACCCTAAAACAAGCAACAAGAATTCAATAAATAGAGAAAAGAGAGGGAGGGATGATGTGGCTCCAAGTAGGATGCTACCTCATTTCCTCTCCACTCCACATCACTTGGTCAACCTTATATTCCAATGCATAATTTATAAGTTGTTGGAGGAATGACAAGCACCTTACACACTCCATCTAAGCCCACTCCCCCAAAGGACAAAATTAAATTTTTGAAAGAAAGTGCAATTAACATTTTACCTTTTTATCCCCCCAAAACACCTAAAAGAGCCTAAATTTGACCTGTCAACCCATAGGTAGGGTTGGCGTGGGCTTTTAAGAGGTGCGGGACAAGTTTGACATGTCCTACAAGTTTCCAAATTTGGCCTCTAAGGCCAAATTCGAGTTTCCCATGAAGGGTAGAGTGTGCTACACTCAAAATTAAAACACACTTCACTCAACACAAAATCCAAGACTAAATCAATTTTAATAAATGAAATCCTTTTAGTAACATCTTTAATTAGTTTAGGAAAAATTTAAATTAGCTTAATTAAGACACTACAACCCATGACTAATAAAGGGGTAAACACCAATCCAAAATATAAATAATAAAACAAGTAAAATTTCACTTACTAAGAGAAAACACATACTAACATAATAGAAAGGGAAAATTAAAACAAAACAACACATGACCCCATAGGTCACAATTTTTCTCTAACCAAATAATTCTAACACACACACAATTACATGTTGCCATGGTGACCCTAGTTGGATTTTTCTTGAATTCCAAAGTGGTTTGTCTCCACTCCCCCGATGTTGTTGTGAATATAATATACCTACAAAATAGAGGATACCTCCTTCGACCTCGTGGCCGGATTAAAACATTCTTGCCAAAATATACAATATAAATCTAAAATAAACTATATATTAATTAATATCATCTACACAAATATGATATCACTTTCAATTTCTAGCAGATGTCTATTCCACATTTCATTCATGTCAAAATGATCATGACATTAATCCAATTATCAAGGTCTACTCAATATGACTAAATATATCACATGTCAGAATTAAAGATAAATAAGCATGTCAAAAGTATATCAATATCAACTTCAAATGTCTCCAGTAGTCCATATGCATCATATAAGAATCAAATCAATAACAGTTCGGTATCTTTGATATCTACTAACATGCTATATCAAAACTATAATATATCCATAAGTGTAGTCGATAGTATCAAAACAATAATAAAAAAGGCGTCGGAGGGAAGTGTGCACTATAGAGTAACTGTATAAAAAGAGACAAATGGGGTAAAAGAGATGGAAGAAATGCAACTGAAGTTTGTTGGGAATCAATGTTGGAAGTAGGAATGTTGTTGGATTGTATGGCTTATTCCATGTTTATTTCTTGAGAATGTGTAATAACGGGCATGAAATAAGAAAAGAACAAAATATGCTTCTTTTTAATATGTCAAATAGTTCACACACCATTGTTTTAGTTATCTTTCTTATTAGAAGAATGTGAGAAAGAAAATAAAATGGGATTTGCAAGGAATCTAGGAAATGACAAAACTGTGGTTTGTTTCAAGTGGTTTTAGGTGGCATCCTTGATATAACATAAGGTACGTGAGGCTCAAGTCTGTGATTACTACCAGTATGGGGCTTGATATTGGGGCCTACCACCACACTTTACACACTACAATGATAAGGGTGTCAGGTCCTTTGCTAATATACCAATAGTAAAAATTTTATAATGCTTCCAAAACACAATGATGGATTTCCTATTGGGGGATGAAATTCTAATAGTTACTCCTGGAAGAATATGTTTAAGATGTGTAATGTGTGTATTTTTGATGTGTGTGGAAGAATTGAATGCAAAGAATTGACCTGCTAATTAGAATACGTGGTCAAGTAAGGATCACAAGGTTATTTATAAGTCTAAAATAAAAATTTGAAATTTTATGAATTCAAGAAAGGAAAAGAGATGCAAAAATGGAAAATTAGCGAAAAAAATGAAGAATACTTGGATAATGTTATTTTCCTTCTTATTATAATTTTTTTATTTTAGCAAGTGTGTTGTTGATCCAAGAAAGTAATCAAATATGTACGCAAGCAATCAAATCTCCCACCTTTGAAGTTATTTGAAGGAGAGGAATGGAATATGGAAATGAAAATGAAAAATAATTAAATAACTCACCAAAGAAGGGTGTGTCCGACCCGGGCATGCCATAGTTTTAAAATAATTTTCTTTCTCCTATTTCGTATTAGTGAGATGGTAATGAAGAAAAGAAGCAACTCTAATAATAAGAGGGTTTAAGGCTATGTCAAGATGAGAGGATAATGGATAGAGGCACAAAATATCCTCCTCGTAAAGAGATTTGTTTCCTTCACAACACGGAGAAACCCAACACAAAAAACAACTAAGAAATTAGATGGTGGGTTACCCGAAAATGCTAGTCCCAAGAAGTGAAAATTTCCTAGGATGGATGTCAACCCACTTTTTGGATAAAAGATAGATAAAATTGCGATGAATAACTGATAACAGGATTTAAACTGAAAAAAAAAATATAAACTAAAGAAGATACTATAAAATTTAAATCACATAATAGTAAATTATAAAAACTTATCCCAACCTACTCGAGTCGAATTTGACCTAAGAAAAAAGTGCTTAGTCGATGTTGACTGGGACAATGTAGAAAGAAAGTGTGGGAAAAGTAGCCCTAAAAGACTATTATGAAGTTGATCTCAAACTAAAGTTGATGTTGAGATGTTGTAAGAAATATGGATTCAATGAGAGTATAAAGGATGCAAGAAAATTGATGAAAATGAGAACTACTTACAGAGTTAATGGTAACTGGTCATGATTGACAATAACTGGATGTGACAAATATGAGACCTGAAGCAACAGGTGTGTAAAATATCAAGATTGCGAGAAATGGGGGATTAGGGGATAAGAAAACTGATAACTTGAGGAATGGACGATAAAAATTAAAAAAAATATTAAATGGGTTGAAGAATACTAGGTAGGGTCAACGTTGACCAAGTGTGATCTAAGGTTTGATTTATAAAGATGGATGGAAATGACAATTTGTAGAAAGAAATAGAGTATGAGAGATGCAAGGGAAGATCTCTAAGATGGCTAATGATCTTGCAAATGTGATGGGGAATAATGAATGGATGGAAATGGAGGATCTAAGCATGTCAAAGAAAAATATAAATTCAAGTATCCAAAGGTGAGGCACAGGTTCTCGAAAGGAGCTCCAAGGTGGTGATAGTTGCTGCAAAGAAGAGAAAGAAATGAAACCAAGATCGTAAGAAAGTGTGAAGTCTCAAAAATTGCATCATGATGAGAGAATTGGTATGGGTGTATTTTTAGGGTCGACAACGACCCAGATGGGTCCCTGGTGACTGCTGAAATCTATAAATTTTGGTGGGGGAAATGTGATCATCTTGAGACAATGAGCCCTTGTGAGATGTGATTAGGGTTTTGGGTGGTAAATATGGGTTAGGGGTGTCTTGGGGAGATAACAATTTGTTGAGAGATACTAGAGCATTAAATGAAGGAAGATGGGAATTGAGGGATGATAAAAATGAGGTTTATGGAGGATAACGGATTAGATGAGTATTTAGGACTAATTAATCGTGATTCGTGATGTTTATGGAAGAAAAATTAATGATATTATTAGGATGGGATTAAGGTAGAAAATAATCAATAAATGAAAAAAAAAAATTTAGGATGGAAAGGGAAATTTTAATGACAAAAAAGGTATGTATGTAGAAAATGATGAAAAAGGGGAACAAATGTGGGATGAGGGACAAGATATGCCAAAATTTTGTGTCTGCATTATGATTGTTTAGTTGGAAACAAACTGTACCACATTTGTTTTATGCCCATAAGGTTTTGTTATCTACAACATTATGGTGTCTTAAAATTTGTTGTTTTCATGGTTAAAATCACATCCTATTCATTAGCCTTATTGAAAAATTAAACATGTGAATTCATATAAAGGAAAGTGTAATTCCCTTATTTACCTAACTTAGATATCACCTAGCACCATCATAAAAGAGCTCAAATCTCCACTAAACTCCATCAGAGTATTACTATGACCTAGGAACAAACCATATATAGGTGTGAAAATTTATAAACTATGTTTAAGATCCAATATTCATATTCTACACACCTTTAAATATGAGCATATGCATGACATGCCATTTTTTTCGTTATCAAGTGATCAAGTTGTCAAAAAAATGACATTCATGTAAATATCACATGCTAGGTGGAGAAATTCATGTTTCTTAGTGCATCATCAAATTGGTTAAAAAATACACTTTTTTATCGATGTTTTAACTGAAAAAATAACCCATATGGAAGGTATTCTACCAAAGGATAAGGTATAAGGTTATTTCACATCATTAGAATGATTTCAAAAATGTGTAACATGTAATCATTAAATGCAAAGATTATGATATTGTGTTGTAATTACATGAAATTTTACAAGGTTTATTAACATTCTCCTTTAAAACTATATAACATAGGACAAATATTTACCATGCGCAAGGATGGGTGGTAAAGTATAACACTCGCTGATTTTGTAGGTATATTTCTAGAAACAAATAATTTATAGGTCATTTCTAATCAACATAGTCATCTTCACTTCAAAATCATATCTATGTCTCTCTATTTATCTAAGTACACTTGTCTCATTTTAAAATCACTCTTATATGTATTTATGTCTTTTAAATTTAATATGATTTTCATTTTGATTTTTCTATTAATATTTATTAATTAATATGAATTTATAACTTTTTGTAACCCTTAAAATTTTAATTAAATAAGAATGACATCTCAAAATCTAAAATATTATTTATTTATTTAAGGTGTAGCCATAAATACACCGATGGCACTCAATAACACATAAAAATAATAAATTTAGATTAAAAAAATAGGATATTCTTAGAATTTTTTAGACATGTAACGTAACTACAATAAGCTAGGGCTATGGTCCATAATTGTAGAATTACTCTTTCTTTCTTTTTTATTCCTAGATATATTATTTATCTAGAGTTACTCTTCTCCCTACAATACATTAGTATTATATGACTCTCTAAATATCGTAATCTATTACTCAAACTTATATCTCCATGCCCAAAACCATGAGCTTGATTCTTCGTTACAAGTTCAAAGCTAACTTGTCATCATCTATTACATTTATCTAGCATTGTTTACCATATGATGTAGGTTATTTATTTATTTAGATATGGACCCATATTTTTCATAATTTCAAACACTTTTTTGAAATATATTATCTCTAAATTAATCTACAGAAAAAATGTTCCTTATAAGAATCTACAAATATAGAAGAACAATTAAAAAATCTAAATTTTTAGAAAACAAATTTAATATAAAATTTTTAAAGAATAATTTGAACATCAATATAAAAGCTTGTAGCTTTTGAAATCCTCTTTTAGAATTTTTTTTATTAAATACATATTAGAAAAAATGACATGCCATAATACATTTTTTTTATTTGTTTGCATCTGAAATATGCATAATTAGATGCACAAAAATTTTAGAATTATCTTCTGAAGAATAAGGGATTTCATCCAATCAAATTTTCTTTAGTGATGAACCTACAATCATTCCTTATTACTTGGTATCATCTTGTATGTTTACCTTAGTTGATGGCTAGGAAACATATTTCACACCATCATACTCACTGTTGGACTACAACCTATTGACAATTTTTACACTTGTGCAAAAATAGGAAACTTGAAACTTCATTACGATGGATGGAATTAATGAAGTGGACCTAACTAGGGGAATGCATTAATTTTTTATCATTTTTGAGTTGCAGTAATTGACTAACTACATGTAATCTGCATCTATGTTTGCTCTTACAAAATGTAACACATCACATTGACTGCCATTCCATGTTCACCTTCAACAAGGAAATACAAAAGCCCCAAAGTACTAATGCATTTTCTTGATGAATGAGGGAATCACAGTTTAAGTGAAATACTAAATTTGGGAACAAAAAAGAGAGTTATAGTTTACAATAAAGAGATTTCATTGTAAAGTTACAGGTATTTCAAAAAACTCATTATTTCTACATGTAAATATGTTTAATTATGTGTTTGAGTTGTTTATTCCATTATACTATCAATAAACATGTTATAAAGCTTAAAGTAGAAAGAAATATACAACTCAAGTAAAAAAATTAAACGTTATTTATCAATGAAGAAGTACAATATTTTCCACACAAGCCTTGGGATGTAACTCATAACTACTGAAGTAAAATATGTATGTACAAAAAGCTAAAAGTAGAAGAATATAGATAAAACCCATCATTGCCTTCTGGTTTTTTGTTCGTCTTCATCAAGTTGTAGATTCTTCATCCTCTTCTTCCACATCACTTGGTTCCATCATCATCCCTAAGAAAAGGAAGAAAATTATTATCAGACATTGAGCTCAGGGTTTAATCTGTATACTTATGCTAATAGTTTTATTCAAATGAATCGATTGACATCAAGAGGCATAAGGTACATTAGAGACAAATACAGAATTGATACAAGAAACATTCTACATCAACACATATGATTCCTAGAATCACTCGAGAAAAGAAAGAGAAAAGGAAAAATTATCGAACATAATAGAGTCCAAAAAGCCTAAATATTTTCTAACTATTTCTTTAAGTGCACAGGTATAGGTAGCAGATGAGAAACAATAAATACTTTTCAAAAATGATTACCTGCAGAAATGAAATATTCGCTAAAAGAATCTACATGATATAAATTTATGATATGTCCCAGAAAAAGGAAGATGCAGATAGAATATGTATAAAAGAAAGGCATTAAGACACTGAAATCAGAAGTAAGGAAGCAAGATACAAGTAGCAGTTCTTAATAAGCAAAGTCTTTATCAAAAGATGGAAAATGAGAAAGGGTATCTTCTAGGTTAACTAGAATACCTCTAGCAAAACCCATGAAGAGGATATTTAGAGGATATACCATAAGAAAGGAAAATTTAAAGGTATGAATGAGAGATGTAAACTCAAAGTAACAGTTAAAAGTGGTCAAGTATGTGCAGCAAGGAAATGATATCAGTCAACTACAATTTTATGCGGAAGCCACTATAAATGATAAAATGATATTTCCAGCTCAGAATCAAGCTAAAAGATCAAAGTACAGTTGTAAAGAGGAATGTAAAGAGCTGTTTTAGAACTCAATAGAACAAAGAAAGTACACTCTTTAAAAGTTACAAGTGTAGGTGCAAAATATTCAGTTATTAAAGATAAGTGCACATAGAAAGTCCAGTTTCAACATGTATATCAAAAGAATCATGGACATACAAATACAATGAAGATTTTAAAATACTTTTTATTTATAGAGCCTGATTTCATAATTGAGTAAGTACAGAAATACAAGAATTGAAGAAAGTTCAAAACTTTAAGTTATTAAGTGCGTCTACACAATTTAGGAAGGACTCCAAATTTTGGATGCTTGTTGAATGACAATTACAAATTGGTACATCATATTCTTGCATAGTAAATAAAAGTTGTATCAAGATATGCTTGCATATAAGAAGCTATTGAGAAGTGTTAAATACATATAATGATAAAGTTGCATGTTTCATTCCCGATCAATGGTTATTTGAAGAACATAATACATTCAAGAGCATCAAGGCTTATTGGGAATCTGAAATTTGGATCAATCATATATGAATCAAGTTTCCTCGACACTAGTTTGAACAGAAATAGAAAATCTTGCAAGACAATTACGTCCACACATAGTGAAGGAAAGTAAATTTCCAGTCAATTACAGTAGTTGTAAAATTCAAACAGAAAATCAATGTTCACCAACAATAAGTGCAAAAAAGGAACAAATTATCACTTTCTCATTAAATTTTTTCTTCGTGTGATCATTAATAGGAAAGGAAGATTCTAGGTCTATTATTAAAGAAGATGAAAATTATAGAAATGACAGTAAGCTCACTCAGCTAAAGGAATTAAGAAATTACATCTCAATTGCAATGTTTTCAACCAAACAAAATTAAATGTAGTCAATTTTAACAAGCAAAGGATACCATGCAAATTCATCATCAAATAGATAAGAGGGCAGTTATGGCTTAAAGTCAACTGAAGTAAGTAGAAATGAATTGAAACTTAAGTTTAGATTCAATAGAATGAATAAGCATACAAATTCTATCAAAAAATAGATACAAAGATTGGTGTTCATCAAGAAGGATACTACAAGTACTTGAACAAATTACAAATTCTCAATGAATCATAGAGGTTAGACATATTTCATGGACTTACATCATAGATCAACTAACTGTTGAAGAATTTGTTTTTTAAAGCTTTGAATAGTTTGACTTCATCAAATCCAAATAAAGTATTAAATCCACAAGAAAAGAACAATTTATGACGAAAAGAGCAATGATACAAGTACAACTACTGTTAAGAACATAAAACTTCACTAAGAATAGTTTCAAGGTCTCATAAAATTACTAGTTCAATAATTAAAAGTGCTACTAAGAAATATTTGTGGCAGGTTAATCAAGTAAAGACTCTTCATAAAAGAAAAAATTCAAGAAAGGAGTTGCTTCAAGTTTCAGTGATGGAATCTTCAAGTATCGAAAATATTTGAGTTATGATACTATAGAAAATAGATCATCAATGCAAGCTACAATGTGAAGATACAATAAATAGAGTTCAATTCGAAACACATCTCTCAAAATAGAAACAAATTTCCACTATACATTGTTGTCATAGATAAGCCCTCAAATGTTTAAATAAGAAAGATTTCTTAAGAATAATAGATCAGAGCACAATACAAAGTTTTAGACAAGTGAAAGTCATGATTTTTATTATACTGAGCAAAGGAGCTACAAAAAAGCTCAAACAATTTGGTCTGTGCTTAGCAGGATAATACTCGAACCCTCAAAATCTTTATATAAAATAAGGTTCAAGAAATATTACAACCAATGGTGACTAGTAACACTGTAAAAAAAATACACACAAGTGGTGGATATACAAGTTGATGATTTTACGACCATTACACAAAAGAAAGAGAGTTATATTACTGGTTACAGAGCTCAATGTTAGTAAAACAATTACAGCCAACACATGGCTTTAATATTTTCCACATAAGAAGTAATGCCCAGCTCGATAGAAGAAGGACATGTATTTCTTACCCTCAGTTGCATGGAAAAACACAGAGATTTCAAGAAACCAATAGTAGATTCTAAGCACACACTTCCACAACAATGAAATCAAGAAGATAGCTCTCGAAATGATGGCACAATAAACAAGATAATGCATTGGAAGCTCATAGAGAATAAAAAACTCAAATAACATGCATAGAAACCAAACTAAACAATATTTATAAATTAAAAAATTCATTAAACATCGTATCAGATATTTGAAGTCAAATTAACTCTATAGACAGGTTACAAAACTTTTTATTCAGAGATCAATGGAAATTTTTATCAAAGTCTCAGAATTTTGAGAGCTCGCCAAAGGTGAAGAAAGGAGTTTCTTGGTTAAATACATAAATCATAATCCATATTTCCACAATATTTGCAACATATACAAGGAGGGTGAATAAATTTATCATTCTTCAAAGAAAATATTCAAACCCTTGAAGCATCAAGGTAGAGCAAGGAAATCTAAGATACCAAGAACTCACTTTTCTCTAAAATGCTCTTAGAGGGTTTCACAGGCTCAAGAATCACACAATAATTATAGAAATTCAAAACATTTTTTATAATATTGTCCAGAAAACAAAGAAATAAAGAAGTGACATGTAAAAGCTCGAAAGAACAAAAAACCGAGCTCGAAACTTACCACGACATCAAGTTTCACACTAAATAGATTTCGACAAAAGAAATGACAATGAGAATGGGGTGCCTGCGAATAGAGTGGACTACGATGCTGAAGATAAGCTAGTAGTAAAAATGTTAAAAAATCAAAGTTCGTATCACATTACACAAAACCAGAGAGTTTGAAACCAAGAATGTCCACCCCCACCAAATTCTTCTCAAAAGCTCAAAATAGAGGCAAAAAATGATGGAAAATGATTATGCACAGAGCCTCGTAGAATCCATTTACAGAGGAAAACCAAGCTCAATAACACAAAAATGGTGGCCTAAATAAATTCCAGGGCTTCTCCCTCCAAAACGGGCATACATTTTAAATGAACAATTTTTAGGTTACAAATAAACACATTCGCCAACTCAGCCTCATGTCAATCCAACTCAACCTCAGTAGAAGATCAATGGTTGAGGGATTAAATTACAAAGATCAATGATGAAAATAAAAACCCAGGCTAACTACCTTGTCTACTAGAGTTAAAAGATCGACAGTTCCAGGCCATCAAGTACCATCATTAAATGGTCATGAAGCAGTTACAGAATCAATTAAGCCTATAATCAATACAAATTCAAATGCTCAAAGAATCGATGATGCATACCTGACAATTACCTCAATCAATGGTTGATATCAATACGGGAGGTTCAAGAAAAATTCTACAACAGTCACCCATAACTTAATCGGGGTTCATAATATGCCAACATGTCAAGCCATTAAAAAATCCTAGCTAACTCAAGGTTAGCAACTTCACCGACAAAAGAAGAAGGGTCAAGTCATCGTGCAGAGAGGGGACAAACCCCATATTAATCAACAAGAATCATTTTCATTGATCAACTAACATCCAAATCATAGATTTTGAAAAAATCAAACACTGACAACAATAATCAATCGAATGATTATTCAAAAATCTGAAAACCATAGCCTTGTGCCACATAATTCCAAGGAGGTCAACATAATGTTTATCTAATGATTATGCAAAGGGGTCTCGTAAGCTATCCTTTTTTCAAAATTGTAATCATTATTGAAATAAAGTGATATGGGTTAATAATTCGTTAGTCTATATCAGAATAATAAAAAAGATAAAAACCTTGATTAGAATAAGTCATATATGCCAAATTCAAAAGACAACCACATCATGAGGACAAAGTGTGCACAAATCACAAGTGGTCCCCATAGTGGTAAGGTTTGAAAGTGAGAAAATTATAGTTGTAGGACATAATTTTATATGTAACCACAAGAAGACAGATGAGATGTCAACATCAGAACTTATAAGTGGACCTCAAAGTATATGAAATACATGGATAATTTTTTGCAAAGTGTTACAAGTAATGTATTTATTTTTGCCTACACAGGGATATTATTTTGCATGTGTATCAAAGGGGCAAAATTAAAGAGTACTAAATTTATCACTGCAAGTGGATCAAATTGTAAGTGTCACATCAAGCACTAGAGGACAGATATTGCATGCACATTGGAGGAGAGCTACACAACAAGTACGGGCTATTATTATCAAAATTATTCATCTTAATTTATTAAAGATAGATCATTCACCCACAATTTGATTGAATGTATTTTTGTAACCAATGCTATTAACGCCTCATTGTATTAACATGTTTGCTTTTATTCCTGTATTTATTCAAGATAAACGATAAAAATAGAATGCATGTGCGAGAACAAATTTTAGCCTATTTTCAGGATGTGTAGGATGAATAAAATTTCTATATAATGTGTGCAATTGCAAGGCATATAGCAGGAATTTATGGAGATAGAAGGGCTAAAGAAATTTTTTCTAGTTTTGCCCCTTGAATGAGAATTTATTTCTACCTTTCCAATTATTTACAGTCGTGTGTATATCTCATTAATTTTGTGAATGTCAAAATTCCCTGATTAATCATCTTACCTTGTTGTAAATTTAATATTTTCTTCATAATATTGGTGTCCATGTTATCTTACTATTTTTTTTGTGGCTCACTCCCTCAATACACCAAGTTTTTTTCCTTGATATTTTGTTGAAAACTATTGGTTCATCCATACAAAATTCATTTCTCAATTTAACTGTGCATGTAATCAGTCGAATCCTTAATAATTCTGGTGGATCACCCCAATTTTCAATTCAATTACAGTCATCATTTTTACCCTCAAACCCCCTAAAAATTAGTTTAGGATATATAAAAAAGGAACCGACCTTCATACCGAAGACTCACCTCAATAATAGGTATAACCACAGACCTGAGGTGTTTCCATTGTATCTATGACAGTGAGATATCCAGAGGAATATTAGAAAACCTATAGTCATCTCTCAACAGGGTTCACTTTGAAGATATAACACAACCCGTTTGATAATTTGTAAAAAAAAATTAAATATGCGAGTGTAATATAATGAAAGGCCAAAGTAACTAACTTAAAAATTCTTCTGACCTTTCATGTAACATATTTGCAAATTTAAGATACAATGTGTGTCTCAATATGCTATGTTGTTAACTATAACAAATTAGAACAAATAACATGCTAAGTACCTTTATTACTTCATACACATATAAGTTTTTGCCTTTTGTTTTTATTTGAATTCAAAACTTGCATTGGTTAGGTGAATAAAATTATTAAGATTAGTTGGCAAGGACTATGGGGTTCCATTCCATCTAATTCTACAGGCAAATGATCTTAGATACTCATATATTATTATGGTGTATATCATGTTATTTGTACCTTGTTTAATGGATAATAAACACCTTTTACCCAATCATATAATAAATGTTAGAATACAATACATTTGGTCAGACGTAGCTTGTTTTTATTTAAATAATTAAATAAATGATAACAAGAGGAAAACAATAAGAAAATATTAATTAATTAGTTGGTAAGCTATAATATGAGGGAAAGAGGATTTCCAAAAAAATTCCCATCTTAATATTTGTTCACACCGAGAAAATTAATAATTTTACTTAATAAAGTATCACACTAGTAGTTATTTAATCTTTTTTAGATTATTGGATATTTAATGGGGGAGTATTATTTTTCCATAATGTGGTTTTTGTTTCACATTAATGATTTCTTTCTCCTAATGAGATGTTTTTCAGTTACCAATTCCACAAGAAAAATGGGAAGGGAAAATAAGATCTTATTTCACATAGGAGGCCATTGGGGGACTGTGAAATTTAATTTTATTATTGAAGCCACAACCTTATGCCTTCTAAAATTCCTTAGGCCTACATAAATATGGTTGAAAAATCCTTCGTTTCCATTGTTGTTTTAACTATTAATTTTAGGAAGGAAATGATGTTTTTAGGAACTGACATGATGACACTATAGATAAAATGTCCCATACATGAATTTTTCAAAAACCTATATCCATAGGGAAGGTAAGATATGAGTTGGAGTTCATGGTGGAAAAGAGAAAAGGCCTAAGTCATTCAAAAACATGGAAGATTCACTGTTTATAGGAAATCATGGAGTAGGATTAATGAATGTGTCCATCTACTCCCACCCTATTATGATCTAAAGTCTCCACCCTCGAGACGAATACCCACAAATACTTTCTCTTGATTCTTATCATGAATGGATGGATGTGTACACAAAATGAATGGATTCTGAGTTTAACAACATGAAATTTCTTAAGATTCTTCCTCTTATGCAATTTATTTCCATCTAAGAAAAATGATCAATGTTATCATCCTAATTTTGTATTTCAATACCCTTTATTATTATTTCCTCAAAGATATTTATCATTAATATATCAAATTAACTTATTTAACTCCTTTAAATTAAATATTAAACATCAACCACCTGTCAAATCCTAAATATATTTATTTATTTTTTCCTCTCAAAGACATTAATCTGCTTCCTAACATTTGAGATTCATAGTCATTTATTGATTACACACGTATAGGTGATGGGGAATATTTGAATCCCCAATTAATTCAAGGTAAAATTTAGGTTTATTTATGGAAAATTTTCCATCCCATGTTATTATTTTTATTGTTATAGAGAATTTCATATGAATAGGTAATTTTTTGCAACATTGATAGAACAATTTATTTAATTTAAAACTGATTTAATTACCATTATGACATGTTTTAGGAGTGAAACAGTTGTTTTCATTTTCTGGATTAATAGTAGCTGACATTGAGGATCTATATTTCAATTTTTTTATTAATATTTATACATGCTTCCTATTATTCATCTCAATTGATTTGATTATTTTATAATATATCACATACATTGTAATATTGTTTACTTGTGCACAAGTTTTCTCCATCTCAAAAAAAGGTATCATTGGGGAGAGGAAGAAAGATATAACAAAATGGGTATGGATATAGAATTTTACCATGTGTGTTTGGTGAATATAAAATGGTGTGAATCGATAAGTATAAGTCATGCATTTCTAACTTGACTAGTCTCTATTATTTTTTGTCACATTATGCTAGAAAGTAATTCACTACTTATGTTGTGACAATGAAAATATTTTGTGAGGTATTGTTATGGAAAGAAGCACATATTAAAATTATGTTCTTTCCAAGTGGTGCACTTTCACTTTGTGATAACAAATCAGTTTTATTATGTCAGTGAATTAATTATTGTGAGGCCTCATATTTATCAAATATTTTTGTTATCAAGAAAAAAATGGTTATTATGGCATTCAATGTTAAAAACAATTGGATTTTTTTTTCCTGTTAACATGGCTTCATAGTTGGTAAACCTACACATGACCACAATAATGATAAATGAGGCAAGCACATGGTCAAGGAGGGTGGATGGATTTATTTTTCCCCTCAACGATGCCTATGCCAATTTATTGGTTATCTAGAGGCCATATTGAGGATATACGGTATACGATGAAAAGGGAATAGGTGGGTTCTATGCCATATTTCAATTTGAATGCAAGGTATATAAGTATGGCCTCTAGAATATGACGTTTTTACTATTATTACACATCTAGATGCATAGGTAGCAACTGAAGATTTCCCCTAGTCAATTTTTTTTTTGACCTTAGCGGTGGATTTGCATAGCATCTCGACATATGAAATCTTTATCCTAGGTTTAATCCACACTTATAGTTAAATTTGGACAAATGTTTCGAGGAAGAGAAATATTTCATGAAGAATGGCCCTATCTACCCTTTTAGTTTTCTTCGGCCTAGATTACAAACCCTACAGTCATGGCTTTCACATTAATTGAATCCCTATATAGATAGTCAACTGGATATTTAGCTTTGCACTAGAGGATTCATTATTGTTTTAAATTCAATTAGTGACAAAATTTTAATTCTTGAACATCTCTCGGATTTTAAACCCCATTACATTATTTTCAATATTGTGCTCCCCTCATTTCTTACTAAGATTGTGTGCGATAGGGTACCACATCTGCTACTTTACTTCTAGAGCATAGATTTCTTTACAACTATTGGTAATGCACTAAGGATAACACTGACCATTATCCCACTTAGAAAGGTCATCTTGCACCCAATCTTTTCATTTATTTTAATAAATATAAACACTTTTAAAGCTCTTATGGAAAATATAAAGCTTAAAATTCTAGAAAGATCTTGGATGCAAACTATTGAATATGAAGGGATTCCTTTTTGTTGTAGAAAATTTAAATTGCATTCGTATTTTAATCCTCACGATTGCATAGTACAAAAATCCAACCACACAAGATAATGTTTTAGATAGATTCTCTACCTTAACACTTGTATTTGTAAGGATATGAGGAAATAAATAAAGAGCATTATTCATAGGTTTAGGATTTCTAGATCATCCTATTTATTCATTTGGGTGAAGAGGGAAATTCCACACAATAACCATTTCACTAAAAAATGGTTGAAACTGAAAGGATAGACAAATATTCAGGAGTGCTTCCTAAGAATTTTGCATTGAAAGAGGGAAAGAGTTCACAATAGATCAGGGTTCATCCCTCAGTAACAGAGGATGTATCATTTAGTACAAATATTGAAATATATTTTCCTATTTCTCTAGTGGAGGATACATGAATGGTGTTTACAAAGAAGAAGATAGGGAAACAAAAGATTAATATGACTTTTCTCTCAAACATAGCTGGATTCCTTGTGTGTTAATGTGACATATCTAGTGTTGAATTTTGGTAGCTTTTTTACCACTCCATAAGACATTATAAAATTTTTTATGTTTCTATCAAAGTGGTGGTTTGTTTCATATCTTTTGATGCTAATGGATCAAATTTTTTTTATTATATTACATGTTTGTAATATGAACATTGCACTTGTGATACATTTCAATGTTATTTAAAAGGTTTGAGGATACATTTCAAAACATTCTCTTTACTATAAATAAATCAAAAAACATATTGGCTTATTTTTTCTAAGTGTCCTCGTTCATATCTTTTCCATGTTTCTTGATTATACGATATACCTCCTACACATTATAACTATGCCCTAACCTATTAATTGCCTCTTACGTTGAGCTACACTATCAAGGAATCCGTAGGATCAATCACCTACCCTTTAGATATAAATATATGAATGGTGTAACACATGGAAATTTAGAATGAATGAAATCATACACTTTTGTAAACTTTATTGAAAAGAGTTGTGAAACTATTGTAATCTATATATTAACTATATGGTCGCCTTATGATCTAAGTGATAAATGATACTAATTAAGGGAACTGTACTTATGATATTCTTGATCATATTAATGGAACAAATCGAAATTTATCAAATGTTTATAGGTTTAACTTCAATGCATTAGTTTAAGTGGATGAATAAATTTTTGAAAAATCATGTATATACTTGTACTTAATGTTATATAAAAATTTAGGTCACTTCTGATAGTAATGGAAGGAAACTATACAATTTAAAACGAATGAAACAACTTAATCTACTATGTTAGATAACTTTGAACTACTATTAATGTATTTATATTACTTCATGCATGTGTTTGATTGTAATCATAAGACTAGGAAATAAAAAGGCATTGGTTTATAAAGCTAATTGTGTAAGCGTGATTTAATATTCCATTTCGAAATGAAATTCTAGTTTACTTTTATAGTCACCCGCTAAGGATCGCTAAAAAATAAGGTGGCTAGGTTCAATTGTCAGGAGGATGGTATTTGATAGCCACATATGTTTTGAAGAGGGGGAAACCTTAGACTTGAAAGAAGGGAAAATAATATTGGGAATACACTTTTATTAATATTAATATTTGTAGATTAAATGGTGTAGGTTGTTCTAGTAGAGGCCGCTTCAAATGTGGCCTTTAAAACCACTAAGATGAATAATTGAATTATTTGGACTACGCATAATTTAATTATTGCCCTCTCAACCAATCCAATTCATTTATATTATTATGTAGTGAAAAATTACCTTTGTATATTCATACGTGTTATTTATTTACAATTATTTATTTTATTTCTGTTGTTTTCTATTTTATGTGCATAAGTTCTAAAAATTGGAATCAGAATGTGGCTTTTTACAATAATAAGCTATGGCTTCTATATCTGGTCTACAAACACCACAATTTATAGAAAATAATTATGAGTATTGTTCATTAACCATGAAGACACTACTAAGATCCCAGTATGTGTAGGAAATAGTAGAGAATGGCTATACAGAGCCCGTAGATGTAACAACATATAACACACTCTCACATGAAGAGAAAGACATTTCAAAGGAATTAATACAAAAAGACAGAAAAACACTTTTCTTTATTCATGAATCCATGCATGAAAGAATCTTACGTAGAGTGGTAGCAGCCATTAAAGAACAAATAACATGAGAAACTTTCTAAGTTGCATATCAAGGTAAAGAGAAACTAAAAACCGTAAAGCTATAGTTACTTTGAAGATATTTTGAAAATATGTCAATGAAAGATTTAGATTCTGTAGAATAATCTATTTACTTTTAAATTTGTTTTATTCAATCGAATTGAATCCCATGGTGAAGAAATCGAAGACAAATGGACTTTTCAAAAGTTTCCTAGAATTTTTCTTGCAAAATTTGATCCTTTGGTAGTTATTATTGAAGAAACTAAGGAACTAAGTGAGTTTTCAATTGATGAGTCACATGCATCAGTAATAAATCATAACAAAAGGTTGAATAAATAACATGTATTTCTAGATAAATATTTTTCATCACAGTTATTAGGAGGTCGTGCAAGAAGAAGACGAATAATTTCATCTGGTGGAGGCAAGCAATGGTCCATCAAACTCAAGTGGAAGAGGAAATAGTCAAGAGCACAATCATAATAATTTTTCTATTCAAAGAAAAGATAATTTTCATATGTAATCTCACTATTGTAAGAGATATGAGCATTATGCTTATGATTGTAGAAAAAATCACTAGGATAAGAACAAACATAATCAAAATTCAGGTTTGAATCTCTACTCCAACCTCCATGATTATTACATAGCATAGATATTTGCAAAGAAACACCTTATTTATCTCCCATTGAGTGTAATCTATCACACGAGAGTCCTAGTGATGTATGCTATTTGGATTTTGGTTGAAGTAATCGTATGTCAGGGTAAGTGCACCAATCTGGAGGGCTAAAAACTAGACAAAAATTTGGAAATAATAAAAATGTGTACGTGTTTTGACATGACACATGAACGTTATGTTTTTTTTAGGTTTGGTGGTTTATGAAGCTAAAATGCGTACATAATTTGTAAAACTATAAACAAAAAAAAGTAATCCCCTCCTCATTTTCATTTCCAGCAAACAATAATTTTAGAGAAAATTCCTACAGTCGAGGTTTATATTAAACAACTAGCTCCCAAGATCATTTCTAAATCGATGTGAAGATTGGAATCGACAATGGTGGCATAGAGAAGAGAGAGAAGAGGTAAGGAAAAGTGTTTTTCTCTTAATTTCATAGCAATTTGGTAATTAGACTGTAGATTTTAATTGAATACATTATTTTTCATTGTTACAGTTCCACCGCCACCATAACAAAACCCTACAAATATTATGAACCCTCCTAGACCTTCTATAATTGTTGAACATCCCCTAGGTAGTTAGGATGATTTATGAAGCCTATATAATAGAAAATAAATTTTAAATTGAGGAATTATTTATAAAAATGAGGAATCCCCATTCTACAAACCTCCACCGTGGCTCACTTACAAGCACATTAGAAGCATTATTAACTCAGTTTGACATGGAAACAAGTCAAATTGATCATTGGACATCTTATAAAAAATATTTCAAGGAATAGTACTAAACAAAACAATTGTCATATACAAATGTAAAGATTTTTTTTTTTGCAAAAGACCGCATATGTTCATTATTGATTAACAATTGAAACTAATTTTCCTATTCCATTATCATGCAAACAGTTTCCACTCCACTAGTGCAATAATGATTTGATAAAGAATAATATTTTAGATTGATGGTGGATGGTGTTTGATATTCCACCTTGTAATAAAAATGAGGTTCCACTATACTTTTTGAGGAAACACTATTGTGGGTTTATCCTCAATGAGATCCCAAACTATTTTGATTTGCGGGAATTTCATAGCTAACAAAAAGGCTCTACACATGATAGACTAGGTGTACAACATGCACCTATTTAGCATGGTACAGTCCACACACAAAATAACCCTCATCTTTATAATAGTAGAGATAATAGAGATTGATGCAGTACATGTGCTTCAGGTGCTCTCTGATATGCCTACCTTACATACGATGGAGATTTCTGATACAGATGTTCATGGAGGTAGAGTGGGTATTCCTCAAAGAAGTAGTAACATGAGGCCACATCTTTGCACATCATGTGGTAGCATATGGTTGGGACCTGATGAGGATGATAGTTTCATGCATACTTGTGTTTGTGGATTTTTCACTAGTGGTACACATTATAATGTGGGTATGTCAAACATCTTTCTGAGTGATACATTTGGATTCCAGACATTGATGAAACCTTTGCAAGTATTTTTTGTTTTTTATTACGTATGTTACAAATTGATCAAAGTACTTGATTTACTTATATATGTTAAATTGTTAAAATAATTAGATTTTAACTGATTCAAATGTACTAAATTACAAATATATATGTACATGTATGCATTAATATTACAGTGTGTGGGAGGGATGTCATCATCCCGACCACAAGTTGCGAGCAACATGCCTATACATACATTCATATAGGTAATTTTGAATGTTAAAATTATGTAAAATTTTCATGTATGAAAATATATATAAATTTTAAACTCAAATATATGTATGTTATTGTATACATATTATATATGCTCAACTAACTTGATGTGATATATTTTGGATAAAGTTGATGACCTCACTAGACATAACAACATCTCTATAAGGAGTAGAGAAAGGTTTTTCTGTAGCGATTTCATCTACAAAACAACTCATTGAGGTATTCAAACTATTTATTTTCATTAAATATATCATGTTATTCATGTTATGTTAAATTATTTTAATAATTTCCTTCATTATAGTGTCATGTACATAATCAATGTGACTGCATTTTGTATATACAGGAGTTACCTGTGACAGGAAGTAGCCCTATTCATATGATTCACAGGTGTGACTCAGTAAATGTTTTTTTGTATATTGATAAAATTAGTTAAAATATTATCATTACACATGCATGTACTTAGTTCACAAAAATGTTTACATCTGCATTCAAAAAATATATTCTTAATATAGTTTTATAAGGTAATTTTCATGTTTGATTTTGTAATCTTATGTGTATGTAGGGTTTAACCCCTTGTATTTTTACTTCAAGGGCATTGAATCCTTGAACTCATCATTTTAATACCCCCGTTTTTTATCCAATAGCTCTTGATGACTCACCTAAGCATGAGATGCATATTCAACTTGACTGAGAGATTACAGTAAGTGTGTGTAAATGTAAATAATTTCATTAGCATGGTCTTATACATGTTGAAAACTTCTCTATTAATTTTTGACAAAAAAAATTGTTCATGTTTACAGTTTCAACTACATGCGAGTTTATAGTGGAACAAGACTCGTAGTCAAGCCATGGGGGATCCAAAGTCATCTTATATATCTCCATCTACATATAAAGGAGGGTCATATTTGAGCAAGGCCAAAAGAGGAAAATATTTTCATGAATAATATATGTGTGTGTGTGTGTGTGTGTGTGTGTGTGTGTGTGTGTGTGTGTGTGTGTGTGTGTGTGTGTGTGTGTGTGTGTCTTATGACATTTATTTTTTAAGCCTATGTGAATGACATCGTTTTTTATGCACATTCAAAATTGAATGTACATATTTATGGAATTTAATTGATATTATATGATCTATTCACATTTTTATATTTATCGTGCACGTTAATGCTATTTGGAGCTCGATATTTTTGTATGAAATCTTATATTTCAGATATTATTTTTGTACAAAACTAATATTATGTGTAGTTGAAAATATAAGACATTATGAATATTTTATCATTTATTGGTGTTGTATACTAGCATTTTTAATGTATAATATGCATGAAACTTTGGAAATCAATATTTTTAAAACATCTATAAATATTTATCTAATCTGACTAGTTAATCGTTCAATTTATGAATGTGTATATGTTTATAGAACGTTTTTCTAAACCTAGGTTCAAAGTTTCAATTTAAATTAGATAAGATATATTATTGAACATTTATAAAAAAAATTGGTCTCATTCGATTCGTTTAATAATAAAAATGACTGAACTTATCCATATTCATTATTTATGTGATTGTAATTTTCATACAACACTTACTCTTGTATTTACCTTAGTTAAGCTTCTTCTTTCTCTTGGTATATTTGTAATAGTTTCTATCTTATCATGCCCCTAATGCCTTATTCAATGATTCTTACTCTGCTCCCATGTTTTAACACATCATACAATAAGACCATCACTAACTTGATTCATAAGGCTCCAAACACCACTGTTGTTCATCTTGCCAAAATTGTTAGCTACGCCCCTTAAGACAATGTATTTTGCATCAAGCATGGACAAAAAGATCTAAGGATACTAATTTTTTTTTACAAGACTCATTATTTCACTTTTTCCATCCCTAAATTTCTCCTAAAATATCATACTCCAACTCCTTCTACAATTCCTTAGAGCTCACCATTTAACTTTTTGTTTTTGAAGCACTAACTAGCGTTGTCCTACTATATTGTGTGGAATATATCCACTTATATGATGTTCCCAAGGACAACTCAAGCATATTAAATCATCAATTAAGCCTATTATACTTCCCTAGAAGTTTCAATGTTTAACTCAATATATAAATCTTGGGTTCTATGTAAAATGGATTCGAAGAACCATTTGGTAATAAGGTAGGAGGTAGATGGGTGGATGAAAAAATGTGTATTCTCAAACATTGGAGTAATGAATTTTGGAAAATAAAATTTAACCTCAGAAATCCTCTCAAATTACCAGCTTATAGAAGCACATGACATATCAAGCTTTGTTCTTCGAATGAAACCTTCATTACTGACAACTTGCAACTGAAAGAATTTTTAAAAAGAGAATAAAAATGATCAAAATTTCTTGGGATAGTAATCCATCAGACCAAGAAGTATAATTTGAATTTTTATTCTCAATTTACAACACTCTTGGAGCTCTAAATATTTCACAAGCTATAGAAAAAAAGAGATTGATGTATTGGGTAACATTTTTTGTGCAAGCTTCCTGCAAGGAAGGGCTTTCTAGAAAAGGGTTTTACCGAATTGTTCCAGGATATCTAAAATTTTATTCCTAACTTGTATCACTTAATTTCACTCCAATTTAATAAGATTCAAATAAAACACAGAACAGTTCTATTCATGTTCCATTGCACGCTAAACTAGAGAACAAATTAGCTTGCACAAAGTGTATTTTTCTCTTTTAATCAAAATTAATATAGAGATATTTAGGAAAACTGATTTTTTTTTACCAAGAGTGAGAGAGAAAGTAATAGAAACAAAGATAGATAAAGAGAGGGGACAAAGAGAGAAAAAAAGTTTGAGAAAAAGTGATGAGAATCAAAGTAAACATTAAATTTTACTCAAACTCTAATGCAAGGTTACTGATGCAATATTTTGAAAACAGAAGCTTGTGTCACTCAATGGCCTATATAAATGAATTGGGGTATCATGTTAAACTCTTGGGGAGGATTTTTTTTGGTTCCCAACACTCCTAGTGCATATGAGATACTTTGACCGAGCATATTCCCTTAATAACCCTAAGAGAAAAAATAGATATAAGTTCCCTTGGTGATTTCTCAGTCTCTGTGGCACCTCAAATGGTATCGTGAGATCCTACACCTCTAAATTGGTATCCTCTACAAAAACCTATCTCAATTTTCTCCATATCAAGTTAGTCATCTTGTGATCTTATTGTCTATAAATCTGCCAAATAGTTGAGTTTGAGAAATTGTAAGACTGTCTAATGCAATATTTTAAAAACGAAGGTAGTGGCACCAAATGGATTACAAAAATGCATCAAGGTACCCTATTAAATTCTAGGGGATGTTTTATTTTTGTGCCCAACACTCTCAGTGCTTCCAAATTACTTTGGTTAGGCGTTGTCTCTTAAAAGCCTTGAAAGAAAAAAAGGCTATAAGTTCCCTGGGTGATTTCTCAAATTCCATGGAATCTTGAAAGGTCTCAATAGATAATACACCTTTGGATTGCTACCCTCTATGAAATCCTGTATTTATTTTATTCATATACATTTTTTCCTCTCGTGGTCCTATTGTTTGCAACTCCGCCAAATAGTTTAGTTTGAGTTAGTGTAAGGATGTGCAATGCTATATTTTACAAACAAAAGCTCATTGAAAAAAACAAATTGCGCAAACACATCACAATGGCATGGTAAATTCTTCGGACTAATTTTTTTTATGTCAAATAATCCTCGTGCTTCTGAGATACTTCATCCAGGAATAGTACCTTAAGATCCTTGAGAGAAAAAAATGATATAATTTTGTGACGATATTTCTCAGTCACCACTGCACCTTGATAGGTCTCATTTTATCCTATACCTTTGCGTTCACACCCTATATGAAATAATAACTCATTTTTCTCCATATAACTTTTATCTTATTTTGGTCTTATTGTTTGCAAATGCACCAAATAATGCAGTTTGAGACAATGTAAGGTTTTTCATTGTTATATTTTAAAAATGGAAGCACGTGGGAAAAAAATTACTATACACAATCATTACTATGTCCACATAAATTATTGAGGAGGTTTATTTTCAATTACATAGGGTGTCAGTGCTTCTGGTCTACTTCATTCGGGCATACTCCCTTAAGCGGCCTGAGAGCAAAAAATGATATAAATTCACCATGTGATTTCTCATCTTTCTGAACCATGAAAGGTACCGTATTATCCTACACCTCCACATTTGCAACCGATAATAAACATTTTACTTGTTTTATCTATCTCAATTTAGTCTTCTCGTGGTCGTATTATTTGTAACTACGCCAAATAGTGTAGTTTCAGTAAGTGTAACAGTATGCATTGCTATATATTGATAACGGAATTTTGTGTCACCACAATGACACAACATACACATCAAGATCACTTGGTAAATACTTAGGGAGGCATAGTTTTTCTACCATATGGTGATGGTGCTTTCGGGCTACTTCGTTCGGGTGTAGTCCCTTAAGATCCTATCTAAAAATTTTGCACTCGTGCAAAATTGGCAACTCAATACTTCCTTTCAGATGGAAGGGATTGAGGTGATGCAAATAAATAAAGGAGAACATGGGTATTTTATTAATTTTATGAGTTTCATAGAATTGAAACAAAAAAGGTAACATACAACTATGTGTGTAGTTGCAAAATGCAACACCTCACATGTGTTGTCATTCACATTCATCTTCACCAAAAAATACAAAAGCTCTAAAGGACTAGAGAATAGCCTTTATAAAAGTGCAAGAATCACAGTAGATGTGGGATTTTTAGTCCCATAAAAGCAAACAAATTTTTGGTTTTCATGTAGAGAAATACATTATTTAGTTATAGGTACATAAAATCTTATTATTTATTTATGTCTAAGTGTTATTAACTATGTATTGAGTTGTTTAGTTCATTATCCAATCAGTATTTACAATAATGCTAAATACAGAATGAAATAAACAACTCAATTACATGAATTAATATCATTTATTCATAAATAAATTTAGTGTTTCCCACACAAGCCATGGGATGTAACATATATACATTAAATAAAACATGCATATACATAAAGTTGTAAATAAAAGAAGAAAGAGAACACATCATTTCCTGATTTGGTGATATTTATCTTCCTTTCTTCTTCTTTCGAGCATCTTGATCTTCCATATCTCCATCTCCTAAATTCAGGTACCTACAAAACATAAGACAAGATGTTGTTAGAGCTTCGGGATATTCTTCATTCTTGTGATTATAGTTTTAGGAAGATAAATATTTTGTAAAAGTGCAAATAAGTTACATGAATGTTAAAGATAGATTAACAATTACATCTCATTGCATTGTTATAATAAGAAAAATAGAAAAGAGAATCATTACATAGGTACAAGAGAGGTTTTAAGCCTTTATTTTCTAATAGTTTTGTGAAAGCGTGAAGGTACAGAAGATGAAATAACTTTGAATGACATTATAAAGATAAAAGAAGTGTTCTAGTTCATTAATACAAGTGTCATTGAAAGATATAACAATTTAAAAGAATCATGTATGTTGAAGTAATAAAGATAGTGAAAATAAAAACATTTGTACAAGCAAGGCACCACTATTCATGACAAGAAGCATCATACAGACGATAAAAGATTTCACTTTAGAAAATATTATCAATCTTTGATGCATCATAGTTCACAATGATCAAGATATTGAAGAAGGTTCTTGAAATTAAGACTTACATATTTGGACAGAGTAAGGAGAAGTGACTGATTTCTATTTTAGGGACAAGAAATCTGAGGCATACTTTTATGAAATGATATCTACCTGAGATTAGATATGAACAATACAAAATTCTTTAGGTCGAACTTTTTGAACAAATTTTGAGCTTTAGGTGCAAGTATTCTTTGAGGATGAAATGAGACTGAAGACCAAATAATAGTCACCCTTTGCAATATTTGAAATATAAAACCATGGTGTCCAGTAAAGGGAAGTTAGTTCTAGATACAAAGTAACGTACAAAAATTTAGATGAAATAGATACATCGTATCAATAACATGAATTGAAGAAAAAAAGTAGATTGCTCAAGTACCAAAATTAAAGGATGACTTCCAGATGATGAAGGATTCTCAAAAAATACATTTACAAGAGTGAATTTTAAGAATCCAACTTTCATGAAAACCATTTTTTTAGTCAAGTAAATTTTGTCAAATTCATCATGAAGTTCAAGATTGTAGAGCTCATCCATGAAGATCAATTTTTAGGAAAAACTTAAATCTTTATATCATTCTTTCATCTAAATATTTTAGATCAAAGGACCAATAATTTCCATAATTTCATAAGATCATTTTGCATAACATGCTATAGTTGGCCTTGGGCTATAAAATCTCCTTTAATAAAAACTTCAAATCATGCAGTTTCTACAGTACAGAGTTACTACAAGAAATGCAAACTTTTGTGCATGGTATATTGTATACAGAGGAACTTGACATAGAAATCGATAAAAACAAACTTAGAGATCAAAACAGATCTTATAAGTTCGAGAGATAATAACATTATTCAATAGTGTCTGCTGAATTGAAGGATTCAAGATACACTACAGAAAACCCACTTCAGAAATCAAGAAATTTCCATGAAGAATCTTTTAATATTTTGTAGAACATGTGTTAAAAGAAAAAATTCAAAATAAGATAACAAACAAAGCATCGAAAGGTTTAATTAACGAAAACTAATTCTCAATAATCAAGTTTCCTAAACAACTCTTTTGTTTTACAATTACCCACTTGGAATTTTTTTTGAGATATATTATGTTCGAGAAAAAAGAAGAATACCCATATCTGGGTTACTATAAATAAGGATTTTGAAGCCACATTTCAAAAGTTAACAACCACAGATCAAGAAAGTGAATAATTCTTCCATGGCTATAAAAGGTTTTTTGACAGTTAATTGGAGAAACTTGAATTAGAGCCAAATTACCAGTGAGAGAATCAAAGTTATAAGAAACCCTCAAAATATCATGAAGTTTAGAGCTAAATAATGAGGAACTAAAATCATTTACAAACTCAAAAAGGTGTCATAGAGCAGGAAACAAAAAGAAACTACAAGGGTTTAGCGCCTATAGTCAGAATCTCAAAATATTCATGAAAAAAACATTGAACAGGGTCCCTTGAACCAAAGATAAGAAATGATATCCATTAGAGCTTCATACACTCACATTGTTAACAAAGTGAAACATGGATACCTCAAAACTTAAAATCATGCTCGAACAACAAACCAAAAGGTAGAATAAATAGGTATAAATGCACAAGAAACCCCATACATGAGCTCAAAGGTTTCTATCATGGTAGCCAACAAATAGTAAAAAAGAAAGTTGCGAACAAGAAATTTCATTGAGAAAACAACAAAATGCATGCACAAAAATTCATAGAGGCCCCAAGAAAGAGACAAAATAAATCCATCAATGGCCACTAAACACTTTGTCTAGGGCTTCGTTGGCTTGAAGAGCCAAGTAAATGACCAAAATGATTAGGTTTCCAAATAATTCATTTATCTAACTAGACTAGGAAGTTGCTTAGCTAAACTAGAGTTAAAGAATGTGTAATATGTCACCACAATAAGCAAAACCTAACTCACCTTGGGTAATATTTTCCACTAAAATTGCACAAAGGGTTAATTCATTGTGGGGAGGGAGAAACATTTTCCCACCTTTATGATTATATTCAAACCTTAGTCATTCTCCATGATTAAATGAAATTTGACTGCATGATTAAGGTCTCTAGACCTTAATTTCTCCAAAGTTCTAATGATCAAAATGGACCTGAGTACTATTACCTATAAATTCAACTAACCTTTACATGCACGGGGTCGAGATTATAAAGAAGAGCATTATTTTAAAGTGACTAGGGCTTATGTGTCACCTCAATTTAAGAGTGCAAAATAAGATGTATTATTTAATAATTTTTGTATTGGAACGGGATGATGAAAATATAGGTGTCACATCAGAGATGAAGAAAAAGTGCATGTATGTAAAATATAAACTTTTAGATGAAGTTAAGGACCAATAATAACATTTATTTATTTACCCACAAATACCTAATTCATCCCAAACTGATCATACACTTCATGCAACATTATTGCGGTAGTCAAATCAGCTTGAATGAGTTTTATTTTGTGAATTAAAGGCTATTATTGTGTCATGTAACAACATCTGTAATTTTAGGCCTTAGTTATATTTTATATTTTCGATAAGTGGAGAATGATAGGCATCTGGTTTATGAACCCTGTCAATGGTAGGCTCCCACTTACCTTCCTCATCTAAATCTAGTGCTTAGAGACCATACTTGCTAGCCCATGTAGCCCATTTCTAAGTCATCAAGTTTTCAAGTTGCTGTAATTTTTGTCCCCCTCTATTTCATAATCGAATTCCGAGAACAAATTTACCCATTTTCCAAGATTTCGTTATCCTCCTATTTGAAATATAGATCTTGGACTGCAGTATTTTTCTCAAAAATTGCATGATTAGCTTGAAATCGATCCCACCCATTTTCCTTCATCCGTAGTACCAATTCATGAATGAGAAAATAATAATATCATCTAGGAGGGGAAACCAATATTTTTCTCAAAAATTACATGATTAGCCTGAAATTGATCCCACCCATTTTCCTTCGTCCATAGTAACAATTCATGAATGAGAAAATAAGAATATCATCTAGGAGGGGCAACCAATTAAAGAGAATGGTAGGCTGGAATTCTTGTACAATTTAGAGGGATGAGTGTCAAAGTTATGGGTTTTATCTTATTCCATAATTATAGAAAGAACCCATGCAAAAGGTACATTTTAATTTTGTAGTAGATCAAACAAAAATTGAAGATGAGTCAACAATTTGCATATTCCGAATGTCTGTGTACATGAAGGGACCATACTCACATAGGTTTCTGATACATCACATCTTACAGTCTCATCTGAACAGGTAGAAACAGTTTCGAATGAAGAGGATTTTAATGTTAAATTTGAGAATGAATCAATAGATTTGGTGCATGAACAACATGTTTTTCAGCTTGACGGATTTTATACTAAATGATGAAGGGGTAAAATAAGTCATGATAGATGATAAAAAATATTTTCAAGAAACATATCAACATTCAAAACAACCTCAGTACGTTCTCAAAGATGGATATGGTTTGACTAGATGCATGGTTGATCTGAATAGTGGAAAAGAGTTTGAGAATATTGTTGGAAAATTAGTCATAGCAGTTACATTACAACAACTTGAGGAGGATAAAACATGTTCAAATCAACTTCAAAATTGTTCTTATTGGCTAAAATGAAATCAACGAAGTAGTACAAATTAGAAGGATAATTTTTCCACCTTTTAGGAGGTCATGTCCTATTCGGTACTTGGATTGTTTTTATCTAATTACATAAGTACTAGAATTCACATATGTTTTAGAAAAAAAGGAAGATTATATTTTTCTCCAGAATTAGACCCAAAATATCTCAAAAAAGCTTACATATAAGAGAGAGGTGTTTTTGAGATATTGGACTGATCTTGTGAAGAAAATAAAGGTACATGTCTCGTTTCCATCTTCTTGATGTTACTTGTTTTCCAAGTTAAATTCATGGCCATGATTTTTGTGAAAGGGAAGCTACTTTTCACATCATGTTTTAGGTTTTGTTTAGCTTCAATTTTCAGCTGGTTAGAGTAGGTTAGATTAGGATTTCCCTTCAATAAAGTGTATTTCATGCAAACATGCAATATTTTTCAATTCAATAAGTGCATTTCATGCATCTGATATGGTTTATGAGGTATTTTTCCCAACGTTAGTATTGTTTTTCGGAAAGGTCAGTTGTAAAAAAAAGGGAAGTTTTTTGGTATTAGGATTTTGACTCCATTCCCAATAGACAACAACAAGGCACTAGTCTTAAAGCTAGAAAACAACTTTACTTCGCAGGATCTCCAAAAATGTTGACAACTTTTGCACTCGTGTAAAATTGGCAACTCAAAACTTCATTTTAGATGGAAGGGATTGACCTAACTAAAGGAAAACATGGGTAGTAATGTTATGACTTGTAGAAAATTGAAACAATAGAGAAAACATGCAGCTATGTGTGTTGTTGTCGGAATGCAACACCTTACATGTGTTTTAATTCACATTCATCTTCAGCAAAGAAATACAGAAGCCCTAAAGGACTCGTGTATAGCCTTGATGAAGGTGGGAATCACAATGGATGTTGGATTTTTCATCACATAACAACAATTATAATTATTTTTTACATGAAGAGGAATACATTATTGAGTTACAGGTTAATCAAATATTATTATTTCTTTATGTTTAAGTGTTATTAACTATGTATTACATTTTTTAGTTCATTATACAATCAATATTTACCATAAATATGTAAGAAGAAATAAATAGACAACTCAATTATAGATATTAATGTCATTTTTTCTTAAATAAATTCAATTTTTCCCACGTAAGCCATGGGGTGTAACTTATATAAACTAAATATAATATGCATATACATAAAGTTGTAAATAAAATAAGAAAGAGAACCCATCATTTCCTGATTGGATGATGTTTCACTTCCTTTCTTCTTCCTTCGAACATCTTCATATTCATCTTCAACTTCTCTATCTTTGGCTCCTAGCTTCATGTACCTACAAAATAGACCACAAGATGCTATTAGAGTTGTGGGTTATTTTTTGTTCTCGTGATTACAGTTTTAGGAAAATAAACCTTCTATAAAAGTGTAGATAATTTACATGAATGTTAAAGGACCGATCAGCAAGTACATCTCATTGATGTACTATCATAAGAAAAATAGAAAAGGCAATTATTACATGGTTATAAAAAAGGCTGTAAGCCTTTATTTTCTAACTATTTTCTGAAAGTGTGTAGGTACAGGAGTTGAAATAGCTTTGAATGACATTGCGGAAATAAATGAATTGTTTTAGTTCATTAATTCAAGTGCCATTGGAAGATACAACAGATCAAAAGAATCATGTAATTTGTAGCAATAAATATAGTGAAAACATAGACATATATACAAGTAAGGGACCACAATTCATGATAAAAAGCATCATACAAATGAAAGAAGATTTAAGTTTTAAAAAATATCATCAATCCTTGATGCATCACGTTTCAAAATTATCAAGATAATGAAGTGGGAGCCTGAAATTAAGAATTACATGTTTTGACAAAGTAAGGAGAAGTGACTGATTTTAGTTTTAGGAACATCAAAACTTAACAATAAATCTGAGGCATATAGTTATGAAATGATTTCAACTAGAGATCAAATATGAACAAAAACATAATGTTTTAGGTGGAACTTTTAGAACAAATTACCAAATTCACATCCAAGTATTCTTTGAGAATGAAATGAGACTTAAGACCAAATGATAGTCACCCTTTGAAAGCTTTAAAACAAAGAACTATGGTGGACAGTAAAGGGAGCTCAATTATAGATACAAAGTAAGGTGCATAAATTTAGATGGAACATATATAGGGTATAAATAATATGAAATGAATAAATAAAGCACATTGCTAAAGTAAAAAACTTGAAGGATGATCTCCAAATGATGAAAGATACTCAACAAATAGATTTACAAGAGTGTAGTTTAAGAATCCAAGTTTCATGAAAAGGAATTTTTCAGTCAAGTATAGTTTTGCAAAATTCATCATAAACTTCAAGATTGTAGAGATCATCCACCAAAATCAATTTTCAAGCATAAGTTACAAATTTCTATTATGATTTTTGCTACAAATTTTAGATCAAAGGACTACAAATTTACATAATTTCACAAGATCATTTGCCAGAAAAAGATACAGTTGGCCTCAAGTTGTAAAATCTCCTTTAATAAAAACTTCAAATCATGCAGTTTCTACAGTGTAGAGCTACTATAAAGAAATGCAATTTTTTGTGCATAGTATATTTTTATTACAGAGGAAGATATCATATATAGTGATACAAACAAAATCATAGCTCGAAATATATCATATAAGTTCGAGAGACAAAAACAATGTTCAATAATGTCTAAAAAATCAGAAGGATTCAGGATGCATTACAGAAAGACCTACTTGAAAAATCGAGAAATTTCCATGGAGAATATTTTAATAATTTTCATAAGATAGTATCAAAGAATAGAATGTAAAAGAAGATATAAAAACATAGCCTTAAAAGGTAACAGAAATGGAAACCGATGATCAATAACCATGTTTCCAAAACAGCTCTTCCATTTTACTATCACCAACTTGCAAAATAGTTCCAGATCTATTATGTTTGAGAAAAATGAAGAGTATCAATATCCTAGTTACTAAAAACAAAGCATTCTTAAGCCAAATTTTTAAATTTACTAGCCAGATATCAAGAAAAGGATTCAATCTTCCATGGCCGTAACTTTCTTTTTTACATTTTAGAGAAAAAACTTCGAATTGGAGTGAACTTACCAGTTACAAAAGTAAATTTTGAATAAACCCTTGAAAACATCATCAAGTTCAAAGCAAACGGACAAGGTCTGAGAATCACTTACAAGCTCAAAAAGGTGTCACAATGTAGAAAAAAAGAGATCCCACAAGGGTTTAGCGCCTATAGTCAGAAGCTCAAAAAAATCATGAAAAAACAATGTACAGGGTGCCTCGAACCACAGTTACCTTTTTGAGTGAATGAGAACCATTGGAGCTTCAAGCATTCATATTTTTAATGAATTCAAACATTGATACCTCACAAAATTCAAACCATGCTCAAACGACCAACCGAAAGGAAGAATAAACAAGTATAAATGCATAGGAAACTCTAGGCATGATCTCAAACGTATCTATCATAGCGGATACCGAATAGCATAACAAGAAATATTTGAACTAAAAATTTCATGGAAAAAACAACAAAATGTATGCACAAAAATTCAAAGAGGCCCCAAGAGGGAGAAAACATAAATTCATCAATGGCCTGCAAATTTTTTTGCGAGGGCTTCGCCGGCTCGGGGAGCTAAGGAAATGACAAAAATGATTAGGTTTCCAAATATTTTGTCTTCCTAACTCGACCAGTAGGTTACTTAGTTGAACCATAGTTAAAGAATGTGAAACATGTCACAAAACTAAGGAAACCTCTAACTCACATTGGGTTAGAATTTCCACCAACATTACAAAAATGGTCAATTCATCATGGGGAAGGGACAAATTTTCCCATCTTCATGATTATGTTGACAAACTTTGTCATTTTCTATGATTAAATAAAAGTATACAACATCATTATGCTCTCCAGACCTCTATTTCTCCAAAGTTCCAATGATCAAAATGGGCCCCAGTACTATTATCTCCAAATTCCATTCACCTTTACATGCAAGGGGTCAAGGTTATAAAACTAGGCAATATATTAAAGTGACTAGGGGTGATGTGTCACATCAATGTAAGAATGCAAGAGGAGATGGATTATTTAATAATTTCTACATGGGAACATGATAAATACAAAATAGGTGTCACATATGAGATTGAATACAAAGTGCACGCATGTAAAAGAAAAACTTGTAGATCAAGATAAGGACCAATAATAACATTTATTTATTCACCCACAAATACATAATTCTTCCTAAAGTGACCGTACACTTCATGCAACATTATTGGAGGAGTCAAATAAGCTTGATTGGGTTTTATTTTTGGAATTAAAAGGATTTTATTGCCTCATGTAACAACATATGTAAAGAAAAAGGCTAAAATTACCATGCAAATATAATTAGACTGTAGTTTAGTTTTAGGGGGTGGGGTGAATAATTTTTCTATTGATTGTGTGCATTGGCAAAGCACAAGGGATGATTTTTACTAAGACATGAAGCCATTGTGCCAAATTTTCATTTATATGAGAATCAATTGTTTCCTTTCAAATTTTGTAGTAGTGTGTATATATGTAGTTTATATTTATGAATCTTATTCCAGCAATTTTATTAAGATTGCTTACACTATTTTACCTTGCTGAAAATTGGTGTTGTATGCAACTTTCAGTGTGCAAGGATCTAAACTATTGTTATGAGTATTTCCTCAACAATAAAATTTTTTCCTTGCAAATTGCTGAAACCCATTGGTTTGTGATTGTGCAACTTATTCAAAAGATATTATGCATGTATCTCTATAAATTTTCCCAATAATTGTGGTGTATCACCCCATTTACGTTTCAGTTACAACCATCTTCTACTCTTAAACCCCACGGTTTTAGTTTTAGGATACATCCAAAGAAGGAACCGACCTTGTAATGCAAGAGATTCACCAACCAATAGGAAGACGCACAGCCCCTGAGATGTCCCACTTATATTTGCAGAAGTGAGCGAGAGATAAACAAAGAACACCTGTTATGCCTCAACACAGGGTGCACTTCTGAGAGATAACAATTTTTGCCATGCCTAGTGGGACAAATACCAGAACAATTATTAATGAATACAAACAATTGAAGATTTAGAAGAGAATTCATCTAGTGACTCTATATAGCTAATTTTAGACTAGTTCAACACTTTTCATCCCCAACGAACAAGCTTTTTACATATTTTTCAAAAATTTCATATTTAATATTTCATAGTTATCAACTTATTTTCATGATTAGAAGACCTATTTTTCCATTTTCACATATCTTATAAGGTCATGCAATCATGACATCAATACCTGAGTAAAATTCTTCTATCCAAGATTTATATCCGTTATACCCACCAAAATGTTTTTCCCCATATTCTTCTTCAGATCAGGAGTATGACCCCTATCAGACTTAATATCCCCATAACCCAAACCATGAACATCAATATGATTATTATTATGATAATGGTTATGTTATTAAAGATCAAGGCAATGCAAAGGGTTATGCTTGTTATACATTGGAGAAAGAAATTGAAAGAAAAATTCATAAATTGGAGTTGATCATGTAAGTGATGAAAGAGCATATGAAAATTTTAAAAGAAATAATACTTGTTCTTAGGCATCCTTGTCAATGGGGAGGTCCAACACCTAGTTTTCTTAGTCTGCAACAAAGTTTTGAGGTAATGGTAGAAACCATTAATCAAATGTTTAGTTTTACTTTATCTTTTCAAGTAATGGAGAATGACAAGAATCAGCTTGAGGATCCACATTAATGGGATCTTCCCACTTACTTCCCCATCACAATCCAGTTCCCACAGACCATATTTTCCAACCCATGCACCCCATTTCTTAGTCAACATGTTTTCAGGATTATGTAATTTCTATCCCCCCTATTTCATAATCACATTTTGAGTGCAAATTTAAGTTTCCAATATTTTTTTCTACTATTATTCTAAATACAGACCTTGTACCTCATTCCTTTTCTTAAAAATTACATTATCAACCTTTAATATAGCACACTCGTCCTCCTTCATCCATAGTACCAATTCATGAAGGAGAAAATGGGAATATCATCTAGGAGGGTCTTCCAATTGAAGAGAACAACGTCTTGGAATTCTTATAGAATTTATAGGGATGGATGTCAAATTTTTAATTTCATTTTAGTCTAGAATTAGAGAAAGAACCCATGCAAAAAGGTACAATTTTTTTTTACATAAGATCAACAAAAATTGAAAGATGGTCAACAATCAACAGATTCTTAGTGTAGTCTGCATGAAGGCATTATACTTACATCATTCATTGATACATCACAACTTATGGTATCATCTAAAGAGGTAGAAAAAGTTTCAAATGGAGAGGATTTTTAGGTCAAATTTTAGAATGAATCAGTAGATTTGGTGCATGATCAACATGTTTTAAGCTTGACGGAATTTATACTAAATGACAAAGGGATAAAATCAATCATGATAGATGACAAACAATAGTTTGAGGAAATAGATCGACATTCAAAATAGCCTCAGTACATGCTTCAAGACAGATATGGTTTTTACAGGATACATGGTGGATCTTAATAGTGGAAAAGAGTTTGAGAATAGTACTGGAGAATCAGTCATAACAATTATGATACAACAACTTAAGGAGGTCGAAATGTGTTCACATATGATTCAAAATGTGCTTAGTGATGAAAATGAAATTAGGGAAGCAATACAGATCAGAAGGACAATTTTTCAAACTATTAGGTATCCATGTCCTATCCAGTAGTTGGCTTGTTTTCACCTAAATACAGCGGTACTAAAATTCACAACTTTTTTAGAACACAATGAAGAGTATAGTCTTCTCCAGAATTAGACCCAGAATTTTTTGGAACATTTGTCAGATCAGTTAGAGGTGTTTCTCAACTATTGGGTTGATCTTGTGAACAAAATAAAGGTACATTATCATTTCCATCTTCTTCATGTTACTTGTTTTCCACGATGAATTCATGGCTTGGATTTTTGAGAAACAGAAGCTACTTTTCACAACTTCTTTTAGGTTTCGTTTAGCTTCAATTTGCAGCTTGTTAGAGTAGGTTAGTTTAATATTTCCTTTAAATAAAGTACATTTAATGCACACATGCTATGTTTTTCAATTCAATAAGTGTATTGGATGCACGTCATCTGGTTTACCAGGTCATTTCCCCACTTTAGTATTGTTTTCGAAAAGTCTTTTTTTAGAGAAGGGAAAAAAATTTGTATTAGGCTTTTGACTCCATGCCCAATGGATAACAACAATGCACTAGTCTTAAAGGTAGTATATCACTTTACTCTATAGGATATCTAGAAAGATTGACAATTTATGTACTCATACAAAATGTGAAACTTGAAACCTTGTTTAAGATGGAAGGGATTGATGTGATGGACCTAACTAAAGGAGAACAAGGGTAGTTTATTAATGTTCAAAGTTACAAAACATTGAAATAGCAAAGCAAACATGTAGTTATGTGTTGTGTTGCAGAATGCAACACATCACATGTATTTTCATACCCATTTCTCTTTAGTAAAGAAATATAGAAGCCCCGATGGACTAGTCCATAACATTGATGAAGGAAGGAATCACATCAGGTGTTGGATTTTTTATCCCATAACAGCAAAACGAATCAATTTTTTTCATGCTGAGGAATACATTATTGAGTTATAGGTACATCAAATCTTAGTATTTCTTTATGTTTAAATGCTATTAACAATGTATTAAGTTATTTAGTTCATTATACAATCACTATTTACCAAAACGTTGAATACAAAAAGAAATAGACAACTCAATTACAGAAGTTAATGTCATTTATTTATAAATAAATTTAGTGTTTCCCACACAAACCATGGGATGTAACTTATACAAACTAAAGAAACTATGCAAATACATAAAGTTGTAAATAAAAGAAGAAACATAACCCATCATTTCCTAATTGGGTGATGTTTCTGTTCTTTTCTTCTTCTTCTGAGCATCTTCATTTTAATTTTCAGCTTCTCTATCTCCATCTCTAAGATTTAGGTACTTGCAAAATAGACAACAAGATGTTAAATTAGACCTCTGGCTTATTCTTCATTCTTTTGATTACAGTTTCAAGAAGATAAATCTTCTATAAAAGTTTAGATAATTTATATGAATGTTAAAGAAAGATCAGAAATTGCATCTCATTGCACTACTCTAAGAAGCAAAATAGAAAAAAGGAATCATTACATGGGTACAAGAGAGGCTTTAAGCCTTTATTTTCTAACTATTTTTTTAACTGTGTAGGTACAAGAGATGAAATAACTGTGAATGACATTTTAACAATGAAAGAAGTGTTTAGTTCATTAATGCAAGTGTCATTGAAAGATACAGTAGCTCAAACAAATCATGTAATTTTCAACAATAAAGATAGTGAGAAGAGTGACATATGTACAAGAAACAAACAAAAATTCATGACAAGAAGCACCATACAGATGAAAGAAGATTTATGTTTACAAAAGCTCATCAATCCTTAATGCATCACAGTTCATAATGATCAAGTTACTCAAGCAGGTGCCTGGAATTAAGACTTACATATTTTGACAGAGTAAGGAGAAGTGACTGATTTCAGTTTCAAGAACCTCAAAATTTACTAACAAATATGAAGCATATAGTTATGAATTGATTTCTACTAGAGATCAGATATGAATAGAACAAAATGTTTTAGGTGGTTTTTTTAGAACAAATTTCCAGTTTTAGGTGCAAGTATTCTTTGAGGATGAAGTGAGACTGAAGACAAAATAATAGTCACCCTTTGCAAGATTTAAAACACAAAACCATGGTGGCTAGTAAAGGGAAATCAGTTATAGATACAAAGGAAGGTGCAGAGGTTTAGATGGAATAGAGACAGGGTATAAATAACATGAATTGAAGAAAATAAGAAGATTGCTAAAGTAGAGAACTTGAAGAATGCTTTCTAGATGATGAAGAATCCTCAACAATTAGATTTGTACAAATGAAATTTAAGAAACCAACTTTCATGAAAATTAGTTTTTCATTCAAGTAAAATTTTACAAAAATTATCATTAACTTCAAGATTACATAGCTCATCCATCAAGATCAATTTTAAGGCAGAAGTTGCATGTTTCTATAATGGTTTCAGCTACATATTTTAGATCAAAGGACTAAAAATTTCCACAATTTCACAAGATCATTTCCAAGAACAAGATACAATTTTCTTGAGGTTGCAAAATATCCTTTAATAAAAACTTCAAATCATGCAGTTTGTACAGTGTAGAGTTACTATAAGAAATGTAAACTTTTGTGCATGGTATATTTTATTATAGAGGAAAATATCATATTAAGTGATAAAAAACAAACTCAAAGCTTGATACAGATCATATAAGTTTGAGAGAACAAAAATAGTGTTCAATAATGTCTGAAAACTCGAAGGATTCAGGATGCATTACAGAAAGCCCACTTGAGATATCATGAAAACTCCATGGATAATCTTTTAATATTTTTCAGAAGATACATTCAAAGAATGAATGGAAAAGAATATTGCAAACAGAGCCTTAAAAGGTAATAATAATGGAAACCAATGCTCAATAATCAAGTTCCCAAATTAACTTTTTTTTTAACCATTACCCACTTGGAAAAAATTTCCAGATCTATTATGTTCGAGAAAAAAGAACCATACCCATATCTGGGTTACTAAAAACAAATCTTTTTTAAGCCACAAAAAGAAATTTAATAGCCACAGATCAAGAAAATGATTCATTTTTCCATGGTCATAATTTTTTTACAGTTTATAGGAGAAACTCAAATTTGAACCAACTTACAAGTTACAGAAACAATGTTCAAAGAAACACTTGAAAATATCGTCATGCTTAGAGATAATGAATGAGGACCTACAATCATTTAGAGGCTTGAAAATGTGTCAAAGAGTAGAAAACACAAAGAAACCACAAGGGTTTAGTCGCTACAACGAGAAGCTAAAAAAATTCATGAAAAAACAATATACAGGGTGCCTCAAACCACAGTCACCTTTTTGAGTGAATAGTAGCCATTGGAGCTTCGATCATTCAAAATGTTAACAAAGTGAAACAAATGACTCACAAACTTCAAACCATGCTCAAAAGACCAAGAAAAAGGAAGATGAAACAATTATAAATGCACAGGAAACCCTAGGAACGAACTCGAAGGATTTTATCATGATGGCCAACAAATATAAAAAAAAGAAAGATTCACAATTTTTTTTTATGGAGAGAACAAAAAAATACATGCTAAGAACTTCAAAGATGTCCCAAGAAGGATAAAAAATAAATTCATTGATGGCAACTAAAATTTTTGAAAGGGCTTCACCAACTTGGGGAGCCAATGAAATGACCAAAATGATTAGGTTCAAAATATTTCAACTTCCTAACCCAACCAGTGAGTTGCTTAGCCAAACTAGAGTTAAAGAGTGTGTAATTTGTCACCACAACAAGAAAATCATAACTCACCTTGGTTTAGAATTTCCACTGACATTGCACAAAGGGACAATTCATCATAGGGAGGGGGACACAATTTCTCACATTTATGATTTTGTTTAAACCTTAGTCATTTTCCATGATTAAATAATAACAAACGATATGATTAAGTTCTATAGAATTTGATTCCTCCAAAGTTCCAATGATCAATAGGGGCCCGAGTAATATTATCTCCAATGTCAATTCACCTTGACATGCAAGGGGTCAAGGTTATAAACCAAGGAATTATTTTAAAGTGACTAGAAATGATATTTCACATCAATTTAAGAGTGGAAAATGAGATGGATTATTTAATCATTTGTGCCTATTAACAAGATGAATACAAAACATGTGTCACATCAGAGATGAAGAAAAAGTGCATGCATGTAAAATAAAAAAACTATAGATCAAGTTAAGGACCAAAAATAACATTTATTTATTCACCCATACATACCTAATTCTTCCCAAAGTGATCATACACTTCATGCAACATTATTGGAGGAGTCAAATTAGGTTGAGTGAGTGTTATTTTTGAAAATAAAAATCTATTATTACCTCATGTAAGAACCTGTGTAATTTTAAGCCTTAGTTATTATTTATTAATTGAAAAAGGCTAAAATTACCATGCAATTATAGTTAAACTGCAATTTATTTTTAGGGGGTGGGGTGAATAATTTTTCTATTTATTGTGTTCATTGGCAAAGCACAAGGGGGAACATTTTTGAGAGCTAAATCCATTGTGCAAAATTTTCCCTTATATGAGAATCCGTTATTTCCTTTCCAATTTTTTAGTAGTGTGTATGTATGTAGTTTATTTTTATGAATATATTTCCATAAATTGTATTGAGCTTGCTTAGACTATTTTACCTTGCTGTAAATTGGTGTTTTCTACTATTTTTAGTGTGTAGTGATCTGCATTATTATTTTAAGAAGTATTTCAATAGTAATGTGTTTTCCTTGTAATTAGTTGAAACCCATTGGTTCATGATTGTAAAACTTATTCAAAACTTATTTTGCATGTATCTCTATAAATTTTCCCAATAGTTTGAGTGTATCACCCAATTTACTTTTCAGTTATAGCCATCTTTTACCCTTCAACCCCAAAGTTTTTGTTTTAGGATACATCCAAAGAAGGATCCTTCCTTATAATCTAGGATATTCACCTCACAATAGGGATAAAAAATTCATTTGAGGTCTATCAATTGTATCTGTAGAAGTTAGGGAGAGATAGACTGAGAACACATGTCATGTATCAACACAATGTGCACTTCTGAGAGATAACAGATTCATGAAAGAAAAAAAATATATAAGTTTTCTAGGGGATTTCTTAGCCTCCATGGCACCTTGAAAGGTTTCATCTTATCCAACACTTCCATGTTTTCATCCTATGATAAATTATGTCATGTTTTATCCATCTCAATTTGGTCATCTCCTAGTCTTATTGTTTGTAATTACGTCAAATATTGTAGTTTTAGTCAGTTTAAAGTTATCCATTGCTATATTTTACAAATGAAATATCATGTCACTAAACCAAATGCACATAGGCATCGGTATGGCATGGTAGAATCTTAAGGAAGCATCATTTTACTGCCATACGGTGTTGTTTCTTCTGGGCTACTTTGTCTAGGTGTAGTCCCTTAAGATCCTTGAGAGAAAAAAATGATATAAGTTAGCCAAGTTATTTCTTAGCCTTCGTGCAACCTTAAACAATATTGTTTAATCATATACCTATGATTTGGAACCCTTTATGAAATATTGTCTTAGTTTAATCCATTTCAATCTGGTCTTCTCGTGGTGCTTTTGTTTGTAACTGCATCAAATAGTGTAGTTTTAGTTAGTTTGCTGTTGTCCATTTCTATATTTTACAAATGAAATATTATGCCACAAAACCTACTACATATATGCATTGAGATCACTTGGTAAATTCTTAGGGATTCATCGTTTCACTGTAATATGGTGTCGATGCTTCCGGGTTACTTCCTTCGGCGTAGACCCTTAAAATCTCTATGAGAAAAAATGATATAAGTTCGCTAGGTGATTTTTAGGTCACCTTTCCACCATGAAAGGTCCCATCTGATCACACACCTCTGCATTGGCACCCTCTACAAAAACCTATCTCATTTTTTTTCATCTCAATTCATTCTTCTCGTGGTCCTATTGTTTTGAACTACACTAAATAGTGTAGTTTCAGCTAGTGTAAGGTTGTCGAGTGCTATATTTTTCAAATGGAAGCTCGTGGCACCAAAATGACTATACAAAAGAATTGGGATGGCCTGTTAAATACTTAGGAATTTGTCTTTTTTTTTTCATATTATGTCGGTGATTTTGGGTTACTTCCTACGGGCATAGTCACTTAAGATCCCTGAGAGCCAAAAATTATATAAGCTCACTAGGTTATTTCTCTGCCTCTCTAACACCTTAAACGGTCTTTTATGATCCTAAACCTATGTGTTGCTACCCTATGTGAAATTCTGTCTTGGTTTTCTCCATCTCAATTTGGTCCTCTTGTTATCCAATTGTTTGTAAAAATTCCAAATAGTCTAGTTTCAGTCAGTGTAAGCTTCTCCATTGCTATATTTTACAAACAGAAGCTCATAGCACCAAACCGATTACACACACACGTTGGGATGTCCTTGAAAACACTTGGGGATGCATCTTTTTGTGGCCCAAAATCCTTCAATCTGAAATAAGTACTAGGAAACATGTTAATAAGAGATGGTTCATACAATGTAGGTGGTGAAATGAGGATTTTAAGAAGATTTTTTTCATACAATATAGGTAAGGAAATGAAAATTTCTAGTTATTATTCCTTTCTTATATTTAATTTCCTTTCCCTTCACTAAGCTTCAAGAATAATAAATTCTCTACTAATAGTTCCAACCATGTGAAGGTGGAAGCTTTCTTGGCACCACTAACCTACATAAATATGTTAGTAAGCAATTAATTAAAATTATAAAACCTACAAAGTTAAACAAAATCATTGAAGTAAATATTTAAATTAAATTCATCTAGATGTATATCAAATATTAAGTGAACATACTTTTGGAAATTTAATCCAATAAAAAATAAGGATCGACTCTACTCTTGACAAAAACAAGAATTACTTTATGATCTGATTTATGACCCTTCCACATATTCTTGTTTGAGGACCTACCTCGATATCTAATCAATTGAATATTTTTTTCAAGAACCAAATGTGAGTACTGAAGTATCTTTCTATGTACTTCATAGTTTTCAAATAACCAAGAATTTATTTTTTTCATAGGATATCATTAAAGCCAAGTTCATGTGACTATCACTGACCTAATGGGATACTCAAGCTCTTCACCATAAATGAATATGGAAGTAAAAAAATCTCCCTCTACACAATGAGATAGAAAGTAGTTTGTTCCCTCTTCATTAAATTTTGTCACAATAACTACAAAAACATGTCATACATAAAAAAATAAAACTCAAGTAACATTTAAAACACATTAAGGGTTGATCATTTAATACTTTGTAAATTTATAACATGAGATACATATATACCATATTTCCCTAAATCAGAGACTTTGTTGAAGTTAGGTGATGTTGTCATATGATCTGAAGACACTGTAAGTTGTAATACTCATGGAATTTGATATGTGTCAAGTGTAATTAGATGTCTACAAGTCGATTCATCCACCTAATATTGTGACTCACATTCATTCCACACAAAATCAATACATTATATATAAAAACAATCCTTGAATATAGTATAAATACTCTAAGAACTTGCATTTGAACTACAGAATGAGTGCATATCAATTGATCTTGTAAATTTCATACAATCTTCATAGATTTCCAATTTTTGTTCCTCTAACAACCAAAATAATTTATGAACCATTGAAGTCTCTTGAGATTCATAGCCCATGTTCTTGACACACCAATAAACAATGCTTTCTACATTTGTAATTTTGCATGGTCTTTGACCTTTAATTATTCTCTTACAAGGGATCTTTTCACACATGCTCACGCACGACCATGCTCTCCTTTCCCAAGTACTACCTAAGTAATACCCCATATATGTTGTACACTTGTTTCTATGTTCATCCTTCTTAGCTAATATAACATCAGTGAATTCTTGAATTGTGATGTGCAGTTGTCCGAAAAAATGTAATGTTGATTGAAAATAATGTTCATTTCATTCAAGTTCGCATAAAACAACTGGAAACACTCTTATTCATATTTTATAGAATTTATATGATCATCACTGATGTAGAAATAATACTGTATTAATATTTTTCAATCTTTCACATTGTTATCCATAGAGTGCATGAATATTATATGAACAAAAATAATAACTTGCACTAAGTTACATAATTGATATTGAACCTCCATTTGTTGCTAGAATGTGCAAGTCTATACAACTTCAAAATAATAGTATCAAGTGTGAATGTGTATTTTCTTAACTCCAATTACTCATCAAGTGATCGAGCTCTATGTGTGTGCCTTGTATACTCAGAAACAATTTCCAATCTAAATTTGACCATATATTTTGATATAGGTAATTGTTCTATAACAAGCTCACATCTCTTAGATTCTTTTTCATCTTCTAATTGATATGCCACATATTTATATTTTCTGAAACAAAATAATTATTTTCGTATTGAATGTGTCTCTCCTCATGGAAAAAACTTTTAAATTTTGGCAAGCGACCACATATGTTGCACATTCTATCCAAACATGCCTTGTTATAAATAAAATTGACAAGTTGATCTTTCACAAAATATTGTAGGAATAAATTCACTTTCAGATTTTGGTTGGAAATTTAATCCACACTCCTATAACATGATGTCAGCATGCCAAAAAAATGTACTTAACAAAAAACATGATAATGCATTAAAAATTCAACATGATTCCTGGAGCAACAAGTGGTATGTGAGTGATTTATTTTCACATAAAAGGGTTTGATCATTTCAAAAAATATTTGGCTAATGTTAATTTCTTTATTTTCATTATTAAACTTAGAGAACAATTGTGTTTAAGTCAAATCGAATAAATATTTTTCGCATGATTCATGATTAGGAGAACCAATTATTCTTTTTACTTTATTTGTTCTATTCAGGGACACCCTTGTGTTCTCGTTCCAAAACTTTACAAGTAATTATTTTAGAATATGATATGTATCCTTGTCTTTCCATGGGAGTCTACTAGAGAATGACCAATAGTCAATGTTATAGGATGAATGAAGGCATTGTCGTCTCCCTACTTATTTCATTAGTGTTTTTCTATTTAGCTTCAAAGTTATAGTTATTTTTCTAATCAATCGTTTATTAAATTTTTTATCACTTACTATACAATTATTAATTCCACACCATGTAGTGTTACTATCTTTAGTGTGTCCATTAATAGCTACACTTTAGTATGTTTTATGTATATTTTCAACAATTGACACATTTCGATCTTCAAAATTATATGTTATTAATCATATGGTATTTATTATAGGTCTCATCTTAATTAATTTTATCAACGTAGAAAAAAGTTACATCTTTTTGTATCATTCAAAATCTCAAATTAATTGTCTCAAATTCCACTAGCTTTTCTTATCACATTTCTTTCAGAAATTTTGTTAGGCATTGGTTTTATAAATTTTTCATAAATTTCAATTAATTGAATGGGTTTTATATGCAAAATGGAAGGACTTGTTCTTAGATGTAAAGATTCCTTAGCAAGGTTATTTTCTTCATTTAGTATTTCCATTCAAATTTCAGGATTAAGATTTTGATTCTGATTAAAGGTTCAACATTTGGATTATCAGGTTAAGGTTAAACATTTGGGTTCATATCAATTTCTTCATCCTTACGAACATTATGATTAAAATAACTATTTATATTCATTGTAAAATCAATATTCTCTACATTTTCATTTTGTATTTCATCCTCATTTTATAAAACATTAGGTACATTTGATATAGCATAAGTACCTTTCCCATCTTCAAATTTTTGCATTCACATCAGTTTCTTTATTATCATCTCTTCCAATTTCTCTGGTTTCTTCTATTTTAATTTCTTCCTGTCCTTATATCATCCTTTATCATCCATGATTACAAAAATATTAATAGTAGGGTAGGCGACATGCTCAACAACTCAAAATTCATGAAAGAATATTAAGGAATGTGAAGAGCAGACAGGAAGGGGACAAAAATCCCGTGAAAGAGATGAAAAGGAAATTGGATGGGTATCAACTATATATAACACATAACACATATGTGTTATTACTCATACATGTTATAACACCTACACATTATGTGTTTTTACTTTTTTCGAGGAATGCCTCTTTGGTTGGATCTAGTTAAGATCCTCAAGCTTGAGGCATTGACCTATAAAAACACATAAACCAACATGTTTTTGTAGAAAAATGGTAAACTACCTATTCCGCCACAATAAATCAAATTAAAATGATCATTCAATTTAATAAAAATATGACTATGAGGTTGAACATACTTTCTTCTTTCTAAAACTATGACTTTTCATTTTTTCTGAATAATACAAGGTTTCCATAATAACTATTTTCTAACTATGGCTTTTGTAGATATTTTTTGGAGTTTATACATTTCTATCTTTCTTTGTGTATCTTTTTTTCGAATCATCGAAATTGAATAAAAAATATTTAGGCCCAAAATAAGACTAATTCTATACATATTAAAAACAATGATATTTTTTTAGGTAGTTAGGGAGAGGGGCACGATCGGAGCTCTGTTATTTTTTAATATTTAAAATTTTGTAATCAAAAAATCATTAAAAACAATTACTAAAAAAATATAAACAAAATCCTAGCCCAAACTATATGCTCCTATATATCTTTCTACTAAAGGGTTTTCAAAAATATTAAATAGTCCTCAAAATATGGTGGGGGGCATGAAACACTTTCTACTATGTTTTTTAACAAAAACAAGAGCACCTGTTTGTATTTTAGTAATTTTATCCACTTAAACTTAACCATTTTCAAAAGAAATTAGTAGTTTAGAAACTAAACTCAAAGTACTATGATTCATGTTCTTAAAAAATCTTCCAATTTTGAGTGTAACTATTTCAAATAACTCTTATAAGTTTAATATTTTTTTAATCAGAAAAATGTGTCCACTTAAAACCACCTTTTGGCCACCTAACTTGGTGCACTTACCCATCAGATAACTTAGATTTATTTTGTAATTTAGATGAGTCAGTAAAGACAGGTGTTAGCTTTGGGAGTAATAATATGGTAACTGTAAAAGGAAAACAAATAATAAACATCCTAATTAAAAAGTGGGAGTAAAAGATTGTGTAGGATGTTTATTATGTTGCAGGTTTGAAGCATAATATTATATGCATTAGCCAATTGGTAAAAAAAGGATTCAAATTTTATATTGAAGACAAAAAATGTGTGATCATGGATAAAGTTCCAAGTACTCGGTTGATTGATAAATTGAAGATGACAAAAGACAAAATGTTTACTTTGAAGATTAGACTAGCTATATCCGGAATCATACCACTTATCTGTCCAAAGCTAAACAAATTGAATCATATTTTCAGTCAGTTCAAAAAGATGAATCATGGCTATGACATCTCAAGTTTGGTCATTTTGAATTTATTACACAGGAAAAATATGGTAAAAGGTTTTCCTTTGATTCAGAAACTAGAGAGAGTTTGTGAATGTTGTAATTTGGGGAAGCAACATAGAGAATCCTTCCCAGTTGGAAAAATAGCAAGAGCATGTGCACCACTTGAAATTGTGAACTCATATTAAAGTTGACTTGTGAAAAAAACTTTTGTTGGATGTTGCTCATATTTTCTAACATTCATTGATGACTATAAAAGGAAGACATGGGTGTTCTTTTTGAGACAAAAATTTGATGCTTTTATTATATTTCAGCAGTTCAAGGCCTTAGTGGAAAAACAAAGTGGGTATTACATCCAATTTCAGAGGACAAACATAGGAAGTGAGTATGTTTCAAATGATTTTCTAATTTTTTGCAAATATCATGTTGTACACAAGAAGATTACTTCCAACAATACACCACATTAGAACAATGTAGAAATAATAAATAATATAACCTTTATGTAGATGGAGAGAAGTATGATGAAGAAAAAACATCTTTCAAATGAATCTTGGGTAGAAGTAGTAGCTACTGATGTTCACATTTTAAACAGGTGTCTAAGGAATATTGTTTGAAGCATCATTCCTCAACAATCTTGGACTAATAGAAAACACAATGTTTCTCATTTTAGAATCTTTGGGTGTGTTTCATATGAACATGTGCTTGATGAGCTAAGCAAGAAGTTAGACACAAAAGGAGAAAATTTCATATTTGTTAGTAATTTAGAGAATACAAAGGCTTACAAGTTGTTTAATTTGGTTACCAGAAAGGTCATAATCAACATAGGTGTATAGTTTGTTACAAAAAAGGCATGTGATGGAATTATTGACATAATAGTTAGTGTAGCAGCATCAATTCCTAATGATAATATGGAATATGAAAGTATAGAGCAGCAAGTAATTGTATCTTATTTTAATAGTGGACATGCACTACAAGTTATAACGCAAGCTACACCTCCATCTACAGTGAGGAGGTCTCAAATATTTTATTCATCTTCAACAATGCAACTGATACCACAAAGAACACATGAAGAAATTCCTTTAGTACAAAATAGTTCATCATCTAATAACACTTTCCAGTGGAAAACACAGAGTCTTGAAGAGATTTATGATGTTGATAAAACTAATGTTTTTTCAATTTTTGCATTATTTCCTCAAGCTGCAGATCTAGTATACCGTGAAGAGGCTATAAAAACTGAATTTTAGGTTCAAGCCATGAATGATGAGATTGATTACATAGACAATAATAAGACACGAGAAATGGTTTATCTTTAAGAAGGAAAGGACGTGATAGGAGTGAAGTGGGTCTAAAAGACCAAATATAGTGTTGATCGTAAAGTAAAAAAACTTAAACCAAGGCTTGTTGCAAGAGTGTTTTTCACAATAATATGGAATAGATTACAATGAGACATTTTACCTTGTAGCACATTATGACGTGGTAAAAATGGTATTAGAAATTACATCTCAAAAAATGGCCTATTTATCAAATGGATGTAAAATCAGCATTCTTGAAAGGTTTTCTTGAAGAAGAAGTTTATGTGAATAATCTATAAGGTTATGAGATTGAAGTTCATGAAGGAAATATAAACATGTTGAGAATACCGCTCTACGGTCTGAAGGAAGTACCTAGAGATTGGTGCAACAGGATTGATTCTTATTTGATTATAGAATGGTTTTAGTAGGAGAAATAGTGACCCTACCTTATACATCAAAAAAAAATGAGCAAGGTAAAATTTTTATTGTTTGTTTATATGTGGATGATTTAATTGTTATTGGAAATCTATCAACGGATTTATTTAAATCAACCATGAAGAAATAATTTGAGATGACAGATCTAGGACTCATGCACTATTTTTTGGGCATTGAAGCTAAATAATAAGAATTTGATGTTTTTATTTCAAAAGAAAGGTATGCTAATGATGTTTTTAATAGATTTAATAGTTTGAACTATAAGTCAGTGCCAATACCTATTGCAATAGGTTTGAAGTTAAGAAAATTTTACAAAGTATCATTTGTAGATCCAACATTTTTTCAAAAGGCTAGTTGAAAAGTATCATGTATTTGACGGCCACATGACATGTTAATTATGTATGGTGTGAGCCTCATCTCAAGGTTCATTGAATCTCCAAAAGAGTCACATTGGCAAGCTGGAAAAAGGAGTTTGAGGTATCTATGTGGAACTAAGAATCATAGAATCTTGTATTCAACATCAAACGAGTTGAAACTCATAGGTTATATAAACAGTGAAAGTGCTGGAAGTATATATGACAAATAGAGCACATTCGGCTATGTTTTTCACTTTCGAATAGGCATAGTTTCATGATCATCCAAGAAGCTTCCCATAGTCACACTGTCTTCAGCAGAAGTAAAGTATGTAGTAGCAACATGTCAGGATGTTTGACTGAGAAGAGTGTTGAAATATTTTGAGGGAGAATTAGGAGAATGGTACACATATTTTTTGTGAAAAAAATTCAGAAATAGCATTGTCCAAAAATTATGTTTTTCACAAGAGGAAAAAGCACACATACAAAATAAATCACTTCACCAGGGAGTTGGTTAACAAAAAGGAAACTTGTCTTGAACTTTGCAAATTTGAAAATCAGTTTTCTTATATTTTTACAAAATCTTTTGGGAATGAAGATTTCCAGTATTTGAGAAGTTGTTTGGGATTGTGTAATTAGGAATATGTTAGATCTGGAAGTGCACACTCAGCTGCAGAATAATAAAATTTTGAAGGTTGAAATTTAGGGGGAGTGTTGCAAATAGATAATTTCTTCCACACGTTTTTCCTATTTTAGGAAAAGTAAAAAGAAAGTTTCTTTTCCATGCATAGGTTAGTTTTAGTTAAATAATCCTAATTTTATAAGAAGAAAATATATGAAAAATATTTGTATTCATGCAAAAAAGCATGCATTATTTTTAGCCGATAGTTCTATTATTAAGATTGTTCTATTTTCAGAGTTAAGTGTTTTATTGTTTGAATATGCACACACACAAATTGTATTGAGCCAAATCTATGACATGGAAGAAGACACACAAAGACTGTATTGAGCCGAAGCTCTTAGATGAAAGAATACATACAAATTTTTTATTTATTTGAATCTCTGATAGGAAGACTTGATGTACACACACTGAGATTATATTGAGTTGTAACTCTGATAGGGAAGAATATATTTACACATATAAATTTTATTGAGCCAAAGCTCTAATGGGGAAGAATATAGTTATATGCACATAATCTATTGAGCTAAATCTCTGACATGGAAGAAGAAACACATAGATTGTAATGAGCTGAAGCTCTAGAAGTGGAAGAAGATATATATGCATAGTAGTATTGATTTTAGTTTGCAGTAATCTATTTTATTTGAAATATTATTTATGTTATTTCGATTGTTCAATATTTATTTGCCTAATTTCTACAAAATTTCTAACATGGAATAAGTCACACACAGATTATATTGAGATGAAGCTTTGGAAGAGAATGTGTTTACAAAAATGTTCTTCCTTATCAGATCTTCAACTCATTACAATTTGTATGCTTAAATACCTTCTTCCCTATAAAATCTTCGGGTCAATACAATCTTTGTGTGTGTATGTATTCTTCCCTGTCAGAGCTTCAACTTAATGTAATCTATGTATGTATTATTCCATGTCATAACTTCAGCTTCATAAAATCTATGTGTATCTTCTTCAATGTCATAGTTTTGTCGCGATAAAATTTGTGTGTGTGCATCAAACAATGTAACACTCAACTCTACAAATACAACAATTATTATAATAGAACTATCAGTTAAAAATAACACATTCTTTTGTGCATGAACACAAAGCATTTTCGATGTATTTTCCTCTCTTAAAATTAGGAACATGCATGGAAAACCAACCTGATTTTTTACTTTTCATAAAAATAGAAAATTCATGTTGGAGAAATTATCTATTGCCAACAATCCTATGGTAGTATATAAATATGTAGTACAAAAGTACCTTTTTATATTCATAGGTTTTATTTATTTAAAAATATTGATTGTGTTGTTAGTTCAGAATCACAGCACACTTGAATGTCTGCAACCAGATGGGTTGAGACTCTCAGTGTGATTGCACAACATCAAGCATCTCTCAAAGTGTGGGCCCTTTAAACTTGAGAGAGCTATCTAGATTAAGGTGGGTTCCTATTCTAATATTCATGTGCACAAAAATAAATTCTAGAGGATCTACTCTAAAACCTATTCTATTTTAGAAAGGAGACAGGGTTGAGAAGATACGAGAAAATAAACCTAAGCTAATGAGGTGATGCACCAAAGGAATGTTAGACACCTATTTTGTAATTGAACACAAACCATAGAAATGTAATACTACTACCATGCATAGATAACGGAACTACAACGAGAGATCAGAAGACAAAAATGAACACATGATAGGGTCGAGAATCATCCACAGACATATATTATTGCTCCAGAGTTGATACAATACATTATAGTAGCCAAGAGGTAAAACTTTGCATTAAAATTTAATGGGTGGTTTGGAAAACTCCAAAAATCCACTTGTAGACAAGGGAAGAAGGGAGGGTACAAAACAGAAATGTCCATCCCTTTATAATGAGCTTAGCTCCTTCTTTTATAGATGCAACATAGAGAGAAGAAATAGAGAGGAAGGAAAATGGTTTAAAGCTCAGCTACTAGCCATCAATACTCCTACAAACCTACCCATAATCTGTCAAGTCCACCTTAATAACTTGTTCAGCACATTTAAGGAGGGAGAATGACGGATTAGACAAAATCTAATCTAGTTTTTAGAGAAATCAAATCCTATATTAATGGCATGAAGATTTTTTCAAAAATTTTACCAACCTAACCTCATCAAAATTAAAGTTTCAGACCTCCTTGGTGTAGGGGATGTCGAGACTTGTCCAAAAAGTCTTCTCCCACCAAAATTTGAGTTCCCAATCAAAAGATATGGCTGTCTGAAGATCATGGTCATGGGCACGCAATATTTAAAAGACTCTATCTGTACTAGGTCCATGTGGCAGCCCCACACTCGTTGAGATTTAACCCCTTGTCTTCACTCTTCGAATTACACCCATAAGACACGTGGCGTCATCTGTAGGCTCCCTGATTTCCTTTTTATTTTACCTAAGTCCTTTATATTAGTGGAGGAACTTTGTTTAACTCGAGACACGTGGTGGATTCACGCATGTTTGGAAACTACCCCTAGACTTTACCTTTGGAGTTGTGTGGATATGACATGTGGAGACCTCCGCAGGCCTTTGGAATATTGAACACTCATTCTTATCTCTTTGAACTTTGGGACACGTGATGGGTTGGCACTTGTCTTAGATTGGCCCTCGGTATGCTGCTCTTGATTTTGAGCAGTTGAGGCACATGGCACCCTGCACTGATTCTACCCCATATTGACTTTTCAAGTGTCAACTTTGTCCCTTTTTTAGACTTGGGACACGTGGGAGGGCAGTGCTTATTTAGGAGACCCACTTTTAAATTTACTTTTGAAGGTGCATCGAGCTGACACATGGCTTCTTCCATGAGTCTTCAATACTTAGTCTATTTGGACCGATGCCTTTCTCAAACCCTAGACAAATGGAGGCTTGACACTTGTCTGAGTCTCCATTTTGAGCTGCGCCTTTTAATTTGCACTGTTGAGACACTTAGCGCCCTCTGTCGACACTCTTATACTTAACTGATTCAGGCCCACCTCTCTTCGAATTCTATTAAACCCTGACCACATGGAGACCTGGTGCTAGTTTGAGTCTCCGCCTTGAGCTTTCTCTTTTAAAATTGTGTCGAGCTGATACGTGGTTCTTTCCACTCATTTTAACTTTTCAATGGCCACCTCTATTCTCTTTCAAACCTGGGGCATGTGGAAGCTCCACACTTTTTCGAGCCTCTACTTTTGGGTTTAACCTTTTGAAAAGTGCCGATGAGGCATGTGGAACCTTCCGTTGATTCTTCCATACTTAGTCAATTTGGGATCGTTTTGAATCATTTGTAAATCTCAAATACTTTGAACCTTTCTCTATTTCTCTCCTTTAAGCCTCTAGTTTCTGTGACACTGTTTGGCCCTTCCCTGACCCTGCTACTCCATTGTAGAGCCTTCCTGTAACCTGAATGTCAAATTCAAAATGTAGGCTCTTTCAACGGAAATGTCCCTTAGATTACTTTCTGCGTAGGGTCATGTTTGATCAATTTTTCTAGGGGGAAATTGAGATAACAATTTGGTGACTCATAGGGGCATCTTCTTGCGAGATGAACAGATCAATTAGCTTGTTATATCATTGGGCATGGATTGGTGGGTGGTGACCTAATGTTGGTCATGTTCTTCAAGAAATGTATGCTTTGAGACCCAATTTTGGTTGGTATGTATTTGTTCTATTTTTAAATTAGCAAATCTCATGGAAACTATGGGTCTCATTGTTGTAAATGCTGAAGGGCCTGGCACATTCAACTTGAGGCACATCAAATTGCATAACAAAGAAAACATGTAGCAACAAAAAACCTATGCCAGAGAACTTAGGGAAATAAAACCTATGCTACAACAAGACAATGTGAATATGCACTTAGGGAAATTGAAGTCCTATGTTAATATTTACATGGGTGGAACCTTCCTATCTAGTATAAATGTTTGAGATGGATCCCGTTGACTAGAATTTACAATTCTTTGCCATCCAATTTAGCCAGCTAGAAAGCATTGCTACTTTTTCACCCTGTGATCATGTAGGGGCCACTCCAAATGGCATCAAACTTGCAATGCCTTCCTAGTTTTTCTTGATTTGCATCCCATTTTAGAACTAAGTCCCCTTCTTGAAAGGTCCCTGTTCTTGCATTCTCATCAAAACTCTTTTTGATCAAGACTCGATCCTTCTCCAATCCCTGCATTACATGGTCTCTTCCCTCTCCTACTTCCATCAGCTCTGTATACCTGATTTCCATAGGTTCAAACTCGGCTAGTTCCAACTATTTCATGAGCTCCAAATCAGGAAACTCTAATGATATGGACAATACTACCTCTTTTCCATATACAAGCTTATATGGGGAGCTACCTGTAGACCTTATGGATGTGATCCTATCAGCCCATAGAGCTGATTTAAGCTTTGTATACCAAGTTCTCTTATTTTCATCAAGAGTCCTTCTGATAATCCTTAATACGTTCTTGTTTGTGGAATATGCTTGGCCATTACCTTGAGGGTTATAGTTTGATGAAGTAATAAGGTATACATCATTTTTGATAGCCCATTAAGTGATCCTTGTACCCAGGAATGCCAATGCATTATCTGATATAATAGTGGCAGGGACTTTAAACCTAGTGTCTACTCCTTCATAGAAATCCAAGATGTTGGATTCATTTACTTCCTTAAGTGCCAATGCCTCAGTCCACTTGGTGAAGTAGTCTATTGCTAAAAGTATCCACTTGTGGCCCTGGCTTAATTTTGGGTTATTCACTCCAATGAAGTCTAATTCCCATTGCATGAATGGCTAATCCAGTGAAATTGGGTGAAGGAGCAGGGCTGCTAACTTCTCCTTCCCTGTGAATAATTCACACTTCTTACACTTCTTGATCCATGAGTAGTAGTCCCTAAACACTGTAGGCCAGTATTAACTAGCTTTCATGATTTTGAAAGTTATTACTCAAGGGGAAAATTTTCCTCCTTCTTCTCCATCTTGGAACTCATAGCAACACTCTCTAAATTTGGCATGTTCTAATGCACCTCAATAGGACACTATTGATATATTTTTTTAACAAGACTCCGCCAACAAGCACATAGGGGATGTCTTGTATTCAGAAGTATCTCCTTTTTTCTTTGTTCCATTCTATAGGGCACAAAATTTTCTAGAGATAATGCACCAAGGCTTGAGTCCAACATGGAAAAGGTGCATCATTAGCTGGATTTTCTTGATCATTCTGTAGTAATAGGACAACATCTTCTTCCTCCACTGACCTGTCATGTTTCTTGGAAGTGAGCTTCTCGCACAAACCCTTACCACAAACCAATTTGGTCACCTTGATTTCAATTTCATACTCAATTACCCGAGTGATCCAACCGACTCTCTTCTCATTCAAGTCCTTGTTCAGGAGAAATTTTTTGACACAAGCATGAGATACTAGCAGTTGAATCTTATTGTTCAAGACTAAGTGTATGAACTTTTTCAAACTCCATATGACAGCAAGGAAAACCTTCTTAATGAAAGAGTGGTTTTTCTCGTTATCCTCCAAGCTCTGAGTGAAGAAGGCTATGGGCTTTTCTGAACCTTCCTTGTTGGGTTGAACCAAGATAACTGAGATTGTGTCTAACCCTCCAAAAGCATATAACATGAAGTCCTTTGAGAAATTTGGGTTAAAAAGAGTTGGGGCCCGTGATATTTTAAGATTGATGGCCTCAAAACTCTCTTTTTGCTCTGTTGTCCATTTAAATATAAGACTCTTCTTTAACATCATTGTTAAAGGCTTCACTAGAATGGTAAAATTAGGCACAAACCTACGGACAAAGTTTATTCTCCAAAAGAATCTTTAGAGATATTTCTTGTGTTGGGGAAATGGAAGTGTCAGATGGCTTCAACCCTTTTAGGATCAATTATTAACCCTTCTCTCGAGACAATGTGGCCCAACAATTTTCCATCAAGTGCCAAGAACACACAATTCTTTGGGTTTAATGACACTCTGAATATTCTACAGCTATGGAATACCTGTCTAAAGTGGAAGAGATGGTCTACAAAATTCTTTGAGAAGATGGTGATATCATCTAGATACACCATGAAAATATTATTTATTAAGCCTTTGAATGTCATGTCCATAGCTCACTGAAATATTTCTTTGGCATTTGATAGTCCAAATGGAATATTCTTATAAGCATATGTGCCCCATTTGGTGGTGAGGGTTTTCTTAAACTGATCTTCCTCTTTCACCATTATCTGGTTATAGCCTGAATATCCATCTAGTAATGAAAACCTCTTAGAGCCAGCTACAACCTATAAGATATATTCCAATGATGGAAGTGGATAATGATCCTTGAGTGATGCTCAATTACGATCAAAAAATTCCACACACAGTCTAATTTCTCCATTTATTTTCCTCACAGGCACGAAATTTGCAACCCAACTTGAGTGCCTGATAGGGAAGATGATGCTAGCCTCAATTAGCTTGTTCAACTCTTTCCTCGTGAGAGGATAAATGTGAGGATTTATTTGCCTTTGCTTCTATCTGAAAGGCTTAGCTCCTGGATCCAACTTGATAGTGTGTTATGCCAACTTTGGGTTGAAACCTCTTAAGTCTTTGTAAGTCCAGGAAAAGAGATTTGGGAATTCTTGAAAAAGTTTAATGAATTCATATTTTTCTTGTTGAGTACTTACCTTGCCAATTTGCAACATTTTGCCCTCTTCTATGGAAATGGGCTCTGAATCCTCACCCTTTCCCTAAATATTTGCTTTCTCCTTTCGGAATTGGTCATTTGGGGTTGAATATTGACTCCAAAGTTACAAGGCCCTTCGATAGTTTATTGGTTCTCAGCTGCACCATTTGGTTGCCATACTGTTTTTCCAATTTGTCTTGGTTTCTGGAGGAGAACTCAACTTTTACGTGTAGAAATTTGAAAATTTTCTAACCATTCTCGAAGCCTAACAACTTGTGTTATTAGTAGGTAGATCTAGTCTCACAACCACTTTGACATGGGGCTGAGACTTATCACTCTTGATAATCTCTACAACATCAAATGCTACCCCCAATAGCTTCCAGTCTATCCACCACTTCATTCTTCTTCCTTGCGATGGAACTGATGCCAAATGCTTCAAAATCCTTAATGAGGTCCCATACCTAGTTCTTATAGTTAATTAATAGATCATTCCTGATAGCATTTTGTCCTCAGAATTGATTCATAACTAGCTCATTGTCGCCAAACATTTGCAAGTTTTTAATCCTTATTTTCCTTGCCCAATGTAGTCCATGAATCAAAGATTCATACTCCACTATGTTTTTTGAGAAATAAAATTGGAAACGGAAGGTTGAGTAATATTTCATACCTTGAGGCAAAAAAAGCATACCTCCTCTTCCGGCTCCTTGTCTACTTCTTGAGCCATCAAAGAATAACTTCCATACCTCATTATCATCTTTGTGGTATCTCTTAATGATGTCAGGAAGAGGATGATTATCCTCATGCAAACAATAGACTCATACTTCAAATTCCTCCATCTCTTTATAGGGGTCAAAATCATGCTTCTTATTCACCCATTCGTCGAGGGTCAAGTCTGGAATACATCGAACCTTGGTATCTACCTCACAAATGTTTGGGGATTTCCTCCTGATCAAAGGTTGAATAATTGGCATTGATTGGATTGGATACATAAGGGTCAATATGGTAATCCACAATGGGCTCAAATTTGATCGTAGCCTTAGCTCCATCCCTTGTTCTAAAAATCATGTGTGACCAATTAACAAACAAATAGCCTGCAACTTTAGTGGTGAAGTCTCTTGACAAACACAATGCAAAATGTGGGGGCAAGTCTATGAATGATAAATTTTGCAATACAACCATTGTTATTGTTGTCCCATCTAGTTGCAATATTCCCCTAGAGATGACTTTGTATTGGAGACCCAGGTGATCGATTATTTGTTTTGGCATTACATATATACTTTCCCCCGAATTAATTATGCAATTATGTACTAATTTGTTTCCAATGATCAATGAAACATAAAATGGAGGGGACTTCAGATTCTTACCTTATTTTCCTCTATGGTTTCCTTCCGTCCGAATGGCATTTGTAAACACTTTCTCTTGTTTTTTGAGGGGTTTGTATGAGGTTGACGAATTGGATATAGTAGCATGCAATAGGTCTCTCTGCCCTGGGATAGCCAATGACTCCCACATGGAAATAATAAAAAGAAAATCCTCATTTTTCAATGATGTTAAATGGGGTTGAGCTATCTTTTTTTTTGCCCCTTTTCGTGGTACATTTTTCTCTTACACATGGGTAATTACAACTGGTGTTTGAGTGGGTCTTGGAGGTGGCTTGGTCTGAATCTGCATATTGGGAGTTGCACTTTGAGTGCCAATACCTTTTGGGATAATAGAGGGTTGAGGATTACCTGAGTTCGATGACTTTCCCTCTCTAATATTCCTTTTCTTTGACCAGGTATTGGTAGTTATGCTTTGAGAAGGATCTTGGTTAATTCCATAGAAGTCTTCAGCCTACCAATTGACAAACGTGGTCTCACTTGGAGGTGCCTCTTTCTAGGTTTCTTTTTGCTGATTTTCTTCTTGACTAGACTCTTCGGACACACCAATGGTTTGTACCATCAAGGCTTGGTTTAGTGCACCATTGAAACACATTCACTAGTTTTGGGGTTGATTGCATGGGAAACACCAATCATATTCTTGTGCCATATTGTTTTGTGTTGGAACCAAGAATCTTAATGTTGAAGCTGTGTTTTTTTGTCATATGGTCAAAAAGGCATAACAACTTGAGGTTGTCCCTTGTTTTGGTTTTGATTTGTATCCTGAGATGGTCGTCTATTTTGATAATATGGGGGTCTAGCCTGATACTAAGTTTGAGGCTTATATGGCCTAGAAATTTGAGCTTGTTGCCTTTTGATATTAACTAGCTCATTCCCAGGGTTCTATAGTCAATTCATAACCTGTTGTAGTTATTTTGAAGTGCTAGAGGATGAGGTGGAAGCTTCAACTCAACTTTGATTCCTTGAAGTGGGTATGGGAGCTAATGTGGGTGTCTGACTAGTGCTTGGAGCTCCTAGTTCTGGGTATAGAGGCATGGGTGGCGTATGGGCAAGTTTACCATCCTGAATTAAATAAATTTCAGCTCTAATGGAATTTTTATAGGCTGCAAGTAAGGTTGTGCCTCCCATTGACTTAATCATTGAGGCAATATCAAAATTTAAATCTCTAAGAAAGTATAAGAAGCCACCTGCATCTGGGGGCCTCATAGCCAATGGAATCCTATCCCATGTCCTTTGAATCTAAAGTTGAAATTTTTTAGCTACTGATTAGGAGCCCTCTTGATGGTTGTCAAATGCTCCAACAATGATAGATTATCTCCCTTCTCTCTAAATTGATTGTGAAGATATTTTCACATATGGTGCCAGTTTTGAATAGAGCCTATTGTTAGACTCCTCAACCATTGTGAAGCTTTACCCTTGAGTGAAGAGGCGAATAATTTCACTATAATATCCATCTCAGTGATCTCATGAATTACACAAACATTTACAATTTCTTGAATGTGCTTACAAGGAGAAGTCTAGTTCTCTCTAGTGAAATATGGGATGCTCTATAATGCGGCAACTAGAATTGGATTTTGTGCATTGAGAGTGAGTGGGCCACTGCCAGTGAAGTTGACATATGGTTTGGGTGGTTTTCCCATTATGATTGGTCTGAGAACCCTTGTTGATTAAATGAACGACCTACTAGGTAGAGGCATTGACAATGTCCTACTTGGTGCAGATGGAGACCTTTTGGCTCTTCTTTACATTCTTGCTCTATTTGGGGATAAGTACAGATAGAAAAATAGTCCCTCCTCATTAGTTCTTGTCCTTGTTTTTATTCTTCTCATGAAATTGACAAGATTGGACTATTGAAACCAGTGGATTCAGTCTCTTTTGGAGTCACCAGATGTGCAACTTCAGAGCTTCTTAAAAACTAAAAACTTTCAACAAGTGCACATTAATCCTGCTATAATAAAAAAAGGAGACCTCTTTGTCCCACTGGGTGTGCAAAAATTGTTAGTGCAGAATCACAGAACCCCTAAATTTCTACAACCAAATGGGTTGAGACTCTCAGTGTGATTGTAAAACATGGAGCATCTCACAAAATGTGGGACCTTGTGAGTTGAGAGAGCTCTTCGAATTAAGGTTGGTTCCTATTCCTCTGTTTAGGTGCACACAAATAAATTCCAAAGGATCTATTCTAAAACCTATTCTATTTTACCATGGAAACATGGCTGAGAAGATACGAGAAAATAAACCTAAGCTAAAGAGGTGATTCACTAAGGGAATGTTAGACACCCATTTCACAATTGAACACAGACCATATAAATGCAATACTACTACCATGCACCAATAAATGAACTACAATGAGAGATCAGAAGACAATAATCACCACATGAGAGGGTTCAAAATCATCCACATACATATATTATTGCTCCATAGTTGATACATTACAATATATTAGCCAAGAGGTAAAACATTTTATTACAATTTAATGTGAGGTTTAGAAAACTCCACAAATCCATTTACAGACAAAGGAAGAAGGGAGGGTGCAAAACAAAAATTTCCAAACCTTTACAATGAGCCCACCTCCTTCTTTTATAGATGCAACATAGAGAGAAGAAAGAGAGAGGAAGGAAAACTGGTTTAAATATTATCTACCAGCCATCAATGCTTCTATAAATCTTCCCACAATCCATCAAGTCCTCCTCGATTACCTGTTATCTCTCGAAAGTACACCCTGCAGAGAGATGGCAACAGGTTTTCTAAGCTTGCAAAATTTGATCTCTCTCTTTCATAGATACAATGGAAACACCTCAGGTCTGTGGGTATAACTATTTTGAGGTGAGTCTCTTGTATCAAGGTCAGTTCCTTATTGATGTATCCAAAATTGATTTATGGGGTTTAAAGGGTAAAAGATGACTGTAAAGTAATTAAAACTAAGCTTATACACCAAATTTGTATGAGGGATTTGACTGAGTATATGCATAATTGATATGTGAAAGGAATTTTTGATGCACAAACAAACAGTTCTTCTGCATAATATCAAGGGCAAAACACGTTGAGGTATTGAGGGTGATTATCACAACAATACTGCTAAGCTAAACATGCACATTAATATCATGCAGAAATTATTGAGTTTGTAACAGGGTAAGATGATTAATTAGGTAATTTGCATTCACAAAACTAATAGAAACATACACAAGACTACAAAAAATTGGTAAGGTAGAAAATACTTCACACTCAGAAGGCAAAACTGGCAAAAAATTGCTTCAGTACTCCTATATCCAAAAACATCCTCCTCTTTTCTTTGCAAAGGAACACGATATATAGCAATAAAAAAATTACGTTCTTCCTAAAATTATCCTAAGGCTTGTACTTGCCCATGCATCTTATTTTTATCCTTTACTTAAAAATAGATAAACGAATAAAAAGAGAGCATGCAATTACAATCATGCATTAATAACCTTGATTACAATACAGTCAAACTGAAGTTGATTGTTCTATTTTTAAAAAAGCAAGGGTGAATAATTTGCTAATAATAAACTTTACTTGCTAGACAAGTTTCTTTCCTTGTGCATGTTTATTCATCTTGTTGTCTGTTTTTTCCACTTTTGAAGCATGGAATAAATCAACTCCCTATGAGTGAGAAATATTAATTACCTTATTTGCAATACCTGCAAAAATAAATCATCTACTATAGGGACCACTTGTCTATGTGCACATGCTGACTTTTCTTTTTGCAATATGTGGGGCCACCCTTGCACTTGATCAGTGATCTCCATTCGGTTTTGCCACCTTGTGGACTTAGCAAATTATAAGGTCTACCACCTTTGATTAATATTGCATGACATACTATAGTCTCACCACCTCTTGATTAATACATGCATGGTATAATTGTCAGATTTTACATATTGGATAATATTTGGTTAAAATTCACCTTTTTAGTGATCATAATTGGCATGATTTGGTTGGACCCTTTTTATTATATGAGCATATATTTTAAGACCTTAGAAAGGTCAGGAGGCAATGATTTTGATTTAATCATGGGGTTGATCACCTTTGCATGATGACTCACCCCTTTCATATGCTTTGTCGGTGGCATCTACATTGGTTGATTTTGTTTTGAAAGTTGCAATGGTTTCAGGCTGTTGATTTTGTGTCATGTCTCATCACAGACCATCGATCTCTTACCTATAGTTAGGGTTTTCACTTGCATTGAATGTTATCAGTGGAATATTATGCAAGTGGTTTACTTTGAGGATCGATCCTTGACCATTGATCTAATGTCCTTTTATTTTCCAGTCATTTATCTTTCACTGTGGTTGAGTTCAAACTAACCCAATGTTTGGGTTCAGGTGGTAAAGGGAATGTTGAGCCTGATGATCAATTCATTTGGATCTTCAGTATGCGGGTGAATCCCTGGAAAAATTATTATTGACACCATTATTGGTAACTTGAAGCTCGACTCCCATTATATATTGGTTCTATGAACTTCTATTGCATCTATATCTTGTGTTGCTTTTGATCGATTCGAAGCTTATGAGAGAGGTGGTCGTGGGTTTTTCCCTCCATTTTTGTGAATTATTTGTTCATATTATTTCCTGGAATTATTGCAAGATACTTTCTGAATTCTGCTCGATGCGGTCACCATTTTGTGGGTTCAAGCTTGTCTTTTTCTCAAAAGATCTCTATGTCTTGTGAAGTCTTTTGAAGAAGACCTATTCACCATTGTCATGAACTACCGAGCTTGGTTCATTCTGTCTGAGCAATATTCGAGATCATTTTTTTTATTAGATGCCATTGTTGAACCCTGAAACTTGGTTCTGTGTTATTTCTTTTAAAGGCCACCATGGTTTGAAAGCTTCGAGTTCTCTACAAATTTGAGGGTTTTCATGAATGCTGGAAAGGGTGAGCTTATTTTTCCTCAAAAATGAAAATTACTTCATTTTCATTGTTGTTGTGAACATGCATACTGATACTTGGTTTTTCTTTACATTTTCTAGGTTTTTGTGGCTTGAACTTGATCATTTTCGAGCTTTTTTGCAATCTGATTCTTTGTGACTCAAGGGTTTGAAGAAATCACTTAGAAGCGGTAAGTTCCTGCTCATTTTTTTTGTGTTTGAACTCGATACTTCTCCTCTTTTGCTGGCGTCTCTGTTATAAACCTCTTCCTGAGCTTTCTTAGATATAAATCTTCATCATTTTGCCATTTGATTTTTGAGACACTGATAATAAGCTCCTTATTGTAGAAGATCCTCTGTGATTTATTTCTACCATTAATGGGTCTTCATTCATTCCCAGGATTTGTGCTTTCATGACATGGGTACTCGCAGATCTTTCTTTTTCTTGTATCTTCACACCTTTGATCTTGATTTGAGAGTGCAAAATTTACTTTGTATTCTCCTTCATTGAGGACTTGGGTCTGAGGTGTTTTTCACTTTTACTCTTTTAAGTAACTAAGCACCTTGATATTTATATTTCCTGGATCTCATGGGGATACTAGGTCTGCACTGTCATTTCTTAACTATGTGATGAAAACATTTTTCAACTGTATTTCTAAATATTCCATTGACCTTGATATGTATGAGTTTTGTGATCAAACTTCTTCTTGGATAAACCCTGAGCCTTTTCTGGAACCTATTGTAGCATTCTTTACACTTAAAATTGCTTCATTTCTTAAATTTATACCTATGCTATAAAATTTGCATCTTTAGTTCACTGCAATCTTGTTAAAGTGCTTCTTACTTTGATTTTGAAGATGATTCTTGTCACTTGTTATAATTCTGTAATCTTTTATGTATCTCAAGATTGAATAATAATCCGATGCACAACTTATTTCTTCTACTATGAATTTGATCCTTTCTTGTAGCAATTAGCATAATATGTCCTTGCTGACATACTTAGAGAATTTTTTTTCTTCTAAAAGTTATATTGAACTTCTTTCTGTATTGAATATTCGAAATTGGAGTAGTTGATGTTATTATATCATGTTTATTTATTTGAGGGCTTCAAATGATACAATTGTACTTGATTGTTATTTGACAAAATGGATTATATTTGGAAAACATTCATGTAACCTATAGCTGCATTTGTATTGTTAGACTCTGAAGTTGATTATGTAACTAAAATACTGAACTGGAATTATAAACTGCAATAGAAATGCATTTATGATATTTTGCACTTAAGATGCCTTTGTATCTTGCAAGTAGCTTTTTTGTAAATTGCAAAAAGTTCTTCATCTGTTTATGATACTATTTTCAGGCATAAGCCTTGATTCAAATGCATTATTGAAATATTGTAACTTGATTCCAGGGATAATTTTAGCGGTGAATAGTCATAATATGGTGAAAATTTCATTTTAGGAAAATTTGAAAAGGCGAATTATTCAGAGTGGGTCGGTGTCCTGTTCGCCTAAAATATATAGTATATTTTTTTTGGGGGGTTGGCTTCACCTTCATTTGAAAACATCTCCTATAAAAACCTATGTGATTCACCGGGTATTATACCTCAAGTAGCTTACCAAATTACCAATAATGTGAAATTTGAACTCGCATACCCTTGACCACCAGAGATTCATATTACTGTTATCCTGTGATTGTTGACGCGTGACAAATGCAGTGTTGACACGCAACAAGGGAATTATTGATGTGCGACAAGAGCTGTACTGATGCGCGACAAGAGCTGTAATGACGCGTGACAAGAGCTGTACTGACGCGCGACAAGATTTATATTGACGCGCGACAAGAGCTTTACTGACGCGTGACTTGGGCTAGGAAGTGATGCGCGACAGAGGAAGAGTTGACACGCGACAGAAGGAAGTGTTGACGCGCGACTTGGGCAGAGTTGACACGTGACCTCAGACAGTTCACGCACGAAAAGACCTCAGAGACTGGACAGAGTCACTTCTTTGTTCTTTTGCTGATGCAGGACTCTTTTCAGAATAATGGAAGGTGCCAGCTCAAAGAATACGAATAACCTAAAAGTAAGTAAGAAATATCAGAAATCACTCTTCAAGTATTTTGGAAACTCTGCGGATATAGATATTGTAAATACCAATCATATAGATGCCACTGAAAAGAATTAGAATACTGAATGTGTGGAAGGTATTATTGAGGTGGACATGCATTCTACACAGTATCACAGTCAAACAAATGAAACCTACGATAATATGCCAGACCTTGAAGATATTGTTCCTGTTGGGGTGCAACCAGAAGTGCAACTAGATATCACAGATATAAACACTCAGCAAAATGGAAGACAGAAATCAAAATCAAACTCTGGTCCAAGAAAGAGGAAACCAGGTGATTGTGATATTGCTCAAAATTCTACTCAAAAAAGTAAAGCATTGAAAATGAACAAGAATATGTGGACCATTGGCAGGACATACAAGTTTGATTGGGTAGCTAAATTTCCATTTATTGAACCTGTACAATCATCTAAATCTGAAGAAATCCCATGTGAATGTACATGTACAATATGTACGTGGAAGTTGGGAAAGCAACAAAAAATGCAACTGAAGCTGGACACTATAGAAAAACATTGTGGAAAACAATATTTAACTGTAACGGGGGTAGATGGCAAGAAAATCAAAACACATAGGTGGAAAACTGAAAAGGAGTGCATGCATGTTAGATACGTAGCGGAATATGAGGCAGAGCAGAAAAAACACAGACATCTGTTGGAAAAGGGAGGAACGATCACATCACATATTGGTAAGATGAAAGAAAAAAATCTACATGCAAAATTCATACAATTCTCTACTCTTTTTCAAATACTTAAAAAAGGAAGAGCGATGTTAGATTTCCTCAATTTGAAAGTTTTGTATCAATTTAATGGAATGCTGAATGTACCTCAGTCTCATTGGTCTAAGAGTAGTGGATGGGAAATGGCAAAATGCCTCTCGATGATAGAGAAGGAAGATTTGAAAGAGAATGTAAAAAAAGCAAACTTTATCTCTCTTTCAATTGATGAAGTGATAGCATTCGACAACACTGCATGGGTATGTATCCACATCTATACATTAGAAAATCATATAAGGACACCTCATCTGTTGGGTGTTATGAAAATGGTTGAAAACTGCAATGCTGAAAACCTATATAAAATAGTTGTTTCTCATTTGAAAGATGTTGCTGGTATGACTGATTATGAAATTGCTACGAAGTTGGTATGCGTTGGAGCATATGGTGCATCTATCATGTAGGGTCACCGAACAAGGCTATGTGTTAGATTACAAACAACAGTGGCCCCATATATGCTACCAATTCACTGTATGGCTCACATAATGAATTTAGCATATAAAATGGTAAGAAACCACGAAAATGTTGCTAAATTATAAGACATCATAAGAGAACTTCATGCCTATATGTCAAGCAGCCCAAAGCATTTTCTCGAGTTCCCAAAATTTACAATTGGAATTACAGATGGTAAAAAACTTCTGAAGGATGTGGAGACTAGATGGATATCTTTGTATGAACCTGCATGCAGAGTTCATGAGGAGTATCCTTCATTGGTTGGTTTCATGCACAAATACCGTCATGAAGTTGATAGGGAAAGGGACCTGTTGTTCCGCTTAACTGATTTCGATACATTGCTTACATTGGTTAGTATTCTTCCAATGTTAAAGGAGATCAATACACTGATGAAGCATGCACATGGTAGATTAATCTATATTGTGGATTTTATATAGATGAGGAAAATGGTATGTCAAAGTATTGATATATTTTACTGTTCCCAGGATAGTTTTGATGCACCTGTTTTTGAAAATTAGAGAGATTTATTAGATCTTAAAAATCCTAACACCTTTTTGAGATTTAATATCCATGATCACCTATGCATCTTTGTTAATGGGAGGGAAATACCAATGCACATTTTGCAAAAACGTCAAGATATTACAGGATCGGAACGAGAATATGTTCCCGTGACACGTAATTTGTTTGAGTCTGTGATAGTTGAAACCAGAATAAAGCTTAAAATTTTTTCAGAAACCTTGTCATCAGAAATTAGGGAACGTTTCTGTAAAGATAAAATTCTGGAAGCCATGGGTGTGATGAATCCGAATTTTTGGAATACAGAAGGTGGCGGTGCAGACTTTGTCAGTAAGCATTTCCATAAATCAATGGGTACAATAATGGAACAACTTACAAAGACGTCAGAGCTCAAGGGTACGGAAATCAAAGGTATACTGAATGCCGATTTATTAAAGTTTCAGTCAACAAATTTTGTAACAACAATGAGGAACCAATATAGGAATTTAGATCAACCTTCTGAAAGTGGTGCTATTACAAGGCTGTGGCGAGGAATCTATCAAAGTTCTATCTTACAAGAAGATATCAGTGAATATTTCAGACTATATGAGTTATGCCAGACAATGATTTTGGGGTCTATGGAGGATGAAAGGGTTTTCAGTGCATTGTCATTTATAAAATCAAAACTGAGAAACAGGTTGGATAAAAATCTGGAAAGTTGCATGAGGTGTTACGTTTCTCGATACTCCCTCGAAACCTTTCCATTTGACAGAGCAATTGCGCACTGGAATTCCCTTTGTGAAAGAAGAGGTGTAAATAATACATCTACAAGTACAAATATTCCCAACCTTGAGAGTGTAATTGGCTCTTCTTCACATTCTACAGAAGACAACATCGACTTTGATGAAGCTATTGATAATGGATTATTTCAACTTTAAGTAGGTATCTTCTTTATCTATATTTTATTTTTATCATTAAAGATGTTACAGGTCTATATACTAAAAATGTCAGGAAATTCACCCATCTATCTACTAATCCATTTCTCGTGTTGGAATTTTTTAAAACACAGATCTAGCTCATTACCAGTGGCAGTGATGATTTCAACTTTAAGCAGGTATCTTTTTCCCCTTAATCTTATTGTTTGTTTCTATTCATTTTTTGACAGAGCAATTTCTCACTAGAATTCCCTTTGCGAAAGAAGAGGTGTAAATAATACAGCTACAAGTACAAATATTCCCAACCTTGAGAGTGTAATTGGCTCTTTGTCACATTCTACAGAAGACAACATCGACTTTGATGAAGCTATTGATAATGGATTGTTTCAAATTTAAGTAGGTATCTTCTTTATCTATCTTTTATCTTTATCATTAAATATGTTATAGGTCTATATACTAAAAATGTCAGGCAATTAACCCATCTATCTACTAATCCATTTCTCGTGTTGGATTTTTTTAAAACAAAGATCTAGCTCATTACCAGTGGCAGTGATGATTTCAACTTTAAGCAGGTATCTTTTTCGCCTTAATCTTATTGTTTGTTACTATTCATTTTTTCTGGTTATAATTAAAGATTTTACAAGTGTATGTATTTACATTTAGTTAAATACAATCTTTTTATTTTTTGAAAACGTGGGTTGACATCTGTCTGAGGAAGCTGCTACTTCTCGGGACTGACAATGTCAGGCAACTCACCCATCTATCTACTAATCAATTTTTTGTGTTGAATTTTTTAAGACAAAGATATAGCACATTACCGGTGATGATTTCAATTTTAAATAGGTATCTTCTTCAACATAATCTTATTGTTTGTTACTTTACATTTTTTCAGCTCTTGTTATCATTAAAGACGTTATAGGTCTAATTCTTTATATTTACATTTATTTAAAGATATTGTTGGTCTATATATTTAAAGATGTTGCTGGCACTTCTCAGGACTGACAATGTCAGGCAACTCACCCCCTCCATCTACAATGTCATGTTACCCTTGATGATTGCAATACGCAAGAGGTAAGCTAAACCCTATCATATTTGCAATTATGTTTAATTTCTTACCAGTGATGATTCTTTCTTGATTTCTTAGAATTATATTTAATTTATTTTTAAATACAAGTCCACATAAAATTCCTAATAAAATTCACATAAAATTTGGGATAAACAATACATTATACGATTTTAAATATAAGTCCACATAAAATTCCTCATCATCCATATATATCATATCATCACCATATCATTATCATATCCTCATTATCATCATCTATCATTAATTATCAATTATCATCATTCATCATCTACATCTACATACAATTCATGACATTGCAAGTAAACAAAAAACATACATATAATTCATTATAATTATTAATCAACATCTAATGCAATTAAAATTAAAGATTGTATGTAAATCCATATAATTAAATTCAAATACCATAGTACATACACAATAGACAATAGTAGAAGTTTTCAAATTCATTATTTAAAGTTTCCACAATAATAAAAGTTTCTAGTTTTCAAAACCCTCTTTTTCTTTATCCAATTCTACTCCTCTGTACTATTCCCCAACGGCTTCTTCTAGTGTGGCTGTACCTCTTTCCCAAACACCACAAATATCCATGCGACAGCAAATTTGGATCAGCTGCAGCGTATAAACTATCCCATTGCCAATAATTTTTGTAACGACTAATAATCTCATTGATAAGAACCTTAGCCCTTCTGTCCCATTCTATAAGCTGATTGATATGAGGAAGCATCTCCATCTTTCTCATCAACCCACACAAAATATTTTTTGTGCTTGTCCAGATCTATGAAATACTCCTTGCCCTCTTTAGAAGTACATGTGCCCAAACCGGGAACCCATTATGGTCCAAGCAACAAGTGATACCTAATCAGCAAGTGAAAAAAACCAGAACTTGAAAACATATAAAGAGAAAACAAACTAGCATTACTTTGTTGCACTATATGGTCCAGCCGCTTATCGATCCACTCAATGATTCTCTCCAAGCTTCATACTCAGGAATTGTGTAGAAAGATAACACATTTCCATTTTTGTGAGTTGCCTACATCAACATGTGCCGACATTAGACATGGATATACATAACATCTAGAGGCTTAGAAAACAAATATAAAAAGTCTTGAAACACAACCAAATATACAAGGGGAACATTTACAGAAACTAAACAGCGCTATACAAAGATCATGTACCTGGTCTGTCATTATCATCAGATGGCCATATCTTAAAGATTTAATGCTATCATATATTTTATCTTCCTGTAGACCAAGGATTTTTTCTATTTACTATCTCTTTATTCTCCATTTGTTGGTGAGTGGTAGCTTACCAAAAAATAGATATTCCTGCCACCTGATAGGATAAAGATAACTAAAATAACAAAAAATTAAATTGGAAAGTGATGTCGAAACATGTCACAATACTACCAAATTCAGTATTCACATTTCCCTGATTCAAGGCACAAACACTTACAGCGACTACAAGAGCCTTGGCTGAGTCACCCTCCGTTAATATTAAAGTACATTGATCAGAATTCTTCCCCCCTGCTTGATTTGCATCATCAGGTTTGGGAACATCAATTAATTTCCCCTTCTTGGTTCCATCAGTTTTCTTAAGATCTTTTTTTTGTTTAAACTTTTCCACTGCACTCATCAGGTAAAACAAAGTTACAAAGCTCATCTTAGACACTAGCATTGCAAAAATTACATGTACTCAGAAATGCTACATATTAGACACCACACCTGGATGTATGGACATGGGCTAAAAATTCGAGAAAATTCTTACAATTTGATAAATTTTACTAGTTATAGTTACAATCAACATGGAAACCAAACGTTGATTCGAGAAAATTCTTTTCTTCCACGAGTGTTGCCTTGGTTGTAACAATTGGTAAATTTTTGAATGGAAGGCCCATAAAATGATGGATGTCATTTGCTTCGATACTGAATTGAAAAATTCGGCAATTGTTCAGAGTCACATAAAAAATGCCATCCTCTGAATTGTAGGATGACATAAAGTAATTCAGAATATTCGGATCTATTTCGAAATGGGGCATATTAACGATATGGATGTGAGGGCATAAGGGACATCGATTGAATTGAATTCTCTTAATTTTTGTTACTGAAATTGCAGTTGGGAAGCATTGAGACTTGCAAAAATTCAAGAGCCAGAAGATGAAAACGAGAAAATGACCAGTTGAAGGGTATTTATAGGCTAAATTGGGCGTCAATGGCTTCACTTGACATGCATCAATAGATGCCAGTGACGCGCATCAATAGATGCTAGTGACGTGCATCAATAGATGCCAGTGACGCGCGTTAATAGATTCCAGTGACGCGCGTCAATAGGTGCCAGTGACGTGCGTCAATAGATGCCAGTGACGTGCGTCAATAGATGCAAGTGACGTGCGTCAATAGATGCAAGTGACGCGCGTCACCTCTTTTGTAATATAGGAAATTCCCTTCATGTTTGCAATGTAGCCAATTGAGATGAAGACTTCAAATTTATCCCCAGACCAAAGAAACAAACAGTGATTGGTGTGTACTTGATGATGATAGGGTCTTGTTTGATAAGTTCATAAAGAAACTTCATGATATATGCTAAGACTGAGTTTGGGATGAGGTACCAGTAAGGCACTCTTGACAAAATTTACACAATGTTACCTTTTTAAGATGATCCAACCTTGCACTCTTGACAAAATTTACACAATGTTACCTTTTTAAGATGATCCAACCTTGCACAGGGAACTTTATGTTGAGCTGTAATTTTTTTTTTCAATATTTTAGACACTTGATTTTATAGATTGTACTTCAAGAAGATCATGATTAATCAATTCAAGGCATAGAAATGGTGGAGCTTCAAGAAAATTGTCTTCAAACATACACTTGAACATTGTATCTTCAGCAAAGGAAAACACAACAAGGTGGTAGCAGGAATTTTATACTTTGATACTCATTGCACGGGTCAACCAAGTATTTCATCAGCTCAACAATGATAATTAGAAGAAATTAAAAACAACTTTCTGTAAAAACCTTACCCTTATTGTAACTTTCAAACCTTCTTGTAACTAATACGATATGTAAACAACCTTATTGAGCTATGATCATATGCACCACCTTAAAAATTTGAAAAAAAAGAGATTTTTTTAATTCAACCACTCCAAGAATCAGTCCCGAAGAGAGAATCTCAATATGTGAATCCTATACAACATATTTTACTATGATCATGTTTGCAAAATTCAATATTTTCTTATACACTCAAAATTATTCCAACGTATAGCCTCCCAGTTCTAATCCACAATTATTATTCACCCTTATCAAATATAAAAAAATGATCCAGTTCTTCAACCTATGAACTTGATCTATACAAACTAATCTTCATGATAAAAACCTTGTATGTTTTACATTAAACTTCAAAGTTCTATATCGAGCTTGACCTATCTTTTAATCACATGGTTATTCCAACTTTGGTTAATCTAGCCTCCATAGCCTCCATAATCTACTCTACACAAAACAATATCCATGATAAAAAAACCATATCTTTTAAACCATGGTCTTGATTATTTCCCAAGCTCTAATTCTTATGGCCTAGAATTTAACTATTTCATAATTGGCTAATCTAGCCTTTACATCAATGATTGTTTCCAGCAAAACGTTATTTTCTGACAAATGGTCTTGACTATTTTGGATGTCAAACAAGCTCTATAATGAGAGATTATGCACTAATATAGAGGTGAATCTCTTTAAAATAGAATTTTCCGACACCATAAGTCTATTAAGGAGAAATCCTAAATAGTAAAGATCTGTTTCAAATCTTAGTTGCTATTTTTTCCCCAAAGACAATTTTCAAGATAATTAAAGTCCCACAAGATATTTAGGCACTAAATTTGACATTATACACATTAAATTGATCATCGTCTTTCATCATAATCTATCATTGATTATCAATTGTCATCATTCATCATCTACATCCACATACAATTCATGACAATGCAAGTAAACAAGAAACATACATATAATTCTTGATAATCACCATCTAATCACCATATAATTAAATTCAAATACCATAGTACATACTCAATAGTAGAAGTTTTCAAATTCAATATTTAAAGTTTCCTCAATAATAAAAGTTTCTAATTTTCAAAACCCTCTTTTTCTTTAGACAATTCTACTCTGCTCTCTTCCCCAACGAATTCTTCCATTGTGTCTGTACCTCTTTCCCCAACACCGGAAATAACCCCTGAACTTATAAGATCTTCAGCAGCGTTGTCCAGATTTTTTAAAATTCTTTCTTCTTGATTTGTTGCATCTCCATACGACAGCAAATTTGGATCAGCTGCTGCTTTGGCTTTGAACAATATGTCAGGGTCGAGACCATGCTCTTTAATTATCCGCTTTAGTGTCTTATTTTGTTTGTTAACCAAAACAATATTTTGCTTCAAATTTTTTGCTGCGGATAAGTTGTTCTTTGCTGTTTCCAAGTGAACTTGCAAAACCTTCGCCTGACTCTTAAAATTTTCATATTTCAACTGTACAAAAAGAGTAATGTCAATTCAAAATATTAATGTAAATTCAAAATTTCAAATTAACAAAAATGATTTTTTGAATGTAATAGTACTTACAACCACTCTATCTCTTTCGGCATTTGCGATTGATACCAAATCCTTGTCCTTGGACCATTTGTTAAAATATGCCTGGGCCTCGGAAATAATATTTTCCAATTTGTTTAGTGCCTTATCTAAAATGTCCTCGTTATAGTTGTTGTTAAACATGACAGTCCCACATTTTACTTGGGTAAGTAAGGAATCCATCTTCGCAGGTTGATTCTGGACTGCAGTGTATAAACTATCCCGTTGCCAATAATTTTCATAACGACTAATAATCTCATTGATAAGAACTTTAGCCCTTCTCTGCCATTCTATTAGTTGTTGGATATGAGGAACAATAAACTCACTGACATGGGATTGACAATCGTTACCTATTAAGTTTTCCAAAGGAAAAGGTGGGAACTCTTCACTATCTGAATCTGATGCAGACGATCTTGTTGGAGAAGAATGGGGGCTTTCACAAAGATCAACTGCTCCTTGTTTCTTGCCTTTGGGTGGGCTGATCCTGTTTTTGAAAAAATAAATCAAGATTAGATAAATAAATTTAAATCAGAATGTAATTCAAAATTGTAAAGCATATTAAAATTGAAATTTGAAGTATACCTTCTGGCCTTGAATCATCTCGCGGGTATCGAAAAAACCAGTTGGGTCATTGCTATCAATGCCCAAATAATATTCATCTAAATTTATATTGTTCAAAACAGATATGCCCGTTGCACTGGGCAAGCCACCAAGTGAGAGAGTTGAAATTCGAAACAAGGTGTCAAGGTTTAGTGTCCCACTAGGGGTCGGAGCAAAAGGCATGCGTTTACCAATGTTCTTTTTCACTGTTCCTCTTGTTGGCATTTTAAAAATTAATGGTTGAGTGGGTGTCGGTGCCGTGGTTTGATCATGACTGACATGTGCTGAAAAGTACAAGAAAAAAATGAAAAATATTAAAACAATTCATAAAGTCAAAACTATCAAATTAAACGTACTATAGAAAAGTTGTACCTTGTTATCGAGGGGTTGTTTTTTTCGGTGCCACGGGTGGCCTTGTAGGAGTTGAACTCAGTGGCTATTCAGAAGATATGAATGCATGCGACTGTATGGAGTGAGTTGGGGAAGAAGGTTCCATATTCCCTACAATTCATCAATATTAAATGTTGTTAATTCATTTGGTTAAAATTTAAATTGAAAAATAAATATGCAACTTTGAAATTTGTAAATAATATATGAGAATTTATTACTTCTCTAGCGTTTAACGAGTTCAAACGCTTGAGGGTTTAGAGAGTGAGCTTCCATTTCAGATTGGGAGTCCCCCGAAGCCTCCGCGTGTTATTGGCCTCTTCCTCTCGACATCTTTTTTCTTCTTGGAATGGCTTTAAGATATCTTCTCTGCAAAACATTAAAATTTAAGTTTTAATAACTGTGCATTGTAATGACGAAAATTGTAATACAATTACAAACTAAATAGTTTATACCTGTTGTTCATCAAATGGAATTGAGAATTTCTTCAAAGCCTCATCAGAGCAAGTAGGAATTTCTTTATGTTTTAAATTTAAAAGTGCCTCATAGTAGAAGCTGAGGAGATAGTTTGTTGAATAAATGAAAGGTCTATCTGAGAGTTTTGAATTTGTTATTTCAGTTCTTATTTTTTTGGATAGATATGTGCACCAATCGAATTTATGTTTTCAGATAGTGGCACAAATATATGCAATGGCCCAATTTGGTATATCCATTTGTTGACCCTACAAAACAATTCTAGCTTGGAAAAACGAAATAAGTGCAGCAAGAAAGTGGTGTGCAATTGATTGTGTATCTACACCACGCCCGGATTTATTGACATGGGCTACAAATGCGAAACAGTGAAAATTACTTTGAATCTATAACAGAAAATTGTATCAGAATAAAAAACATATTAAAAAATATGAATTAAAAGGAATTATACTTACAATCAACATGGAAACCATACATTGATTCGAGAAATTTCTTGTCTTCTTCCACTAGTGTTGCCTTGGTTGTAACAATTGGTAAATTTCTGATAGGAAGGCCAGTAAACCAATGTATGTAATTTGCTTCAATAGTGAATTGGAACATTTGGCCATCATTCAGAGTCACATAAAATATACCATCCTCTGAATTGTAGCATGACAGAAGGTAATTCAAAATATCCGGATCTGTTTCGAAATGGGGCATATTAACGAACCCTGTAAATTCACACTCTTCCATTATAGCTTGAAATTCTGAAGACATCTTTAAAGCCGTATGGATGTGAGGGCATAAGGGATTCTTTTAGTTGATCTTGGAAATTGATTGAGTTGGATTCTCTTGATTTTCTTGCTGAACTTGCAATTGGGAAGCATGTGAAGTCGACATTATAGCTGTTATTGCGTCTTTGTCAAAGATTTAGACCTGTAAAAATTCAAGAACAGGAAAACGAAAATGAGAAAATGAGCAGCACAAGGGTATTTATAACGTAAATAGGGCGTCACTGGCCCCTATTGATGCACATCAACAGGTTAAAGTGACGTGTGTCATTTGATTAAAATGTCACGCGTCAATACAAGATAGTGTCGCGCATCAATAGAAGATAGTGTCGCGCGTCAATAGATGATAGTGTCGCGCGTCAATAGAAGATAGTGTCGCGCATCAATAGAAGATGGTGTCGCGCGTCAATAGAAGATGGTGTCGCGTGTCAATAGAAGATAGTGTCGCATGTCAATAGAAGATAGTGTCGCGCGTCAATAGAAGATGGTGTCACACGTTAATAGAAGATAGTGTCACGCGTCAGTCGAAGCAAATGACACACGTCAATAGGAGTAAGTGACGCACGTCAGTATTAGCAAATGACGCGCGTCATCAGGGGCTAGTGACGTCGTTACGAGCCAGTGTCGTGCATCATTTCGAGCTGGTGTCACGCTAGTGTCGTGCGTCATTACTATCTAGTGTCGCTCCATTGTCGCGCATCATTACTATCTAGTGTCGCTCCAGTGTCGTGCGTCATTATGAAACAAGTGTCACGCCAGTGACGTGCATCATTACGAACTAGTGTTGTCAGACGTCACTGATGGAGCCTTGAAAAACCAGGCGAAAATTTTGTTTTTTAATACTGTCAAATTCGCCTTTCGCTGAAACTGGTTACGAGGATATTCGCCAGGTATTTTCCACCTTCAATTTTATAGGGGTGTCTTAAAATGAACCCTGCTTGATTATTTTACTTAGATGATTTATTTCCTTCATAGTAATCTTCCTGGCATGGTGAAAAAATTAAAATTTTGATTTTACATGGTGAAGCCCTATCAAAATTTTCCTAGAATCATCTTTTCTGTATTGTAAATTCTTCCATTTCAGAATAGTTACTAAAACTTTGAGTTACATTCTTCTTTTTTTCTGCATGCACTTATGACTCATCTATTTTTCCATGGTTACAACTTGTACCTGCACACTTAGGAAAATAGTTAGGAAATACCTAGGCTTTTTGGCCTCTCTTATGTCCATGGATTTCTTTTCTTTTTCCTTCCTTCATTCTTTCTGAGTGAATGAAGTATGTATGCAGTTTGATCTTCAAGTAAAATATACTCCTGTTATTAGAGATTCATATGCACGAATTAGGACAGTCTAGGAATATGATTTGATCACTGAGCTCATAAGTGATAGTTATTATTTTCTTGTTTTCAGGTATTGTTGCTTCTACAATGGAGATGAAGAAGGAACAAAAGATGGAAATAGAGATGCTTCAATCTGAGAAAGAAATCCCCAAGGCAATGATGGGTTCACTCATACTCCTTTACTTTCTATTTCATGCATGTGTACCTTTTATTTCAGTAGCTGTAATTCTACTTTTTAGTCACATCCCATGGCTTGTGTGGGAAACATTTGAAAGTTCCTTATGAATAAAACATTGAATTATGTAAATGAGTTGTATATTTCTTTCTGAATTTCAACTTTTTGTATGGATTGTATGATGAACTAAACAAATCAGTCATTTAATTGATTGTCTTAAACATGAAGGAAAGAACATTAATGAGAACCTATAACATTTAGTAATGAACTTTGATTTATGTAATCTGCACAGATGTTTGTTGTCCCAAAACTCAACACTTCACCTATTCTGCAATCCGGTGTCTTCATCAAGAAAACACAACTGTCATTCAAGGTCCTTGTGTTCTTTTGCTAAAGGTATCATGAAATTACAGACTATGTGATCTGTTACATTTTTGTAACAGCACACATAGCTGCAGATTTCACTTAATCACTAATTAATTCAGCAGTAACCAGTAACATCGAGAATCCCTTAGCTTAGGTATACTTCACCAATGCCTTTCATCCTAACGATGAAGTTTCAAGTTTCCCATTTTTACACAAGTGCAAAAATTCTCAACATTACCTATTCGGCACATTGAAGGAGGGAGAAAGACAGATCAGACCAAATCTGATCTGGTTGTTGGAGCAATAAAATCCTATATTAATGGAACAAAGATGTTTTCCACATTTTACCCACCTAACCTCATCTAAATTAAAGTTTCAGACCTCCATGTTGTAGAGGATGTTGAGATATTTTCAGAAAGTCTTCTCTCGCCCAAATCTAAGTTCCCAATCAAAAGATATGGCTGTCTAAATATCAGCGTCATGGGCATGCAATATTTAAAAGAGTCTATTTGTATGGGGTCCATGGGGTAGCCTTGCACTCATTGATATTTCACCCCTTTCCTTCACTCTTATAATTTTTCCCATGAGACACGTGGCATCGTCTTCGGGCTCCTCGATTTCTTTTATAATTTTCATGAGACCTTTCTACTGGCAGAGGCACTCTGTCTGACAAGAGACATGTGGCAACTTCACACATGTTTGGAAACTACCCCAAGAATTTACCTTTGGAGTTGCGTGGATACGACATGTGGAGACCTCCACGAGCCTTTGGGATTTTCAGTGCCCATTCTTACCTCTTCGGACTATGAGACACGTGGCGGGTTAGCGCTTGTCTTAGTTTGGCCCTCAGGCCACCCCTCTTGAATTTGTGTTGTTGACACTTGTGGCACCCTCCAATGATTCTGCCCCATCTTGACTTTTCAACTGTCAACTATGTCCCTTTTTCAGACCTGGGACATGTGGGAGGCCAGCACTTGTTTTGGAGACCCACTTTTAGATTTACATTTGAAAGTGTGTCGAGCTTACATGTGGCTTCTTCCACGAGTCTTCGATACTTAGCCGAGTCGGGTTGATTCCTTTCTCAAACCTTAGACACATGTACGCAGGGTCCTCTGTTCTTTGACTTCTATTAGACCTTGACTACATGGAGACCTGGCACTAGTTTAAGTCTCCGCCTTGAGTTTTCTCTTTTATAATTGTGTCGAGCTGACACATGCTTCTTTCCACTCATTTGGAATTTTCAATGGCTGGTTCTCTCCCCTTTCAGACCTGGGACACATGGAAGCTCTGCACTTGTTCAAGCCTCCGCTTTTGGGTTTAACCTTTTGAGAAGCGCTGATGAGGCACGTGGAAGCTTCCATTGATTCTTCCATACTTAGTCAATTTGGGCTCATTCTGAATCATTTGTAAATCTTGAAGACTTTGAGTCTCTCTCCATTTCTCTCCTTTAAGCCTCTAGTTTTCAGTGACACTATTTGGCCCTTCCGTGACCCTACTACTCCATTGAAGAGCATTCCTGTTACCAGACTGTCAGATTCGAAATGTAGGCTCGTTCGACGGAAATGTCACTTGGATTTTTTTCTGCACAAGGTTGTGTTTGATTAATTTTGTTGGGGGGAAAAATTGAGTTAACATGTGTTATGCCGCTTTTTGATACATTTTTGAAACTATTGTTTAATCAAGAATCCCAATTATTTGATATGCCTCTTTCACATATATACAATTAAAATCTTTATTTTTCTTTCTCTATGCGTTGCCTCTCTTATATATTGTCACCCCATTAGTTCACAAATACTCCACATATTTGTATATATGTTCTCCCCTATTTACATGTGTTTGAAGGTAATTTAAATGTTAGAACCCTGCCAATAAGCCACAACTGAATTAAAGGGTAGGAGTACCCTAGGTAATTGTTGGGGTGGATTCCTTTATCACAATTTTGGTTAAAATAAATTCCCATCGAATAAATAACTGAAATATTTGTGCATTCTCATATTTTGAAATTTCCATCATAGTCATCATAAATAACAACTTTAGGTAAATTGTTATATACAAATACATTAAAAATATCCTATAAATTATAATAGAAGGACAAGAAATATTCCATGAGTGGAGATATTTAATCACATGAGGTGCTAAGAATACAACCAATATAATTTTTTCTATCATGGTTTCTTGCATGTTAGATATATCAATATCAAGTAGGTGATGGGACACAAACATGAACAAAGCAAAATTTCTTTTGAAAATAAAAATAAATGCTTATGTATCTCTAATGATTTTGTGATGAAAGATATTTGAACCAGACCTACCTATTCCTCCATAAAACATAATATAAATTTCTCCCAAGAAGTAGCAATAGAGAATAAGATTCAATTACTCCCTGTTAGTGTCCTAGATAACAACCTAGTTTACGTAGGGCTTAATTGCCCTTAGCAACAACGAATTTTGAATGAGGCAGCTATAGAAAATGACAAATGTATAATTTTTTTGTATTATTATGATTTAAATCATAGATATTATTGTAACTCATACGAGCCAACAAAATTAATAAATTTGACAGAATTCCATCATACTGAATTATTATGAAAACAGTTATTATAGGGACGATATTTTTTTCAACGTATACATTCCTAGGCTAAACATAATACGTAAGCTTCGGGTAAGGTTTTTTTATTCATAAATCCAAATTGTTTGAAGAAATATGCCTAACCGTTTTCATATATTTGACGTTAGCTTAAGTTGAGCATATATTTTCCAAGTTTTGTAGTGGTTTTTTCTCTAGAACTTAGAATTTTGAATTCCCATTTACCTTCTATAAAGGATAGCACACCATCTTACTCATTAAAAAAAAAAGGTTTCGAATAATATCTTATTATTAATTTATTGTTATGTGGGGATACGTGTATGAATATGTATTTGTCTGTGACTAGTAGTACACTAGATGACTTGAGAGGTAAATTAAAACTCTCTTTCAGAGGTAAATTATATTGTCTTTTATAAAGGAGATTCGTATTAAAAAATTAAAAACATGTAATTTATGTTAGACAAAATGTTAATATATTTGTATATTTAACTAAAAAATGAAAAAATATTCCTTAGTTATAATATGAAATCCTAAGATTCCTATGAACTCTTCACTTATGAAAAAGTTAAATGTAATATTTATGATTCAAACAAATTTGATGTGTCGTAATCCTATCAACCATGACTTGTATGCAAATAAATAATTATTTTCCAAATTGAAATGTAATATTTTTATCATTTAATTATATTATATTTAACAATCATAAATTGTATAAACACTTTCTTATTAGTGCGCATCTACCTAATCTTGAAAATAATGTTATCTCTTATTATATCTCACTCACCCTTGCTTGCATACATAGCCTAATTATTCGTACAACAACCATATTATTCTACCAAATCAAGATATTCCCTCACATATTGCAAATTGAGCTCCTAGAGCATTCATATATACATCTGGCACCAAAGTCAACAAAAATGGCTATAACATTGATATGTTATGGACCCACCTAATCACTTTGTTCCCTTTCTCTCTAATAGTAATTTTATTGATTTTAATCTCCTTGGTACACTTCTTGCTTGTAATCTCTAATTTTTGTAGATCCATAATATATATATATATACTATATATATATATATATATATATATATATATATAAGAAATTTATTAATCTCTCATTAAGGATGGAATTCTATCTCCTTTTCTGCTAGTATTCCAATGAGAAAACAGTAAAAATAATCATAAGTAAAACTACTCCAAGAATCCCTTGAGATTTCTATACTTTGCATAATTAATCTAGGAAAGTCATTTAATAAGGTATGTAAACACATAAGACAAATTATCAAATTCGAGTCATTATAGGTAGCCAATCAAGAATAATCACATATTTTAAAGGTCATGATTATCAATATGGTTGCATATATTCTAGATATAACATGCTAGGTGAGGATGAAATGCAATTTTAGCCCTCTTCAAAGTAGTGGTGACATAGGTAGTGCACATTGATAATGATTTTTCTTTCTTAATCTCGAACCCTAGTGCCTTGACATAGATCCCTTTGGAAACCATTGAGGATGGCGTCAATGGAAGTAGAAAAGTCGAGGGCGGATAGATTTAGTGATGATAGCAGTGATGGAGGCTCTTTGGCTACTTCTGGTATTCCCATACGTAGTGGGTAGATGATTCAAGAACATAAACAATAAAACTGAGACCCCTATCATAGGATCTCATCCCAAGGACCCAAATTGGCTGCCACGATAGGGAAACTGAGCTATATATAGTGATGGAGGCAGAAACTCTAACAAAGGTTGAGGAGGCTCTGCATCAGGGGGGTTAATGGTTTTTTCTATAGCCAAAGATGTTGTTGTGCATGCCCTTTCTGAGGGGTTGTGGAAGTTGTAAGCAGGTGAAACAAGGGGAAAACATGGGAAGGGGATTAGAGGATTTGCCATATCATTTATTGTTGTTGTCTCTAAATAGAAAAAAAAATAGCATATGAATTGGAGACAAACCTCTAGGACACCCTCACAAAATAATCATATGATGAAGATAAAGGAGTATTTACTACAAAATATTTTCAACGCAGGAGGAGAATATCTCCCATCTTGGCCTCATCTGCAGATTTCACAAGTTATAACCTAAGCTATCTCATCTCCATGACTAGATTTCTCTAAGATGGAGGGAAAATATTAAGGGTAAGATTGATATTTACCCATCTGCTAAATATAATTTCATGATTTTATTTTAAATCCCTAAAGAAAGGGGATTTAATTTTCAACCAGTATTGTGTATGGGGTGAACACAGATTCATGTTCAAGCCATTGTATCCATATTTTGATCCTCTAAAAGACTCCTTTGATACCTACCATATTTGTGTTTTATTTCCAACACTCCCATTACAGATTTGGGAGGAAAATCATGTCTTATTTCTATAGGTGATACTTTAGGATCTTCTGCGAAAGTAGATGATACAACCTTTTGTTCATACACATACTACGTTTTCTAGAATCTTTGTAGATCTGAATATATCTCAATACCTTCAAGAAAAAAATTATCTACAAATCTGTGGTAGAATTTGGGGTGTTTACCTTTAAGATTCACATGATGCTTTCTAACTGGGCATATTTTGGATGACTGTGAGCATTCGAGACACAAGGTAAAAATAGAGTGCTGGAAGGACTCTCTTAAAGAAAAAAATATTACGAATAGTACCCATTCAGACTTGGTTGAGAAATCATTAATCCCCTCAATGTTAGATATTCCCCCCAGCAAAGGAAGGACTTATGCACCCTTCAAAAAAGATCTCATCTCTTCTAGGGAAGCACAAAATTCTTCTACCCCAGGATGATATTGCCTAATCTATGATGAATTTTTCTTTGTTTCCCCTCGTTGATGGTCACATTCGTATTAAGACACTTGAATTTGTTCTTTGGATCTTGAAAGAAGAGGGTAACAAGGATTAGATGGTGGTGGGCATGAGAAATAAATAAAATGGAAAACTGCAACCCACCATCTTTTCAAACAAGATATGAGTCTTGTCCTATTTTTATTTTTATATATTTACCTAGTATGGAGTCCTGCTAGTGTCTGGTTAGCTTTTTTGATAAGATGTTGGTGTTTGTTGGTTTGGACGATTAGCTGCATGCCTTCTCTATTCTTTTTTTTTTCTGTGGGAGAATTTAATTGTAATTTATCTAGGTGTTACGTTATTGATCTAGGTTCTTAGACCCTTTTTCCTTCTAGATTTTATTATTGTATCTGGGTTATGATCCTTTTGATGTAATGGGATATTGTACCCATTGAAAAAACCAGTTTCCAATAATTAAAAAAAACATAGGTAGTGCACATGGGTGCACACAACTCACCTAATATTTGTTTTTTAGGACTCTCTCACCATCTAGGGTTTTGAGGATTGAATCAATTACACAACAATCATCACACATCATCAAAGATTTAAATTCTAGACAAGAGTAAAACAAGAAGAAATACATAGAACTAAGAAGTTGCAAAATCTAAAAGTGAAGAGGGAAAAGGTTACACAAAATGGCCATTATGTCAATGTATTTTGGGACCATACTATATTCTTTTTTCTATGGAGTTATTGATGAAATTTTTTTAATAATGAAGTTATGTTAGATCATTTCCAATATTTTCAAGTCATCAGATCATCCTAGGTCAACACAGAAGTCTTAATATCATCTAAGTCCTCTTCTCTCTCATTGAATGTAATTGATTTCAATTGTTTATATTTTTTATATTTTGTTTCATGTATTATTATGATATTTCTACAATTATCCTTGGGAACTAGTTGATTATGAAAAATATTCAATCAATTCCTACCAACTAAATAATTAAACATTTAGGTTCATCCTTATATTCCTCTTACTTAGCATCTCAATTGACATCATCATTTAAGTCACCCCACTTTCTCAAATTTTCATTAAGGAGAAGCAATATTAATAGAATGCATTGTTGTAATTCTCCATGATTGGGATTTTGTATGATCTATGTTCTCTAAGGTGATGTGCAAAATTTTCATGCTAAAGTTTAGGTGCTTTTATTATTATTTTTCAAAAAAGTTGGGATTTCATTCATATACTCTTTTTGAGGAAATTCCTCTTGGTGTATATATTAAAACGTGTATCATTCAATATTGTAGTATGAAAATTTGAGATAGTTGTTATAAAATTTTAATAACCTTTGATATTATAGTAAATGAGATCATTGCATAACACAAATGTCATTCATTAAAGTCCAAGTACATCCGTTATACTCAAGCATTTTACTTTACATTGTAAAGCATATAAATTGTTTTTTTAAAATGTTTGAATTGAATGCCATGATTTCAGGATATATAAAAAATGGATTACCTGTAATGATGATATCAAACTGATAGTTGAGTTAGTAGTCAATTGATCACTAATTCATTAATCATTTATCAAAACTCATGTAATACTATCATGTTGTTGCTAACATTATCAACACATCAATTATACTAGTGGTGTCCTGTGTGGAATTGTCCTTAGTATTCAGTGCTTGATATTGAGAAAGATATGGGTTATTTCAATCATTATACATCAACTCTTACTTTAAATGAGTTATGATCCTCAAAATACTACAAGTGCATATTGAGGTCATTTATAGTAAGGAGGTTTAACTATAAGGAAAGTGAAATATAAAGACAATACTTGACATGTAGTTGGATTGAAGGCCATAAAGATTGTACTATCTCATCCTTTGTGTAGGATACATACCGCACAAAAATAGAGTGAGATTTATTTTTTAATGTTGGAGATACAATGTACTTTGGAGATAAAGGCATTATGGATCATCGTTCCAAATATTAAAATTATTTATTGCAATACATGTGGAAAATTGAGGGAAAATGTGAAGGTATTCCTCTCCCACAAAAGTGAGAATTTAGTGGTTGCATTTGGAAAACTTCCAAGACAGTGCCCTTGGCATGTACGATAATGTTATAGATAATCATATAAGTAACCTTAAGAAGTATGTAGCATGACTGACACATTCTAACCAAGTTTATCTCTAATAATGGTTGTAAGAAAATTCCAATTGTGTGAGACCTAAATCAATAAGATCTCATTTCAAATGGAGGAAAATAGCTCTTGAGATCAAAAAATTATAAGACCCTAATTGCCATGATGATAACGATTTGACCATCATAATATGTTCTTTCACTATAACAAGATGGATAAGTGCACGTAACTAGGGGGCCAATATAAGTAGACAAAGATGCTATTTTGAGATAACAATGTCAAATAGAATTAGGATGGGGAAGATTTATGGTTTACGTAATTACAAAAATAACACGTACGTTTAGATTTCCTTAAACATTTGGGAATTAAAAAAAACCAAACCCATGTCTCCATTCATTTAATAGTTCCCCAAACGTAATAATTTCGTTGTAAGGACCTTGTCACTTGTGTCTTCCTCTTCAACCATTTGCTCCCAGAAAAGGGATGCAGATCAAGTAGAAGGTTGCATCGATGTGAGATTCAACAATGTCATGATGAACTATAATACACTAGGGAAAATTAGTGAAAACTCATATTTAGCAATGTGAAATTTGAGTAATAAGTTTGAGATTTGGATACTATATATTTTAGGGATAAAATACACGTTTTTTTAATTCTTACAGTTCCTCCACAACCAGAAAGTGAAATACCCTGAAAATCCTTATACGCCCTCCTACAATGTGTTGAGATCCTTTTTAATATTAATTGAGCGGATTTAGCTGCCCTATATAGTAGAGAATAAGCTCAAAATTGAGGAATTGATTAAATTAATGAGGGATCCCCATTCCAAAAAACCCCACCGTACCTCGCTTACAAACACATTGGAGGCATTGTTGGCTCAGTTTGATGCGACAATGAATCAAACTGATTGGTGGACATCTTATAGAGTCTTGTAGGGAAAATTATGCTAAAAAATTATAATATGTAGATGTAAAACAAAAAAAAAATACAAAAGACTTCATTTGCGTATTATTCACCAACCCTAGAACCAATTTCCAGTTCCATTGTCATGAAAATTCTTTCCAATCCATTGGGTGCAAACAAAAATTTGATTAAAAAATAAGTTTTGGGACAGATGGTGGATGGTATTTGATATACCACCTCAAAGCAACCCCTTGTAAACAGTCATGAATGAGATTGTAATCCTTAAAACTACCACCATGGGTCCTAAAAGCACCCTTTCCTACGAATAGATTTTGTAACAATCCTATTCACCCATCAATACCTTTCAAAGCTTATCCCCGACACTAGGAACTCCCGAACATTAATTTTGATCTATAGCAAGGAGGACCCTCAACAACATATAAGGCATTTTCGTCATGTGTGCTATGTCTTCATACATGACCAAGACCTTATGTTAAGGATGTTTCCCATTTCCTTAACAGGACCTGTCCTTGAATGGTTATAACAACATTCCACAATATTCACTCTTCTCCTTCGCTCAACTTACACAATTTCTTTTAGAACATTTCTCCATCAATATCACTCATAAGATTTCTATTACAAATCTCTACACTATTAAACAATTCAAATATGAGTCTATTACAGAACCTGTCTCCCATTAGCAAGGGATCATCAATCAACTATCCTTCTCACTCCCAAAAAATTGAGTTGATCTAGTTGTTCACCCATTCTTGTGCTAAACATATATCGTCAACTCTATAGATCCAATCCTTTCAGATTTTTGATGACGAGCCTTTACCATGGCCTGCAAATTATAACTTCTCGCCCTTAAAGACGGTAAGGTCAAACTCAGATGAAAGAAACCCAAACCTGAGTCTTCATTTAAACTTTCTTCGAGTATTGATAAATCCAAAGGCTCAATAAATGCAAGTCATTATATAAACCATGTTCAAGTGTCATTCGTACTTTGAATGGATCCAACCTCAACGTATCTATGCACCCATTGGATATTATTATAGCATAGTCTTCAATAAAATCCTAGCCGCATACATGATCAAACTTCCCCCTATCCACCCTATTGACACATTTGTTTCTAATCCCTCATGGTATCAAGACAATGACTATTGTAAATACCATCAGGTTCGAGGTTATGACATTGAAAAGTGGCATTCGTTTATAAACTTCCTTCGGGATCTTATTGACTGAGGTGAGTTGCAACTTGACAATATGAATGCGCCTCCTAATCAAAACTTGGATGTATTTAAAAAACCTTTCCCAAATCATTCCTCATCCATTATTCAACTTCAATCCAATGCCATTAACTCTCATCATACCATCCACACCATTAAAGACCTCTAACTTACACCTTCAACACCTAGTGTCTCTACCATAAAAAAACCATCTAAACCATCCAACTCTTCCAATCTTATCACCAATAAGACTACGAACCCTCATACATCTACCCCATCCTCCTCAGACTCACTCATTGCCTCTTCGAAATCCTTGGAAAATAAAACCATCATAGAAATCACAAAAATATCTTTTTAAGATTTACCCGACACTAAGATAACATTTACCCGACCCACATCCAAAATCTCAAGACAAAAATCCATTAGCAATTCATCTAAAAATATATATAGATTGTACCATCCAATAATCAAACAACATTATCACAAAACAAATAGACTTTTCTTCTATCTTAGGTCCTCATCCCTCGTCTAAATTCACATTCATTGTTACACAATCCAAGGTTGTTCCTCAATCATGTGGGGAAACCCCCATATTTGAGAAGAGCCAAAGGCTCAGAAATAGAATCAATCAAGTTTTGTTATTGAAAACTTCCGAGATAATTACACTGAGGGATTACATACATATATAGGTAAATGACATCCTTAAAGTAAGGAGTCAACTTCTATCCCTCATATCTCTCTCATGATCATTCAGCATCCCACTTATCTCTCCCAATACCTATTCTCACTCAACAAACCTAGAATCTCTCTAAGAGATCTCTACGAGTTGTCACCAACTCATTATTTGCACAATAATAATGTTCACAATATTAAAATATTCCTAACATTCACTCCCCTATTGTTAACATTGTTATTTCCACACATACACTCCCCTAATGTGAACAATGTAGAGAAAAACATTCACACGTCTTCTACAGCTTGCCTGCCTCTGCATGCTCATGATCTTGGTATGTTGAACCTCTGTTCACCAAATACGAACCTCTGTTCGACAAAAAAAACAGACCTCTGTCCTAGGTACGAGCCCCTGCTCATGAACCTCTGTTCATCCTCTTCAAGAAAAACATGATGCTGCTTTTTCTTGTGCTTTTATCTTTCTACTATAACATATTTACATCAGGAGGTTATAAAAGGAAATACAATTCTGAACAGGAATGTGACATCTGTTCTTATTACAAACAATGAAACACACAACTGAAAATACTTGGCCACTAGATCAATACCGCGGCCTCGTCGATGGTGCCTGACAAGAGGTCGCCGATTGACCTCCTGCCTCCGTTTCCTCCAGCCTCCATCAGAATATCCCTGCTAACTTAGTAGAAAGTATAGTCGAGGATGATACGCGTTCCCTGTCGCGATACAGGGCGGGGTCGAGGGGCAGAGCCCCCGAAGCCAGGAACAGTTTTCATTTGTATTTTTCCTTAAAAAAATGAGTGTCAGATTACACCGAAAATGCACTCATTTGTCCTTTTTTGTTTTTTTTTAATTTATAAAATTTTTAACAACTTTTCGACTCAATTTTGATGACAATAGAATGACAACAAACATATACCCTAAAATCACCTATTTTGACATTTTTAATGACTCTCAAAGTCACTAAAAATAACTCAAGAATTCAAAAATATCAAACCTATTGTATATCGACTAAATAAGTTAAAAACTCGCATCGACCTTATAAAGACTACAGACTCAAATTTTTTCGGACTTTTTAACACTTACAAATATAACGACACTTTTTACTGAAAACAACTTAATATTATTTTTAAACAAGAGACTATTTGACTCTATAAAATCAAAATCTATTGCTAAAAAAGTAATATTTAATTACTTTCTAAAGTGACTGATCTACAAATTCCAAATTGACCATTAAAAGAATTTAGTCACACTCAACTACAATAATATGTTTAAGCGACTAGATCAAAGCTCTCAAAGCAGAGATCTTCAGAACTCTACGTACTGAGCAGGAACAACTGATAGATGCAGGAGTTGGCATGATAGGTGGAGCTGCGTTCAGGAATTTCTTTATGTGTATGCAAAAAACAAATCATAGACTATGCCTTGAAGTTATTTTAGAGGGACTTTCATTTGAATGATGAAATCAGGTGAATACTTAACTGATGAAGACACGCCCTCCACGTGGTTGCAGAATGTGCATTGAAAATTTGTTCACCGAATAGGATTCACAGAGTTCACACGATCTGGCGAGATAGATCAGCATGAGATAAATTATATGTCACGTTCAGGCACCAAATCCGCTTCTATCTTATTATCATGAATGATGGCGATTCAATCCCACTATTATGGCAATTCAATCTCACTATCCGAATAAATTGATATCCTTTTTGATCTGTTACGTCCTAGCTGTATAGAACTAATGATTATTGTGGATCTAGAAGATGCCGCTGCCGCTTGACAATCCAAAATGTTGATTGAGATCACCTATGCACGGTAATTGGACCCACCGAATGACTTTTTATCTTTATGAACATGTGGAAGACTTCATGGGATCAGATCACAATTTTTCACCGCTATTTTGCATGCAAGTCCCAAGCAGAACGTCTATTTTGGGATCAGATCAGTGCCACACATGCATGACCAGATGATTGTTGATGAATAGATCAGCGTGATGTCCACGGTATAATACCTTCCAATCAGATTTTCTCGCAATAGAGTACAGTTTCCTTCAGGATCAATAAATCTTCATAATAATTGCGCTTAAAAGAATATCATGACAAGGATAATTACTATGCACAGCAAATCAGACAATATGAATGAAATACCCTCTATTTAATTTAACTGCAATTACAACCTGCAGAAGAATGCCACCATCTGCAGGGGCAATGGAGGAATATGTCTGCCCCTAGAAAATCATTAGAACTCCATAATATGCAAGGAACGAATATAGCTCTGATACCAAATATAGAGCTTGAACCAGATTTAATAAGAAAAATACACCAGAAATAGAATAATGGATTTTTGTTATTGAAAACTTCCGGGATGTATTACACTGGAGGGATTACATACATATATAGGTAAATGGCATCCTTAAAGTAAGGAGTCAACTTCTATCCCTCATATCTCTCTCATGATCACTCAACATCCCACTTATCTCTCCCAATACCTATTCTCACTCAACAAACCTATAATCTCTCTAAGAGATCTCTACGAGTTGTCACCAACTCATTATTTACACAATAATAATGTTCACAATATTAAAATATTCCTAACAGTTTTGGACTCCTTGCATGGTGATCCAGGCCCTTACCTTCTAACCGATTGAACTGTGCATATCAGGAAGCAATAAAATACAAGTTTGTGGATGTATCTTCCCCTATTGTGTTTTCTTGCATTCTTCTTGCCCCTTTAACCTTGATTACAACAATATTGTGTCTATTATTATGTTATTGCAGGGATCCATTATCATTGTGTATGTTTGAAATATTGTTGTAAAATGCATTTTGCTACATTATAGAGAACTATCATCACCACTTCTAGTGTGTGCTTTGCCTCTATATCTCACGCATTTGAAGACTACTCTCACACCCTCCTTTTCTGGTGTATCACCGTTGTAGTGTAGGTTTTCATTTTATGCATTCTCTCTCCCTGGTCCCTTGGAAATTTAGATTAGAATAGTTAGTTTCCCCTGCATTAGAGTAGATTGTGGCAGGTAGTTTAGAAGCAAGAACCAGCTTTCTCTGGAGGTCTATCTCAAGTACCAAGTCCAACAACTTGGACATAGTACCCATGTTATCCAATCACACCATGAGTTCAAGTATATGCACTTGTATAAACATAGGGGTGTTGTGATTCGGTGATAACACTGTCTTTATGCATTATAATTTTATCAGTACTCAACTTTGCCCAAATTATTACATGGTATATGAGATCACTATGTTAATCACATGTCATTATTTGTTTTTGTTTATTTTCTTATAATCTTGACTTATTTTGAGGTTGTTATTATATATCCTTTGATCTCTTAATATGATTTTCACATATATCTTTGGATGATCTTAAGAATAAGAATAGATTGTAGAAATAGAATGTTTTACAAGCCTTTATTTATTTCAAGAATTTTGTAGAAAAATGGATTGCATGATCGATACCCGATCATTAAAAAACTAGAGGATCAAATATGAAATTGAATATGTTGTGAAACACTCAAGATCTATCCTTCTCAAGTTTTTTTTGGTCATTTCTAGGTTACTTCTTAGTATTTTGTACCATGCCAAAGTTTGTGTTTCTTATTTTTCAAATATATTTCCAAGAAAAATATTGGGTTTTTAAAGTTTTATTTATTTGGTAGAATAACTCATTGTAATGCTTAGACATTATACCTCCTTATATACCTAGTTTTATCACTATATTTTTACATGGATCTATAGTTGTACATGTTAGCTGAAAATATATTTTGGAAAAGTTTTTATATTCTATATCGAACCATAAGTTGAGTTAGGCTCATGACCTTGGTTTATTTTTGTATTGTTTGATTAGTTATTGATTCATACTGATATGGAGACATTATTCCAATTTCGCTTCAAATTGATGTGTTGGAATAATTTTCCTAATGTCAAAGGATACTTAAGGATTTAGTAGAAATATTAAATTTTTGGAATAATTGTTATTTATCAATGTCTATTTCCTGTAGATTCGAAGTATCTTTCTGAAGCGTTAGAGTCTCTTCCGATAGCTTATAATTCTCTCTCCATGGCTTAGAAATATTTTCAAGTAGCTTATGAGTTTATTATTCTAGCTTTAGAGTCTCTTCATATATCTTTGGAGCTTTCATTAACATTTAAACAATCAAGAAGCTTCAAATGTATTTCTATGGAGTTAGTTTCTTGTTTTCACTCAAACTTGCAATCATGAAAATGGGAAATGGAAATAAAGTGTTGAAGAGGAAAAGGCCAAAAAATCATGTAGACTCATTGGATAATGCATGCCAAATATTCCAAGTAGTTGAAAAAAAATTATATGATCATTGAAGACAAGATCACTCATGCTCTATTTTGGCATTGATATTATTAGTACAATGATATGGCCAACTCTATTCATACATTTATGTTTTGTTCATGGGAAAACATTCATCATATTATTTGTGCCCTATGTTTAAGGGGAATAATAATGTATAAAAATGTTCAATATGAAACAAGAGGTGTGTTCTTGAGTGAGTAAAAATAGTGAATTGCTGAGAGTAGAATAGAGGCAAAGAGTGCAGAAACTAATGAACACATCTTTATATGTCCCAAGTAGAATTCTCAGTATGGAAAAACACATATCACAGAAGAAGGAAGAGAAAACTAAAGAAGATTGAAATGGAAAATTTATTAAGTGGAAGAAAGGGAAACCATAACATGAAATAAGTAAAGTGTGGGCAAATTGAAGAATGTAGAGGCAATCAAGACAAGTGAGTGAAGTGAAGATTCTTATGTGGAACCAGAACAAGACCAGGAGGAGGTTATGAAGTTATATCATTTTAACTCCTAGAATATCATCATTCTATATAACAAGTAAAGTTTTTAAGGTTAATATTGAAGACCATTCAAAAAACCATATGTGAAAGAAAGTTAATTATTTTAAGTACATAGTTGAGAGAGATTATATAAGAGAGATTTTGGAGTTTGATGATAATTAAAATGGAAAATTTATGAAAATAAAAATAAAGCTATATTGTTTGGAGAAGTGTTTTTTATTTATTTATTTAGTATATGAGTTGATTTTGGAGTAGGTGCCTCCCAAGAACATAAATCAGTGTCTCTTACTAATTTATTTCTTATTTGTGGAGATTGGTGCCTATAAAATATTAAAGGGGTTTGTGTCACTTATAGGTTGGTTCCTAGAAGTTTCTTTCATTTGATTTATGACTTGATTTGGATAGTAGATCCATGTAATATATTCTTTTTCATTTTCTCCCAAAAGAGTTTCCACATAAATCATGAGATGTGTAATTGTTATATGTTATGTGATTGTTGTTGTTATGGATAATAATTTTTAAATATGTAAATTTTTTTATAATATTTATTCATCCCTTCTCAATTAGTATGTTCTCTTGACGATGTTTAAATCATTTTTCAAATTAATATATTGTTATAAAATGAACAATAATAAAAATTAATATAAGGTTCATCACATGGTACCATTATAACTAATAAAATTCCAACACTAACTGCAACATATCATAATAATGCATCAATTCTTGTAGCATATAAATAAAATCTTATATATAAAATGGGAAGATAAAATTACCTTTATAAAAGTGTAGTGCCCACTTCCCTTTGACACCTTTTGATACTGATATTTATAATGTTGATTACATTATGGACATTATCATGGTTTTGATTTAGTACGATGTTAGATGTTGGACCATGGATTATTGTTGATCTGATTTAGTTATTATGCATGATGATTATTAGAGACACTTCATATGTGGATGATGATATACTATTTGACATGGATATATTATGAATGTTGTTCGGACATGTGAATTTTCGATATTGTGAGTAGACATAGAAAATGGACATTATATGATGATGATATAGTTGTTGATATAAATAGTACGTGATACTATTGATTTCCTTGCTGTTGTTGTGATTCATATGTATAGATCATTTTGTGATTATTTTTATATCATGTTAGATGTTCTAATATGGCCACGAGGCCAAAGGAGGTATTTTTGTTTTGTAGGTTAAACTATCACAACAAACATCAGGGGATTGGAGACAAACCACATTCCAATTCTAGATGATTTCAACAAGGTCACCATGGCAACATGTTTTGTGTGTGTGTGTGTGTGTGTTGTTTTTGTTAGGTATCTGTACGGGGGGATTACCTTTGAATATGACCAAGGGGCTTTATGTATTTATTAATGTGGTTTATTTTATTAATGTTTGTATGTGTTTATTTTGTTGTCCTTTTACCCTTTTTCATTAGTTATTAAATGTTGTGTTGATGTTGCGAATAATCATGTTGTTAAAATAAAAAAATCAATATGTCATAAGAAAGTGATTAGTGAAGTGGTTGGATTTTGTATTAAATGTTGTAAATATGTGTAAGTGACCTTGTAAGTGATGTGTAAGTTTAGTTCTGAGTGTGAAACACTCCACCTTCTTAGAAATTCGAATTTTTCCTTGGAGGCTGATTTTGGAGGCTTATGAGACAAGTAAAACTTGTCCCATACCTCTTAACTTTATTTACCAACCATACCTATGGTTGGAGGGTTGAATTTAGACCTTCTTTATGCATTTTGATATGAGTAATTGTAAGTTTTAATTGTAATATTCTTCAATTTTATTAAATTCAGTCCTTATGGCGTATGGGATTTTTGGAGTGTGTAAGTTTATTGTCATATTAGTCACCCACCTCTTTATTATGAATTGAAGAATGAATTTGAATTTTGTGTTGGAATTGAGGATGTGTGATGTGGCATCCTACATGGATCCACCTCATCCTCTTCTCTTCCCTCTTCTACAAAATTAGAACTCCTTGCTTTGTTTTGGGTTTTTGAACATTTTGCATACTTCCTTTTGGGTGAATTTGTGTTGTGTGGAGCTCTTCCTTTTGGAAGGAGATTGGAGACGCATGCATGCTTATTGGTTGTTGATTTTGGACTATATTTTGGAATTGGAAAGCTTTTTATTTTGGAACTTAGACAATTCCATCATGGACAGGGAAGATATTGGCTCTTGAAATACTCCTTTCCTTCATGAATGTACCTGTCATTGTATGAATGTTTTAACATGTTTGTGGGCTATTTGAGTAGACTTCCTAGGAATGGTGTAGGAGAAGGCTATGAGGAATCCATGTGGGGTGGCATAAGGGACTGCTTGTGGCATCAAAATTCTTGTGGAGGGAGTTAGGATTGGGTTTCCACATTGGAAAAGAAATGGCATTTCCTTTCTTACTTTGTGGGGGCATAACGAAATTTGTGGGGGGTAGAGGGAGGGATTATGGGGGGGCATAAGGATATATGGGAGATGTTTTATAATGGTGGTCTGTTACATGTGGATACCCAATTCCCATTTGGAGACATAAGAAGCTTCCTCCATAGTTCCTTTCTCCTTTGGCTTTCTTGATGGAGCTTAGTCTTGAATATCTGTTTTAATGTAGTTGTAAACTACATTCTGTTTTGAACTGTGTTTAAAATGTGAAACTGTTGCATGTGTGTTGTGGAAGCCTTGTTGCCATGGGTTGAATAGCACCTTTTATTGCATTATGGTTGGGGGTCGGGGGCCAATGAAGAAGGATGTATTATCCTCTTCATTGGATGTCTTGGTTGGGTGGAGAGTGTTTCCTTTCCCCTGCCTTTGTCTGTGATCGAAAGGAGAAATTATGTTGGTGTTCTAGAGCAAAGGAAGAAAGACAGTTTGACAGTACCTTGTGAAATAAAATCTCATTGTAACCTTTTCTACTTTGAAGTGGATAATTTTGTAAATCTTTTGAAATGGAAAGATGTTGTATGGATCATGAAATTTTTCAAGTAAAATGAAAAAGAGATAGAATCTATTTTTGATTTGAAATTATGTAAAGGAAATGTAATCGGTATGATGAATTTTGAAGTATGAAAGAAGGAAGTTGTAAGTTGTCTGTTCGAATCAATAAATTATGTCCTATATTTATGAAATTACAATGTTATATCAAAATCTGATCATTTAATTGTTACTAAAATCTCTATTTGAAAGAAAGAAACACATTTGAAGGTATGGTAATAATTATGTATTTTGAAATACATAAAAAAAATTAGAAACCAGACTTTGTATTTTGGCTCTTAAATGGTTTGATTAAATCACTTAAATGTATTAGACTGGAATGGAAATGAGCCTCCATACTTGGAAGGTGAAAATGATAAATAAATCCTTTAGAAATTGATCTCTATTTTGTATTTCATCGTGGCAAATAATTTATCTAAAATCAACAGTTTGAACCTGCAATTCAAGAAGTAAAAATGAAACATTAAAATTCAACATGATAAGATGTAAATGAATTCAATTTGGGATAAAACACTTAAGGAAATATTTCAAACCTTGTAAAATTGGGCTCAATCTAATTGAAGTCCCTTTTGTTGTTAAAAGTTGTAAAATTGATTTTCAACTCAATAAAACCAATAAAATCTGGTTTTCCATCCTAAAACCATCCTATAACAATTCCCCATGTCTGTTAGGCATGATGATTGAAGGAAATAATCAAATTTTGAACAAATCCTTTTAAGTCAAAAATTTACCAGCTTGCACTATAAAATCCTGTAGATCTATTTCATGAAATTCACAACCTAAACCTTTTCAAATTCCAAAATTGTTTATTCTTGTGAAAATAGGGTGTCGAGAGATTTCTAGAAAGTCCTTGTTTTCCCAAAACTGAGCTTTCTATCAAAAATTATGTCCTTTTGAAGTTTTACTTCATTTTGGAAAAAATTCCCCCTGTCAACCCACCACCCTGCTTTTTCCCTTTGCCAGCTTTTACGGGCTGAAAATTTGAACTTAATTTTTTTTTTTTAAATTAGGAAAATTTTCCAACTTTGCCCCGCTTCACCGCTATCCCATAGCTAATCAGAAGCTTCCACATGGGCTTGAGGAACAACGACAGAGGAACAAAATCCATTTTGACCTTAGTCATTTTAGAAAAAAATTGGGAAATTTTTCTAATTTTCCTCCACCTCCCCGTTAACCTGCATCTAATCAAGTGCTGCCACGTGCCATCATGAGGTGCTGACAGAGAAGCGGGTGCCTTTTTGGCATAATTTTCCTAAATCTCTCCTCCAACCCGATGACCTACAGCAAATAAAATCATGACACGTGGCAAAACCTAGGAGCAGTGGAGGTGTGTGTGGATTTTAACCCCTTATGTTTTTAAACCTGAAAGTCTTAAATTCGAATGTGTCCCAGTAAGTCTGTTTTCCCTGTGCTAATCAGAGCTTGACACGTGTCCTCTTCGGGCTCATGAGCGTATGGAGGAAAATCATGATTTTTCCCCAAAGAAGGAAAAAGTGCTAAAATTCTCCCCGCTCCACTAGTCCACGCATGGGAAAATTTTCTTCCCTAGGCCTGCAGGCTCGCCCTTGGGAAAATTTTCCTCCCAAGTTGCGTCCGCTCATAACTTGAGTTATATGAAGAGTTAGGATGACTTTTTTCTATTATTGGAAAGGTGAGGAAATTTCCTATCTAATGGGAATAATTTAGGAAATTTTTGAATGTGATAATTTTAATAAAAATCAGGTTGAACCTTTTAAGTTTGTTAGAGGGTGGGTATGGTGAGGAATTTCCCTCAGAACCTAATTGAAACTTCTAACCCTAAATCTGGACCTTATGACCTCTAATAATTATTAATAAAAGAAAAGTATATTCTAGTAGATTATATTTGTTCTGAAACATGTTAGTGACAACTGTTGTCTTATAACATGATTGTAGATTCTTTAAAAAATAAATAAATTATTCCATAATTTTCCTAACTAATCCTAAGTTGTTCTTGGGTCTCAAGTGGGTTCTTTTAGTGGGTGCTACACTTAGTATCAGAGTAGTGGTTTGAAAAATTGGACCATTGGGCACACTAGAAAAGTTGTGACATGAATCTTAAACCTAGTAAACTTTTAAATCTTAGAAAAAGTCTCAGTTTGGATTTTCACATTTAGTAAACATGGAAATGAGTAAGACCTAGAATAAGGAACTAACCTTCATTTTATTTTGTGCAGGAGACACAGACAAGATGAGGAGCCTTTTCACATAGACTTAAGCATACCACCTTTGAAGCATGTTGTAGCAGCCATCCTGCTATAGATTTTGAAGACCCTTTAGGAGGCTAATACCACGTTATGTAGAGGATCAGTAGGAGGACATGCAGACAGACTTGATAGAGTCCCTTCCATTGAGGGTTAGGTATCTCCTCGACTCAGTGAGGAGCATGGAGGAGATAAATCCCATGTAGAGTCAGGTAGGAAAGAGTCACCACAGAAGGGACATTGTCACCAAGTTTCAAAGCATAGAGAGAGGTATTAGATCCCTAGGCTTAGGGATGACAATATAGAGAGGCCTAGAGGCCATCAAACCACAGCTACATATCACATCATTAAGATCTCGAAGCTTCGACCATCCCATTATTCTAATGACATAGGTGGATTTTAGGTAGAGGCCTAGTTAGTGAGCTTAAGTGAATGCTTCAAGCTCTATCCTTGTTCTAATAATATGAAATCTCATATTGCGATCCATCTACTGCGAGATGGAGTTGGTGTCTGGTAGAGGACAGAGGATTAGAAGCTCCATGTTGATTCTGAGACAATGACCTAGTAGCTATTTAAGGAGAGGTTTATGCAGCACAGGATCGATGAGTTCTATGACCTTCGATAGGAATTTATTTCAGTAGAAGAGTATGAGAGTATGTTTTTGGATCTACTCCAATATGTTGAGTATATGCAAGATGAGCCGGTGCAGATCCATAGGTTCATACGGGGTGTGAACCTAGACATCAGAGATGTGGTTAGGATCCACTACCGACATACTTTAGCAGAGTCCGTTGAGAAGGCCTACATAGTAGATAAGACTTAGGGGGAAAGACACTAGCATGCTAGAGACAGTCCGGAGCCAAATACCGCAGATGTAGGACAATAGATAAGTGGGTCAGTCCGCTCTCATGGTGGCCATATTCTTCCCAGTAATCTTTAGAACAAGGATAGTCAGTCTTAGTGAGTAGTAGCAGCAGTCTCACCACCTTATAGACTCCAAGAGAGTTGATGCCACAGTGAGGTAGGAGTATGGGGCCTCCTCCTCTAGGGGTCCATTAGGACAAGGTGGACCTCAGAGAGAGTAAAGGGGATATTTTCAAATAAAGGTTGTAGTTTCCTGTAGGTACCACGCTGGATCATCAAGATCCCCATAGTAAGACTTATAAGCACCTCTAGAGGTGC
>CM034152.1:608924279-609046301 GCA_019776745.2 Taxus chinensis | reverse complement strand
ATCTAGAAAAAAAAGTACCACCTGGCAGAAGGTCATGACATTTACAAAAATAATGACAGATATAAAAGAAAGAGAAATAAAAAAACTATGGAGCATAAGAGAGGAAAAAAAGGCTAAATTTTTTTCAATAATTTTCTTAAGTGTGCAGGTATAGGTTGCTGCAAAAGAAAAAAATAAGCATGTTTTAAATTTTTTGTACTATCAAAACATATTACATTGAAAAGGTACAAAATCACAATAAAGAGAACTTAATTATGATGTAATCAAAGTAAAGGTTCCCAAGCATTTGAATAAAATGAACTCTCAAATATTAAGTGATGAAGAAAAAAGACCAAAAAGTACAATTCAAAAATGCTCTTGAAGTACAATTAGTTGAAGAAGACATCAAATAGGTACAGATATGCTATAAGATAGACAAAAGAATAGTGTTGCAAATTGAATGGATAGAATTTATTATTCATCAAGTACAATTTTTAGATTAAATCAAGTACAATACACAAATCATGAAGTGACAGAATTATGAAGCTAATGGTAGTTCTTCAAAGTTACTAAAAGTTTCCAAAAATTGAAGGATTTAAGGAAATAGATCCTTTATAAATAGATAAATAAGACTACATAGTACAACTCATTCCATCTATAGTGATCTTAAATCTTCACGGAATCAAAAATATTACATTTGAATTTCTAAACTATGAAGTCATCAAATAGAGTTTCAGAATACAACAACCATCCAATACCAGAATATTGAAATAATATATGTTTAAAATTCATAGGAGAATTAAGAATCTATGTTTATATTCATTTTCTCAAGTGTATAATGATTTTAGATATCACTATTCACCAATACAGCTCTGAGGAAAATATCCGTGCAATGACTTGAAAAGCATTCCAAGATGTACAAAATTTGAGTTTGAAACATAATATCATCCAAGTTACATTTTCTTGATAATAACTCTCAATAGGCTTCATTTTATATGAACAGAAATGAACAAAAAATCCACCACGAAATTCCACAATAATTTTTCAGTTTTAATAGTGATCAAGATGGAATAATTTTAAAACTAAAGTACTGAATTTGGATAATCAAATTTATTTATTTAACAAAAGTTGATGAAAATTCAGCAATACATTCTTGGGAGAAATCCACCATGAAAGATAAATTAGATGTATCATCTAATTACATTAAGGGTTTGAGTTCATGAACCTTAGCTTAGCATATTTCATGCAATGAATAAAACCAGACTTGTTAAAAATTCAACCCCAAGTAAGTAAGAGGGAAAATAAACACTCTGAATACTTTCGGGAAGGAGAGGCTAGAGCTTACTTGGGTGACAACCAAGATGGTCAAATGATAGACTCAATTTTAACACGCATGATTATAAATTTCCATAAAATCACATAGATATGATCAGATATATATCTCAAACATGTCTTAATTGTTCATCAAATATTGAGGAGCAAATTTCAATGAACAAAAGAGCGTCAAGGCTTATTGACAAAATATGATTAATACAATTCCAAAATTGTACTTAAATATGCATGAAGTTGTCTCCGAAAATGGAATAGGATCATAGATTCTATCAGGATGAAATAAATTACCCATGGTTTTATGCAATGAAAAATCACAAAAAACCATGACTTCATATTGCAGCCTTAGAAAATCCAAAGCTATAGAGAATGGAAAAAAGCTACATGTATCGATTGATAAAGGCACAAAATGCAATTAAAATATTCTATCATATCCATTTCAGCACATTACATGAAAACTTAAGAAGGTAAGTGAGTAACAAAGCATGAGATTCAAACTGATCTCCCTTTTTAGAGTGTAATGACATCCAAACAAAGCAAAGAAATAATGCATTTTCCAGTTCCATAGATAAATGGAAGTGGTTACTAAAGAAATTTCCTTAACTGATATTTATATAAAGAGGAAACAAAGCTTTTAGATACAGTTTCACAGTAGAAAGTTATCAAGAAAAGACTCAGAGCGCATATGGAAAGCCATTTATTGTTCACAATACCAACAAAAAATACAAACCCGAGTTGAATAGGTTTGATCTATAGAAATTAAACGGCTTACAAACCCCCTTTCATAGTAAACTCCACGTGAGAAATAATACAAAGCTTGAGAGAAATGATGACTACAAACCAGAAAATCTCAAGGTTCGAGGAAATAGTGACAGCCATGGAATTTTAACAGATTTCATAGTTTTCAATGAGTAAAAGAGATAATAATAGCATGCCTAGTACAAATAAAGAAACCTCGAGCAAAGCAACTCAAACAGTGGAGCACATGAACACCTTAACCGGACCCAGGTTATATATTAACATATGAGTAGAGTATACATGAATTGAGCACAAAATGGGTAGCCACAAAACTTGAAATAATATGTACACGAATAGTTTGAACCCTAAAATGTAAAAATCGAAGACCTTTCAGATATACAAAAATTCAAAAAATCCATATATTTACAGGGCTTAATAGCACAATAATGACATCAAGAGAACATATAAAAAAAACTAGAATATTTTAACTAATGATGAATAGATCATGATAATACTAAATAATAAAGTGAAGCCAAGTGCTTGAAATAGTATAGCACCAAGAAATTAAATATTTAGAAAAGAACAACTTTTTTTCTCTTTTATGGTCATCGAGTATTCATAGAGATAATCAAGAAAAAATCAAAGAACTCAGTGTTACAATCAAGTTTTGAAAACCCACAAAAAATCTTCAGCCATAGTTAAAATTAACAACACCCGAAATGAGTTTTCGAACTCGACATTACTAGAAGGCAAAAAAACCCAAATATTACAAAAAAAGAATATGAGTACCAGAGTATCACGAAAGCAAAATGAAAAGAAACAAAATGATTTTTGGTGTTTGAAAAGATCTTATGTTCCCTTCACTAAGCACTCAACTGAAAGAACACCAAACTCAAATCAAATGGTGGCCATAACATTATTTCTACCAAACAAAGAGCTCGAATGGATTAAGATAATAGAATAACTTTTAAAAGTTCACAGAATCCCATTAAAAGGTAGAAAACATTCAAGTGAGCACATTTACTAAGCACTAAAATGGGAAATATGGCGGCCAACTTAGCAGAAGCTCTAAATAAGAGAAAAATTCTAGAAATATAAATTTTTTTGATGTCGCAAGCTAACAATGCAAGAAATAAAACCTTCAAAGATCAGAAATGGTAGTCTAAATTAAATTTGGCATGGCTTCTCCACTCAGGAGAGTGAAAGAAAAATCATGAAATCACAAGTTGACGAGCTTTTACAAAATGTAATTCCTTGAGGTTAGAGGTGGGTCAAGAAATGGATGGACGAGATCATAGGGTAAAAAATTGGAAGGGTTAAAATGCCAGATTCAATAAAACCAACTGCAAACCTGAGTTTGAAGATCAATAGTCAATACAAACCACAATACAATGGTTGTTAGATACGAGCCATCATCGTATTCAATGCAAAATCTATGGAACCCATCTCAACATCACATGTAGTTCAATATCACATGTAGATCAAAGGCTCGGTATTAGTCAACATTAAATGCCCTCAATGACATATCTATGGTAAAGATAAAAAGTACAAACATGTCATGCAAAATAAAAACGTAGCTAACCCAGGGTTATGGTCGAAGTCATCTTCACTAACTCATCACAAAGGGTTAAGTTATAATTGAAGGGGGCCAAGCCCATAACTCTTATTATTTTTTTGACCTTAAAAAGGTATAATATTTCTATTATTTCCACCGAATATACAAAAGGCCAAAAAAATTATGATGTCACCAGGTATTCCAAAGATGACACCATCATGGTGTATTGATAATTCAAAGGGACCAAATAATGTGCCTCCACTAGACTATATTTTATGCCGACTATACCAAGTTGGCAAAACAAACTATATAAAGCAATGATTAATCAAAAGGTGGACGTGACCTTAGCCACTATTACATTTGCATGATGACAAATAATAGAGGACATGGATAAATCAATGCATGTCATTTACAATGAGGGAAGTGTTTCGAATCAAGTGTTTATTATTATTAACCAGATCATATGCCAATATAAAATAAGGTAAGCATCATGTGCCACATATATTTACCTTATTTTTCAAAAAAGGACGTTATTATCTGCAAACAGTGAGAAATTGTTATTTTGCACATGCCTAGAGATGGTCCGCACAGAGTGGAGGAGTATTTTGCAAAATATGATGGCAAAGGTAATTATTTTTACTTACAAAAGAGGAAGTATTTTTACATCCCTTCACAAAAAGACAAAACAAACATAAAGATAGAATGCCATGCAATACGATAATGAACAAGTGTCACATCATGCACAAGAAGACAAACAAGATGCATTTTCATTGGAAAAGACTTGAAAAAAAATCGAGTGTCTAAAATTATTCAAAAATATTCACCCAAGTATTTCAATAACTTTAAAAATAGAAAATTCCACTACAGTTTGACTAGAGTATATTTTTGTAACTAAAGCTATTAATCTCTCATTGTAATCAACATGTCTATTGTTATTACTTTATTTATTCACAATAAAGGGGTAAAATTAGCACGCATGGGCGAGTACAGATTGTATTCCATTTTTAGGAGAGGTTGGGTTAAGTATGTTTGCTATATATTGTGCACACTAGTAAGGAAGAAGTAGGAATTTTCAGAAACTTGAGTATTGAAGCATATTTTTGCCAGTTTTTTCCTTGAATGAGAACTAGTTACTTCCTTTTGAATTATTTTCAGTGTTGTGTATCTTTACATTAATTATTGTTAATGTCAATTCCCTATTTAATTATCTTACCTTACTATGAACTAGGTGGTTTATTTTTAGTATTAGTGTGCATGTTATATTTTTGTTTTTATTTATCTGAGAACACACAAGTGTTTGCCTTGGGATTAAGCTAAAAACCCATTGGTCTGTGCATCTGCAACTAGTTTTATCAATTTTATTGTGCATGTACTTATTTGAAGCCCTCAATGAATTTTTTGTATCACCCCATTTTGATTCAGTTACAATAATCTTTTACCTTCAAAACCCCAAATAATTAGTTTAGGATACATCAATAAGGAACCAACATTGATACCGGAGACTCACTTAAATAATAGGTATACCCACATATCTGAGGTGTTTCCCTTGTATCTACATAATTGATAGATAAGGAAATCTTAGAACACTTGTTGTCATCTCTCAAAAAGGGTGCATTTCTTAGAGATAACTTTTTTCGACATGCCCAATGGGACACAGATCAGATCTATAGTAGATTACAACAATTTACAACACATTTATAGTGAAATAAAATAAATTTTTGAAGAACTAAGCTGTACAGAAACCATTGAAAATCAAAAGAAATTATTTGGCGACTTTGTAAGGATGATTTCAGACCATTTTTGCAGCATGTTCCATGCCTAAAGTGACTACAAGATCATTGGTAAGAGGAATTCCTTTTGATTTAATTTCATTACCTTTAAATTCTGCAAGAAGAAGAAGAGTTGGCAATACTCTTACCTTACAATAGGCCAAGTTTTAGAAACCCTCCTCCCCTTCCTTCACCATGTGTTAATATCGTTGTTCAAATCCTAGTAATAATTGCAACAACCACCATCACCACCTAGAATTTTTGTGTCCTTATATAATTGTAACCATTTAATGATTCCATTATATCGTGATATACTTGTTGCTACCTTGGAAGGTTTACCATCATTTACTCGTGAAAATAATATTACCCCTACTAAACATATTAAAAACATTACATCCCATTGTGCAATCCAGAATGTAACTCATGAAGATGTAGCGTTAAGACTATTAGCTACATCATTTAAAGGAAAAACTTTGCAATGGTATAGAACTTTATCGATAGGGAGCATAAAAACTTGGGATGATTAGGAGATCAATTGTTTAAGAAATTTATAGAAAATTATGATCATTTTTATGTCACATAACAATTACCTATGATAAAAAAAGCACCTCTTGAATTTATGGCTAGTTTCAATATCAGATTTTCTAGAACATGAGAAATAATTCCAGTCTAGTGTTAAGCCTCAAGTTGATCATGCATTTTTATACTATCTTATAGATTTAAGAAAGAGCTCAAGATAAAGAAAAATTACAAAATAGACATGTTTTATCTACAATTATTGATAAATAAGAAAATACAGGTCAAAAAATAGTAGAAAAATTTGTTGTTCCTTCAAAAACAACAAACACTTCAGCCCCTAAAGAGCAGTAAAAACAATTATAGCCTAATCCTAGACGATTATTCATACCTTAGATTTCAAAAATTTGTTGAAGAAGAGTCAGTTTTTGCTAAAGATTATACCAAAACTATAGAAGCTTTTTCAAATACTATTTTTTCTTTTAATATTTTTGAGGTAATGAAAAACCATAATATTAATATTTATAGATGGGACACTTTAAGCATTCTAGGACAACAGGAGGGTACTTGCTCACCAGCTTGCTAAGTTGTTAATTTCTTCAAAACTACCAGAAAATGAAGCTCAGAAAGTAGATATGGTTCTTGATACAATCAAGTAAGATCGCATGAAAGAGGAACTAAGTATATGGTACAAAAGGTTCTAAATGCTCATGATATTAAAAATAGACCACCCGTTTAACTATCTTTGATGATTAGAGATCATTTAGTTCATAACTGCATAGTTGACAATGGTGCAATAAACACAGTAATGCCTAAAGTAATTGTAGAAAAATTAGGCTTGCAATATAAACCGATAGAGAAATATGTGTTGTAGCTAAATGGGACAACAGCTAACACAATTTTCATCATTAAAATTTTTGAGGTAACATTACATGTTTGTCCAAATGTTTCTATTCTTCAGGATGAAACAGTTGTAGATTTACCTCCCTACTTTCCTTTATGTTTATCAAGAGATTTTATAGCATAGATAGGAAGATATATTTCTTCACAATGGTCATTATTGTTCTTTAGTACAAGGTATGAAACTAAATTTACAGTCAAATCAGAGCATTTGGCTAGATTTCATATTGAAACTCATGCTTCAAATGATGTAGCAAATTGTGCAGCCATAGATATATTTGATCTTGATGTCACATTACATGTTTCTCCATTAGAATATGTTCCTAATTTGTTTATAGATGAAAAAAATCAAGAAGAACATGTTTATGATCCCATTCAAGGAAGTGAAAGAAGGTTTATTTGGCATTTGTTGTTTGTGTGAAGAAAATACACCAATCCCCTTGTCGTTCAAAATTGAAAAAACAATAGAAGGCTTATGGAAGGTTCATTTCGATGGAGAAAAAAACAAAGAAGGAAAAGGTACATGTTTAATGCTTATTTACCATATGAATGAAAGGTATTTTTCTTCTCTAATTTTGTAATTTTCATGTAGCTATAATGCAATGGAATATGAAGCATTAATTCATGGCATACAGTGGGCCATAAAAAGAGGTATCAACATGTTACAAGTGTTTGGTGATTTATATTTATTGATTAGTCCAGTAAAAAACTTTAATGTTTGTAAGAATTCATTTCTGAAATCTTGCAAGCATAGAGTTTCAGACTTAAAGAATGATTTTGATGCTATTATTATGTAATTTGTCTCAAGAGTTGAAAAAAAACATGTAGAGATACTTGTGGTAGTTGGTGCTGGCTTTTAAGTGCTAGAACAGATTGAAAACAACAAAATACAGTGACACATAAATTTTATTATCAAACCTTCAATGTCTAATAATGAAGAAAACTAGCAAGTTTTTGAAGGATGAGAAAATTTACAGATTTTTGCAACAAGAAGCAGAATTTTCAACAGTTAACCAAGAAAATATGCAACATTTATATGGTGACGATATTTTTCAATTGAAGACAAACAAGTTTCCTCAAGCACTGATCACATTAGAAGATATTTTCAATTATGATGATCATCTAAGACTGGATAAAAGAAAATGCTCAACTCAAGCAGATAACTACGAAGAGATCTTAGTTGATGATGAAAAGAATTTATTTATAAGAAAGGTATGTTCCTTATCTAAAAAATAGTCTTTCATTGATCTATTTAAATAATTCAAAGATGTTTTTTCTTGGAAATACCAAGATATGAGAGGATTTGATCTGGTTTAGCTCAGCATACAATAGAGTTACATCCAAATTTTAAACTATTTAGGCAGAAAAAAAAGGTCTATAAATCCTAATATAAGACCCTTGATGAGAAAATAGTTATCTGAGTTAATTGAATCAAGTATTATCTTTCTAGTTAGCCTTTCAAGTTGGGTAGCTAATGTTGTGCCTGTTTAGAAAAAAATTGGATAAATTTGGCTATGTGTGGACTTTAGATATCTTAACAAAGCTTCATTAAAAGATCATTATCCAATGCCTAATATACATCATATTTTAAGAAGTGTTTCAATTTCATAAAGGTTTTTCCTTTTGGATGTTTATAGCAAACACAATCAAATTCTTGTGTGTGAAGAAGACAGATACAAAATAGCCTTCACCACAAAGTGGGGTACTTATTCTTTCAAAAGAATGTCTTTTGGACTTTCAAATGTTAGTGCAACATTTCAACGTGTAATGGACATGGATTTTAGCATCCTATTAAATAAGTACATTAACATTTATTTAGATTATGTTACTATATTTTCAAAGAATTTTGATAATCATCTTATGCATTAAGGCAGACCTTTTAGCTTTGTAGGAAGTTTGGAATATCATTGAATCCAAAAAATTCTATATTTTGTGTTCATGAAGGTAAAATACTTGGACATATTGTTTATAGAAAAGGTTTAGCTATTGATCCTTTAAGAATTGAAGAAATTTCAAATCTATCATTTTCTCGTCATAAGAAAGCATTTCAATTTTTTCTTGGAAAAATAAACTTTGTTAGAATTTTTTTTTGAGATTTTGCATCATTAGTTGAGCCATTAATAACCATGTTAAACAAAAATTAAACTTTCTCTTGGATAAGTGAAGGAAGAAAAGGATTTGAAGATATAAATACATCTATTTCACAAGCTCTTACTCTAGAAAATAAATATTTGATAAGGATTTCATGATGTATGCACTTAATGGAGCTGAAACAATTTCAATCATATTAAGTCAGGTTAATGATGAAAATATTGAGCAAACAATTCCTTTCTTTAGGCAGAGTTACATGACTATGAGATAAGGTACACTTTTCTTGAAAAAAATTACTTGTTGTAGTTAGAGGACTAAAGAATTTCAGGTACATGCTTTCAAATAATAAGATACATGTTTTAGTCTCTCATACAAGTGTTAAAGCATTCTTACTAAAAAATAATTGAATGAAAAAAGATCAGGCTAGATTATAAAGCTTATGGAATATTATGTTGACATTTGTATTGCAAAAACACTCTGAGGAAAAGGATTATGTGAACATATGATTGGTGATATAGAAAAATAGTAGGCTACAAAATAGGAAATTCATCTTAGCATGTTGAAATCATGTATCATCAGTCAGAAATTTTATCACTTCTCAAAACTCAGCAACCAGAACTCAATCAAGAAGTTCAAGGATAAAGTTGGATGACTAATTTGATTAATTACTTGTAGTATGGTACTTATCTGGAAGGTATGGATATGAATAAATGAATATATTTAAGATTACAAGTTGTACCTTATGTGTTCATTGATGGTATGTTGTTCAAATGAGATATAAATGGAATCTTGTTGCGATGTATTGATTTTGATAGGGTGCAACAATTATTATATAATTTTCATGAAAAACATACAGGAGGTCATTTCTCAGCACGTACAACAACCTTAAAGATTATGAAATCTGGTTATTGTTGGCCTAGCATATTAAAGGAATAATTTGAATGGATTAAAAGGTGAAAGAAATATGCATTCATTCTTGGAAAAGAATGTTTAACTTTGTTGCCCTTGCAACCTATTTCAGTAGATAAAAATTTCAAGCAATGGGGTCTTGACTTCATCACAAGGACACGAGTGGATCTTGACTACCATAGATTATTTCACACATTGGACTAAATAAGTAGCCTTGAAAGAAGATAGTGAGACTTCTATTTTGTCATTTTATGAAACTATAGGTTGTAGATTTGGTGTTCCAACAACTATCATTTAAGATAAGTCCTTACCATTTCTTGGTGCAAAGGTAATAGATTGGGATGTCAAGAATGTTTTTTATCTGATTACATTATCTAATTATTACCCCAAAAAGTAATGGATTAGCTTAAATTACTAACAAAAATATTTTTAAGATCATCAAAAGAATGCTCAAGGACAATAAAAGAGCTTGGTTTCTGATGTTAAATTCAGCACTTTGGGCTAATAGAGTGACTCCTAAAAGATCACTCGGAAATTCACCATATAAACTTGTTTATAGATGCGAGGTAAGAATGCCTATTTAAGTTGAGATACCTAGATTAGATTTTCTACATCAGGTAGAATTACTTTAGAATGGACCAATGCAGGTTCATTATGCAAAATTAATGAAGTTGCAAGAACTAAGAGATCAAGCTCATCTTAACATGGAAAATAATCAGAGACATATCATGAGAACATTTGATAAAAAATCTAAGTTCAGAATCTTCAATGAAGGAGAAATTGTACTACAATGGGATGTTGATCTTGCAAATCTAGGAAACCACATGAAGTTTGATACAATATGGAGTTGTCTTTACATAATTTCATCTTGCAAATAGCACAATGCATTTCAACTTTCAAGGGTGAATAGAGAAGAACATCTCATTCCTATGAATGGTATGTTTCTTAATGTTAGGAAATAAGAGATAAAACATGTGGAATAATCCATTACATAATTGCAACAATAGAAACTAATATGCAGAAAATATTACAGATCTCAAATAAAAGTGAAGAATAAATAACACAACATAGAGAGACAAGATTTAATGTGGTTCACCCAATTTGGGCTACGTCCACCAAGAATCACTTGCTTAGATTTTATTACAAGCCTCCACTCTCTCAATACAATACACAGATCCATTTGGAGCTATGCTCAAAAAACTCTACAGAATTCACACCCGAATTCAAAGCACATATGCAATACATTTGCTTGTCTATCTATCATATGTATAAGACCATATAAATATAAAATTGCTTAATTTGTTTGATACAAAACCATGGGTATATAAACCATGGCTATCCAAACAATGGGAAAAAAACCATGGGTATCAAAACAATCAGCAAAAACCCATGGGTATCAAAACAATGGGTACCGAAAAACCATGGGCCCAAAAATAGCCCATAACGGTTACCCATTACCCATGGGTTAATAAACCACCCATGAAAATTTTCTTCAGAGGCTTCGCCCCCAAACCCCCATCGATCGGGGGGGCTTCACCCCCCCCGAACCCCCTTGACCCACTCACTGCCGAGTGGGGCCTCCGTAAAAATACCCGAGTGTAACACAAGAAGGTGTACCACACTTTAACATGAAAACAGGCTCCACAAACATAACACTATTATTTAAAATCCTACAGTGTCTTGTTAGGGTAGGATTTTCCTTCAATAAGTGTAGTTCATGTACATTGCAATCTTTTTCAATTCAATAAGTGCATTCATGCACCTAATCTAGTTCACCAAATCCTTTCCCATATTTAGTTTATTTTTCAAATGGGTAGGTTTTTCTGAAAAGGCAGATTTTTGTTATATGCTTTGACTCCATGCCCAATGGATAATGAAATTTCCTACAAGCTACCAAGAAGCTTTCCCCATAGGATCGCCAAAAATATTGTGAATTTTTGGTATTTTTGCAAAAATGGGAAACTCAGAACTTTGTTTTTATGGAATGAATTGATGAATGAACTTAACTAAGGGGAACCATTTATAGTTAATTTGAGTTTTTAGTTAAGTGAATCAACAAGGTAAATTGCAGCTATGTGTGCTATTATCGAGTGCGACACCTAACATATGCTGCTATGCCATGATACCCTTCATCAAAGATGTACAGAAGCTCTAAAGAACTAAGCACATCATTGAGGAAGGAAGACATAGAGGAAGACCTGAGAGTTGGACTCAAAAACAAAAAACGTAGTTACTGTTTGCATTACTGAGATTTCATTTTGAATTAAATGTATTTTCAAATTGATCTTTTACTATGATTTAGTGTTATTAAGTATATATTGATTTGTTTAATTCATTTTACAATCATTACATATAATAAAACTAAAATCAAAACTAAGTACAAAACTCATTACAAAAATAATATCATTTATTCATTAAGGAAATTCAATCTCTCCCACTCAAACTGTGGGATGTAACTTATGAATACTGAATAAATGGTACATGTACATGAAACTAAAAGAAAAATAGTATAAAAGAAACCCATCATTACCTTGTGTTCTCTTTCATTTTTCATTGTTCCATTTCCAACTCCTTCATCATCATTTTCTGCACCATCGTGTCCATCAATGTACCTAAAATACAAAAGGAAAAAGATATCATTTTTTGAGTTTGGGTTTAATTTGTACTCATGTGCTATCTAAATTCCAAAAAATTAACCTTTTGAGATCAAAAAAAGCATATGGTACATCAAGCAACCGATACAGAAACAAAAGTACCATATGGCATAAGTTCATGGCATTTACATAAATCATCACAAATAGAAAATAAATTGAAAGAAATAAACTATGGAGCATAAGAGAGGCCAAAAAGCCCAAAAAATTTCTAATAATTTTCTTGAATGTGTAGGTATAGGTTACAGCAGAAGATAACAAATTCATGTTTTAAAAATTATGTACTATCAAAATACATTACATTGAAAAGGTTCAATCTCATAATAAAGAGCAATTAAGTATGATGAAATCATAACACATGTGCCTAAGCATCAGAAAAAAATGAAATCACTAATATTCAGTGATGAAGGAAAAAGAACAAAAAGTACAAATCAAAAATGCTTCGAAAATATAACCAATTAAAACAAACATCAAAGAGTTATCTATATACTATAAGATAGACAAAATTACAATGTTACAAGTTGAATGGATATAAATGATTATTCATCAAGTATAGTTTTTGGATTAAATCAAGTATAATACACAAATCATGAAGTGACAGAATCATGAAGCTAGTGGAAGTTTTTCAAAGTTACTAAAATTTTCAAGAAATTGAAGTATTTAAGGAATTAGAGCCTTTACAGATAGAGAAATAATAATACAGACTACAACTCATTCCATTTAGAGTGGTCTTAAATCTTCATGAGATAAAAAAGTTCTTGACCTAGGAAATATTATAGTTAAAGTTCTAAACTATGAAGCCATCAAGAAAAGTTTAATAATACAACAACCATCCAATAGCAGAATAATGAAATAATAGATGTTTGGAATGCATATGATAATTAAGAATCTATGTTTATAGCCATTTTCTTATGTATATAATGATTTCAAATATCATTACTCACCAATACAGTCTAAGGATAAGATCTATGCAATTACTTGAAAGGCATTCCAGGATGTACAAAAATTGAGTTTGAAACATACAGTCATCTAGGAGTAATATTTTTTGGATATATAATCTCAATAGGATTCATTTTATATGAATAGAAATGAACAGAAAATCCACCTAGAAATGCCAAAATAATTTTTCAGTTCCTAGAGTGGCCAAGAAGGAATGGTTTTCATACTAAAGTACTAAATCTGGAGAATCAAATTCTTCTATTTTAGAAAAGTTCTGGAAAATTCAGCAATATATTCTCCTGAGAGCATAACCATGAAAGACAAATTTGAGGGTATCATCTAATTATAATAAGGGTTTGAGTTCATGAACCTCCGCTTAGCATATTTCATGCAATGAATAAAACTAAAATTCTTAAAAATTCGACAAAAGACTAGTAATAGGGAAAATAAAACACTCTGAATACTTTCGAGAAGGAGAGGCTAGAGCTTACCTAGATGAAAACCAAATTGATCAAAAAATAGACTCAGTTTTAACAAGCATTATTATCAATTTCGATACAATTACATGGGTCAGATAAGATATATATCTCAAATAAGTGCCTAAATGTTTCATCAAATTTTGAGGAGAAATTTTCCATGAACAAAAGAGCATCAAGGCTTATTTAAAAAATATGATGACTAAAAATACAAAAATTGTACTTAAATATACATGACGTTGTCTCTGAACTTGGAGAAAGAACGTAGATTCTATCAAGAAGAAAGAAATTACCCATGGTTTTATGCAATGAAAAATCACAAAAAACCATGAAATAATAATGTAGTCATAGAGAATCCAAGGCTACAGAGAATGAAAAAAATCTATAGGTATCATCTGATAAAGGTACAGAATGTAATTAAAAAATTTCATCATCTCCAGTTTAGTATAGTGCAAAAAACCTCAAGAAGGGAAGTGAGTAATAAAGCATGAGATTCAAAATGAGCTCCTTGCTAATAGTGTAATAAAATCCAAACAAAATAAATAAATAAATAATGTATTTTCTAGTTCCATATATAAATGGAAGTATATTCTACAACAATGTCAAAAATAACAATTTCTTGCTTATTTGGCTTTATATAAAGAGGAAAAAAAGATTTTAGATACAACTTTAAAGATGAAAGGTTTCAAGCAAAGAGTCAAGGTGCATACGGAAACTGATCTATTGTTCACAATACTAGCACAAAATACAAACCCGAGTTAAATAGATTCAAGCTACAGAAATTCAATGACTTACAAAGCCCCTTTCATAGCAAACTCCAAGTGAGAAAAAATGCAAATCCCAAGAGAAATGGTGTCTTGTGACGGATATTTCTAGTAAAAATAGTGATGGCCATGACATTTTAATAGATATTATAGTTTTAGTGAGTAAAAGAGAGAATAATAGTATGCCTAGTACGAATAACAAAACCCTTGAGAAAAGCAACTCAGAAAATTCAGCACATGAACACCTCAACTAGGTCCGAGTTATACCATATCATACAAGATCAATATACATGACTTGAGCGCAAATGGGGGTAGCCATGAAACTAAAAAAATTATGTATGTAAATAGTTTTAACACTTAAAGAAGAAAATTGAATACCTTTCAAATCTAGAAAAATTCAAGAAACCCATATATTTACAAGGTTCAAAACCATAATAATTACATCAATAGCTCATATTCTGAAAACCAGAAGCTTGTAAGAAATAATGAATAGAGCATGATAACATGAAAGAATAAAGCAAAGCATAGTCCTCAAAATAGTATAGCACCAAGAAATTATAGATTCGGAAAAGAAGATTTTTTTCCTCTTTTAGGAACATCAATTATTTGTAGAGATAGTCAAGAAAAAATCAAAGAACTCACCATTACGATCATGTTTTAAAAACCCACAAAAGTTATTCATCCACAATGAGAAGTAACAATGCCTGGAATGAGTTTTTGAATTTGAAATTACAAAAAGATTTAGAAACGCAAAGAGTACAAAAGAAGAAAATGAGTACCAGAGCATCACGAAACAAAATAATAAAAAACAAAATGATTTTTGGTGTTTGAAAAGAGCTTACCTTCCCTTCACTAGGTACACAAATGAAAGAAAAATGAGTTCAAATCAAATAGTGGCCATATCATTCTTTTTTCCAAATAGAGAGCTCGAGTGGAGCAAGAGAATAGATGAACTTTCAAAAGTTCATAGAATCCAATCAAAATGGTAGAAAATATTAAAGTGAGCACATTTACAAAGCACTGAAATGGGAAATATGGTGACCAACTTCACATAAGATCAAAATTAGAGAAAAATGTCAGAAATATATATGTTTTCGGTGTCACATGATAAAAATGTATGAAATGAGAGCTTCAAATATCAGAAATGGCAGTTTGAAGTAAATTTGGCATGTCTTCACCACTTAGAAGAGAGAAAACAAAATGATGAAATCAAAAACTTGACGAGCTTTTATGAACTCTAACTCCTTTAGGTTAGAGGTGGGTACATCAATAGATAAATGAGATTACAAGATAGTACATATTGAGATGATGTAAAATGCAATATTCATGATCTAACCAACTACCAACCCGAGTCTGAAGATCAAGTACGTCATCAAAAACTATAGATGAAAATGATCGACATATATGATTCATCATGGTATTTATATCAAAATCTATGTAACCCAGCTCTGCATCAAATACAGATCAAATGACTAGAGATGCAAGGGTACAGAGATGAAAGGCTCAATGGCAATCGACATTGAATTCCCTAAAAGACAGATTGATGGTACAGATTAAACTTACTTATGTGTCATGCACATCAAACATATAGCTAACCTAGGGCTAGAGTTCAAGTACATCTACACCAACTCAAAATGAAGGGTCAAGTTATCATTGAAGCGGGCTAGCACCATAATTTGGAGTAATATTGCTTTGATCTTATAAAGGTATAATAATATTATTATTTCCACAGACTATACAAAATTCCAAAACATTTACGATTCCACTAAGTATTGCAAAAATTTTACACTGTCACGGTGTATTGATAATTCAAAGGAACCAAATAATGTGCCTCCACCAGACTATAGTTTATGTCTAGTATACCAAGGTGACCAAATAGGCTGTATCAAGCAATGATTAATCAAAAGGTGGATGTGACCTTAGCCACTATTACATTTGCATGGTGACAAATAAGATAGAAGGTGGAGAAATCAAACTTGATGCATGTCAGTGACCATGAGGGAAGTGTTTGAAATCAAGTATTTATTATTATTAACCAAATCATATGCCAATGCAAAAGAAGGTCAATGTCATGTGGCACATACAACTACCTTATTTTTCACAAAAGGACCTTATTATCTACTAAAACTGAAAATATATTATTTTGCACATGCCTCTAGGTGGTCCCCATAGAGTGGAGGAGTATTTTTGTAAGTATGAAGGAAAAGGTAACTATTTTTTTCTTGCACAAGAGGAAGTATTTTTACATGCCTTGACAAAAATATGGAACAAAGATAAATACAAAATTCAATGCAAGAGGATAATGAACAAGCGTCATATCATGCACATGAAGACAAAGAAGATGCACTTGCATCGGATAACACTTAAAAAAAAAGCAAGTGGCTAAAATTAGTCAAAAATATTCATGCAAGTATTTCAATTACATTAAAAATAGATCAGTCAAATACCCTTTGACTAGAATATATTTTTTCCACTAAGGCTATTTATACTTCATTGTAATTAACATGTCTACTTTTATTCCTTTATTTATTGATGATAAAGGGGTAAAATTAGCATGCATGGGAGAGTACAGACTGTAGTCTATATATTGTGTTCATTAGTAAGGTACAAGGAGGAATTTTTGGACACAAGAGTGTTAAAGCATATTTTTGCCAGTTTTTTTCTTAATGAGAACCAATTATTATCTTTCCAATTATTTGTAGTGGTGTTTATCTTTATATTAATTATTTATGAATTCCAATTCCCTAATTAATTATCTTAACTTGCCGAAATTTTTTTTCTTTCTTTTAAGTTTTAGTGTGCATGTTAGCTTTGTGTTTTTGTGATTTTTCCCTCAACATGCAAGTGTTTCCCTTAGGATTAAGCTGAAAACCCATTGGTTCGTGCATCTACAACTTATTTTATAAATTTTATTGTGCATGTACTCAGTCAAAGCCCTCAATAAATTTGGTGTATCACCCCATTTTAATTCATTTACAACAATCTTTTACACTCAAAACCCCCAAAATTTAGTTTAAGATACATCAATAAGGAACCAACCCTTATACTGGAAACTCACCTCAATAATAGGTATACCGAAAGACGTGAGGAGTTTCCATTGTATTTATGGAATTGATAGATAAGGAAATATTAGAACCCCTATTCTCATCTCTTAATAATGGTACACTTCTGAGATCTAACAACACCCACTCTGTGAAGGAAATTGAAGACAACAATATGAAGAACTCTGGATTTGGTCCACTAAATTGTAATATAGGTCTAGAAAATTAGTGAAAAGAAATCGAATTTAATTCCATGATGGTTGAATTTTCACAATGTGAGAAAGGAACAACCAGCAAAAGGATGCCCAAGTGAAGTGATGGATAATATAAAACCCCCTGAACAGTACAAATACGATGCACAAATTGAGGTGGATCAGTGATGGTATCTTAAATAGTGGAAGTGATAAGAGTCCCAGAAGGGAAATCCCAACAAAGGAGATGAAAGAAACTTCTAAAACACCTGTATAAGGAAAAGGAGTGGAAAAATTCTAACACACTAGCCATGGAAATGGGGAAGGAGTAATGAGAGTATGAGGGAGGAAAAAAAACTTCCTGATTTTTAATGGGAAAGAAGGGGTTTCAAAATTCATTAAAAGGTTTCTAGGTGAAGGAGATGTTTCCTCATCAATAATTGCATCATAAAAAATAGAATAATAAACCTCATCGTCAGGGATATAAATAGGAAAATAAATGTCAGCAAGAATGTCATCATATGAATAAGGAGAGGAAACAACTATATTAGTAGAAAAATCATCAATGCGGAAAGATCCAAAAAGTGAGAGGAAACTCTATGTGTGCAACGTATGTGTGGAGAGTCCTCGAAACATGGATGAAAAAGTAACCAAGAACATGATCACACTTTTCGAGCCATAATTTAAGATTATATGTATCGTTGGGGGAAGGAGCATCCCCATAGAGAAATGGATAAAAGACTTTGTAAGTAAGCTAATGTTCCATACAAGCATGTGATGATGTATAATTTTATCTATCAAGAAGAATGTGGGGATGCTAAGAAGAAATTTTGTGAAGCTCAAGTATGGAAATAACATTCTCCATGGTGTATCTGGGAAAAGAGAAAAAATTACAGAAGATTGAAAAGGACAAACATGCTGAAATGGATAGCATACGCGGCCGAAAATGCATATGGAATTTAAGAAAATAAGTGCATGATAATACACACGAGGTTGCTTAATGTCAGACTCAGCAAAGAATGAATTTGCATGGAATTACCACACCTACGGACAATGATAACCCCCATGTCTGTGGAACTTTATAAATAGTGTGTTGGTTACAATAATTTGTGTTCATGCAATGTGAAACATTTTACTGACCACCTCGCAGTAGGTGACAAATCACATAAGAGTAGAGACCACAATAAGTCTTATTTTGAAGAAAAGGAACACGTAAAAAAACACATAAGGACCTTAAAGAGAGGAACAAGGGGAAAATAGAGTTTGATGTGTATAACTTGTCTCACATTACATAAGGAGATATCTTATCGCAAGGTTGGGGCAAATGTACTCACTAGTTTGCAAGGAAATAAGAGAACTATAATGAAAAATGACTCCAAAACAAATCAAGGGGTCCTAAAAGTCTAAAAAGTGATTCCACGATGCAAAAAAAAACACCTTAAATTACCCAAAAGGGATCCAAATGGAACCTACACACTCCCCAAACACTACAAACAACCAAAAAATTGTCAAAATAAAAAATACCCAGTAACCATAGTTTTGGAATAATTTTTTCCCAATTTTATTAAATTTTTGAAAAAAATAAAATTACATAATCAATTTTAAATTTAAAAACCTGATTAAATTTTAAAATAACTCCTAATAATCACTATATCACCAACTTTATTAATTAAAAAACTTAATCTTAATTTTATAATCAAGACCTAATAAAAAAAAGTTAATTGACCCCTTTTTAAAAAATAAAAAAAAAACCTTAGTTAAAAAATATAGGCTACGCAATATAAAATTAAGTTTAAATAAATGAAAAATTACATATAAATATGAGAAAGGTCGGTTGGGATAAATTTTTAAAAAGGAACGGGAAAGGGTCAACGTGGGGGGAGGTGAGACAGAGCCACGTGGCTATAGGAGGGAGTTGCATTAGGAAGCTATATGGGGTGATAGCCTTAGCAAGTGAGCTCAAAGTTCAGCGAGGTGAACCCGAGGTAGATTAGTTGGCCATGTGGGTGAGCACTTAGCAAGGAGATTAGGAAAATGTAAGGCTCGAGGAAGTGGTGAGTGAGATGACAGATTAATGGGTGACATGGTGATTGACTCATGAAACCCAAGGTGAGAAAAGGTTGGGTTGTTACGTGGAAACGATAGGCTTAGAGAGAAGGTTCAAATGGCTTAGAGGAGGCATAGTATCATAGCCCACTAGGAAATATAGGTAATTCCTAAGGAGGAGGATCGAATAATTGAAACACATGGTAAAGTAACGAGATCCATGGTTTATAATAAGAAAAAAATTAGGAGTACAAGATCACTTGAAAAAAAAATGACAGGGGTTATAGGGATGCACCGAGAAACAATCAGAGTAAGGGGAAATAAATGAACTAGAACTAATATGTGGATCAAGGGAATTGAAATGGCATCTAGGAAATAACTTTTATGTGGCTCAAGGAGTTGGTGATGAATATCAACATGAAAATGAACTCGGTAACAGGAGTAAACAGGGGGCCAATTTTCAAATAAAAATGGACCCAATAGGAATGCTGAGATTACCAAGGTAGAGAAGCAACCAAATAATGGATGAGAATGATCCAATAAAACCAAAAAAATTACAAACCCAGTAGAGAGCCCAATGGGAAATGTAATGCAAAAATGCAACCCAACAATACACAACCTAACAAGAAAATGAAACATAGGTTACACAGCCAAACAAGATCGAGGAGAGATCCCAAATTGTAAGGGCGAGCTAACTGGGGACACAAGTTGAAGAAGAGATCTCTGAGCTAAAAAGGATGGTGGAATCCATATTCTAGGTAAAACATGAGCTCGGGTGGAGGAATGGATGTTGGTGGAGTTTTTTAGTAGAAGCGGCTCGATGAGGATCCGGAGGAGCTCAAAACGAAGTTGGGAGGGAGAAGAAATTGGGTTGAGTTAGAAAACATGGATGGAATGGTGTATTGGTTGAGTAGAGTAGGAAGATGAGTGGATTTATTCAGGAAAACTAGAAAAATAAATCCCAAAACTAAAAAATTTCCAAGAAAATATCAATGATAAATACCTCTGAATGAATGAATTTCACCAAAAAATGATCGGAGACAACTAGATTTAGTGAAGAAACTCCTAAAAGACTCTAAAATCTAAAAAAAACCTGCACATGCACCAAAAACAACCACAAACTAACAAAACTCCACAAAAACTAAGATAAGACAAATCAATGCAAGTAAATCACGATGGAATAATGATTACAAAGTTTCATAACAAACTATTAAGAACATGAAACTCAGATCTGTAGGTGATGGGTCATTGTATTACCATTCATTTAACCAACTCATAGACAAGTTGGTGTCACTATAACCAAGGTGGTGTCCAAATATTTATGAGAAAGGAGAAAGAAAAATCTTATTCAACAGTACTTCTTCCTAAGAAAACATACTTAAATTAAACATGCATAAAAAGGAAACACAGAAAAACTAGTTTACTAAAATAAATATGCAGTAAATAAACTATGCTAAGAATAAACAAAAACAAAAACCTCCTTTGGGAAGAGTGACTTTTATCAATTCTCTTCCCTTGAGATTTGAAACAACTAGAATTTACTTTAAAAACTACACTTGTATTGATTCAAAAATGATTTTAAAAATATGCCCCTCTTTCCAAATATATGGAAGAGGTATTTATAGACATTAATCCTAGTTTACTAAGTCCACACTCCAAGAACTAAATATCTATTCTTAGGAAGATTTATTCAAAGAAATAAATTCTAAACAAACTTGAGTACAACAACCAACATATCATGGAGAATATTTCTGCAACTCATCCCTTTAATCTAGGAACACAAAGAGGGAGAGTACTGATTAAAAATTTCTTGAAATATCGAGATAAAATGGAGTGTTAATTTTATGACTTTGAATTATTCTTGGAATGCCACAAGCATACATGATATTGGCTTCTTGGTTGATGACTTGGAAGAAAATAATTGGCTAAATAGTTTGGTACTCCTTTACATTACTTTGGAAAAAACCAAAATATTTTCACTAGCTAGGAATTTTGGTAGCTGAAATAGAGAAGCAATCTATGAATAGATTGGCCTTTTTTTAGCTATGTGAAGACTTTTGGTAGCTGCAATCTATGAACTTGGAGTAGAGTTACTTATGAATTGTTTTCTACACACTATTGAATTCTAGATTTAGAAGAAATATCAGGAAATAACAACAATTAGATTGCAAATAGATTTCTAAAGAGATGATAAGATAAATCCTATATTCTAACTTAAATATTTTATCCATTATTAAAACTATATCTAGATTCACTTGAAAGCTTGATTTAAGAGAGAGAATAAGAGTGTTATTTGGTGATATAATGAGACATATTTTGGTCTCATCAATAGGAAATAGAAGACAAAGATTGGTGTGAATCCCAATAACATGCTTTGATACCATATGATAATGTAAGAATAAAGATCAATTGGAATGGTGTGAACATCAACTAAGTTGCATGTGAATGAAAATGTGATGGAGTTATTCAACCATAAAAAATTTCATGCCAAAGAAAAGGGTTTGCTTAGTCTCATAGATTACAAAAAATAGGTATAAATAAGATTGTTGTGTAACTCCCAATTCAAGACCAATCATACCTCCACAAGGGAGAATATGAATTACATTCAAGAAATGGAAAGTAACTCTTATGCACTGAAGCATACTTTTGTGTATGAAAAAATCTATGATATAATCTATCATACCCCCTAAGACACCTAAGACCTATGATCTCACCTAAGTGAGATGACCCACAAAGTGATGTGGAAGATGCCTTCAGATGACAAAGAAAGTATACAGAACTAACATGTCCCTTTATATTTTCTTCTTGGTGTTGCTATTTCTTCACCACCAGTCATAAATTTTACTGATGTGGAAGTCAGTGCTCCTTTTACATCTTCTAGACTTCACATTCCTCCATTTATTGCTGAGAAAACTCTCAGTAATGTAAAGATCAATCTAAATTTTAAGCATTAGACATGTTTAATTTGTCTTCTATGTTCTATTGGTTTTCTAATGCCACAAATAAAGTAGAATTTTCCTACTTCCAATGGGCATACAAATATTCCCATCACAGTTGGGCCTCTCACTTTATTCCAAACATTTATTATCTCATAATAATTAAAGTAATGTGACATGGTCTTAGGTCTTTATTAGCTCAAGGATACCAGTGTTGTTCCATTTATTGTTTACCAGTGTGTCAAATAAATACACGAGTATCAGGTCATCACTATTAAAGGTATCCCACCTCGAAACCTTTTACTTATTTATCATCTAGCTTCACGAGTACCTAACCCTACTATACCACCAAATCTAGTTAGGAGTGTCTTGTCCACATACTATTATATTTATTCCTAAATATAGCAATGATAGTCTTACATTTTTCACATACTCCTATTCTTAGTCACATACTCTAATCTCTCCTGATACTATCCTACATAGCTCTTCCTCCACTTTCAGTGCCCATTGGTAACTTTTAGCGTATCTTTAGGCCTCAAAATCAAACAAAAAATACTAGGCTATCACCAAGGGTATATAACATAATCCATCCACATCAATATCCTCATATATTTTTTTCCCCTGCTCCACGAAAAATGACTAAAAATAAATATTTCCTGCAAACACAACCACACACCTGGTATCACATGACACTAATCATTTTATTTGTGATGACTTGATTCTTCCATTCATAATGGAAGATAGAAGACTCTCATTCAATCTAATAATTTGATAAATCATATGCTACTCACACACTTGGGGGCATCGACATCTTAACACATTTCTTGATGATGCCCTCTCTTTAAAGGTTTGACTTGACTCTTAAGGGATTGGTTACACATGTGAACAACACTTTACACACATAAACTAGGGTGTAACCTTTCTTCCCCTCTTTGAATTACCAAGTATGTATTCATAAAAATATCTAAAAGTCTAAATATTCCCCTAGGGGAATTCTTTGGTCACCCTTCTCTTTATAAAATAGTTTTTCATCTATGTCCTTAGGGATCCTACAAATATAATAACATTCAAATATATCTAAAAACATCAAAAAATATTTTGTATTTCTCTTTCTGGGTTGTTTTGTTTGCATTCTTATATTGTTCATATTGCACATTACTTATCATGATTAGTTTGAGACATAGTATGTTATATGATTTTTATATACACATGTATCAATATAGTACATTGAGTTGAATTCAAGCTATACATAGATTGTTACATGATGTAGGATGCTTAACATTTATTTCTAAAATCTCTTCCATAGCTTCAAGGGGAATTAATTATTTATATTTACATACATGTGTTGTTACTCAAATGTTTACTATTGTAATTTCACTTACTTCATTCACGTAGTACATACATTGTACCATACTATTTATTTATATAACATATGATTGGGTTCTTCATGTGTAGAATATGTTTTATAGGTCACTTCCAAACCGAGCTCATCTTCATCCTATTCCTTGTTTATTACTTTACAATCTTTCTCTAAGTTTTCACTTTTGTGCAGGTTATTCCCTATGTAGTTGTTCGATTCCTTGTTTTCCTTGAGTGCCTCGAGTTTATTTCAAAATCCTGAGTGGTGTCCCATGTATGCAACATATTATATTCTATGTTTTTTTATTTGTTCATCTTTGCATGCTTTTTCTTACATATATTGTACTTTTTTCCTATTTCTTGTTACTAACACTTTGTTAGTTTTCATATTATATTTGTATGTATGCACCATGGTATACACCATAGGCATTTTAATTTTTCCCCATGTTGGAATACTATGACATATGTGCACATCACCTATAGTTCCTCTTGTTTGGACCACACTTAGATTTTTCCATCTCATGTTCCCCGAACAAAGGGGAAATCATGAAACTATATATCACCCTCAAAACAACTTAAAATCATGAAAAATATAACAATTAAAAAATCAATTAGGTAAAAGGCTTAGAAAGTGGCTCAACAATAAAATTGGGCCGATAAATATATAGGGACTAAACCATACCGAAAATACCATAATGCCCAGGCATTATGGCCCATTCTATATGCTTCTGTTATGGGATAAAATCCAATAGTTTCATTAGTTATTACAGTTTCATTTCAATCACATAATGCATGGTGTAGTTTCGGTAATGGTGGCATAAAGAGTATGTGCAAGCTTGAACAAGCATGGTACAATGTGTCATAATTTACAAATCAATTGGGTTCATGTTCATCTATAATGACACTTATCTTTGGGTCTTGGGATATGTCAAGGTAATTTTTATCCCAGTAGGATTTCCTTCTCTCTCCCCTCTCTTGGAAACTAATCAGGTTTACTCTTTCCTTTGTTTTTATTTTCTACTAACATATTTCTAGTTTCACATTAGGGTCAAGCTTTCAAGTTAAATTTTGATTTCCTATACTATTTTTATTGAGTACAATTTTCTCTGTAGGAACTTATCATAGAAAAACAAACAAAACTAGAATAAAGACAAAGTCCTAGCAAAAGCATAAGACAATTTTAGCAAAGGTATAGTGCATTTACACTCTCAAGTGTAATTTTCTTTAAACATATAATTTTTAATTCCATATGTAAAGGGGAAAAATTTAGAAACGCATTTTCATAATTCATGTCTTTCATTCAAATAAAACTTTAAATCAAACACAATATAGAAATGGTTATAGTTTTATTAGTGTTTATAATGAAAGTGTTAAATATAAATTTATACTTAGGTATGATGTAGTATGAAATTTGATATATATGCCAAAGTTTTGGGCATTGGTGGGTAGTATTTTTATTCTATGTGCATAGTAAGGATCCTTGTTCTAGATATGTTGATTAGCACTTATTTCCTATTTATGGCAATATTCGTGTGCGTGCTTTCTTATAAGACATTGTCATTTTTTGTTCACACAAAACCTTGCAAAATAAAATTCACATTAAAAAATTAAAAATGAAAAGAGAAATGTTGATTGTATATATATTTCAATACCTTTATATAACATAAGATCATGTTAAATAATGGGAAACCTTGTGGTGAGTGTGCATGATTTTTTACTATGTTCATTATTTTAGAAACTTGTTGCCAAGGGGTGATGAAAGAATATTTGTGTTGATTGTCGGGGGAAATAAGTATTTGATTATAACTAGAAAATCCATCAATGAGAGAGACAATTTCATGGCCGATTGTTAGGTCAAAAAGATTATCTATGTTTGGAAGAGGGAATTCATCCTTAGGATAGGCAAGGTTGAGATCCTTGAAGTCTGTGTAAATGTGTAACTGGCCTAAAGCTTTAGTTATGGGAATGATATTAGAGACCTATTGTGGATATTCAAAGGGTATGATAAAATTGGAAGATAAGAGGCATTGCAAGTCTTCCTTAACAAGGGAAGCTATACGAGGATGTATTTTACAGAGTTTTTTTAATAGTCATAACATCGAGATACATGACTATGTTGTGTATGATGATGTTAGGATCAATTATGAGCATATTACGACATGACTAGGTGAAGGATTTATAATATTTTTGTATGAATGAAGTGAAATAATACAGTTTTTGTGTATTTAAATATTACCCGAATGTAATTATGTGAGGATCGTGAGGGGTGCCTAAGTTAACATTGAGGGAAGGTTTGTTAGGGATATTTGGTGTGTTAGATGGTAGGGATTTCTAAAGAAAGCATTCTTCAGATCCCATATGGGAAAGGATATATTTTTCATCATGAAACTAGAGGATATCTACAATAGGTGAATCTTCGTCAATAATTTCTTGCCAAATAAGGGGTAATGATTATTCAGAGTGACTAGTTTGATAAATAAGTGGCCCTAAAGATATGGAATTGATTAACAAATAATGTTAGGTGCAATGGATATAGTATCATCTATGTTAGAAAGATCTTAAGGGATTGCTGGTGATGACGATTCTAGTTCGGGAATATACATGGATGTATTGAGTTTGGATGTAGTGGCTTCAAATATTTTAGAGGAGGAAGTTTTATAACCTAAATCATATTTCTCATAGGCTTAAAGAGAATGTTGGATGGTCAATTTGTTGGTTCCTTGTTCATAATGGATTAGGCCAAAACCTCTCCATGCACAACGCTGAAGATACATATGAGAAAAATTTTAATTACCAAGGGATTTGAATTATAATGTGAATGGCTTGGCATGGTGCGGATTGAAGACATGGTAAGGACTATCGAATCCCCCATACATGTGGTTTATTTTGAGATTAAAAGGACTGTAAGAAATAACATCTCCTACGTTTGGTTCATACATGGGTTGCTTGTCAGGGTGACCATATGTTTTGGGTGAAGGGATGGAGTTGAGCATGAGAAGATGGTATTTCCCAAGTGTAAGACATTTTATAGCCTCATTGTTATCCAAAATTCACTACCCAGGGTAAATTTGGATAACTTACACAAATTCCTAGCAAAAATGGTGAACGTCCAAATTTTTTATTTTTGGGTATCCCTTTGGCTCTCCTCTAACTCCCAAGTCCAAGAAAATCCAAGGAGTCGGTAAAAATTTGAAAAAATCTAAAAAAAAAAGAATTCAAGGGATTGTTTTAATGCATTATGGGTCTGAAGGCTGTGGATGGTATCATTACAGATCATACCAAGGATCTTTGTACCGATTTTGGGTCCAATTTTCCAAGATGGTAGTGTAGTGCAAAAATTTCAGAAGTATTTTTCCCAGGAGGTCCATGAAATAGCGGGATAGTTAGGATGTGAAAAGGAAAAATCACCGCACAATAAAGGAATCATAAAATGTAGAATTTTTTGTCCCAGGCGGTCCACAAGACAATTCGAAATTTGGGATGCGTAAAACCCGAAATCAATGCAGGCATGTGGGATGTGAAAATTTTGGATGTCAATGACCCCAATGGCCCAGTCAACGACGAGATAGTTGGGATAGGGAAGCTCAAATCAGGTGATGCAGAAAAAATATGTCCAGACAATCTGACTACTTGTGGGACATGAGCTCTTTGAAAACCCTCAATAGCCACAATACAAAGGAAAAGTTAACGCTTAACCCCTGAACTTCAAATAGCCAAAATTTTTGACCCAGAGCTCTGATTTTCAAAAAATTCACTTTCTAGAACGGGCAATACATCCTCTAAATTTATTGAGGGTATTTATGTGAAAATAAAGGAAACAACTTCAGCTCAATTTAATTAAATATCTATTCCCGTTAAATGATATAAATGCCTGGTATACTGAAAATAGCTACCTACACTCAGAATGACATATCGTTTGCAATTCTCAACAAAAATGCACAAAATTGGTAACGTTGGAATTTTTGTTCCGAGCCTGATGCACAAAAATCAAGAAATCTAGAATTTGATGAAGGATTTATGGCTATTTTTTAGAAAACGGGCCCAATTCAAAATAATGATTTTATTGGTGGTTGGGAGCGCATTCAATGAGGCATGAGCAGAAATTTCTCAATTCAATAAGTTATGATACAGTATGTGGGTCCTTTTACAAGAAACATACCATCATTTGAATCCATTTATGACCTCTTGCAAATGGAGGGAAGATAGATTTCAGGATTTTCATTTCTCTCTCAGAATTTTATAAATTAGAGTGTTGGGCTCATCGTACAAGAAGATAGTTTTTATTTAGAAAAACTTTATCAAATTTGTTTTTTGAAGCCAATGTGCTGCAAACCCTTGTAGTGGACTCCTTACATGGAAATCCAAACCCTTATTCTGTATTTGATTGAACTATGCATATCAATGAAAGCAATAGATATAATTTTGTTGATATCTCTCCCTTTGCTATGTTTGTTTGCATTCATCTTTCCCCTTCAATCTCATTGAATATATAATGTGTCTATTTATACTCTTTCAGGGATTCATTATCATTGTGCATGTATGAAATATTTTTGTGAATGTATTTTCTAGACTGTCGAGAATTCTTATCACCCCTTCTAGTATGTAATTTTCTCCTATTTTTGACACATTGGAAATATATCCTCATTCCCTCCTTTTCTGGTGTATCATCGTTTTATTATAGGGTTTGTTTTCATGCACTCTCTCTCCCTTATCCCTTGGAAAGTGAGATTATGATTTGATAGTTTTCCTCAATTAGAGTAAATTATGGCATGTAATTTAGGGAAAAAAACCATATTTTTATGGAGGTCTATCTCAAGTAGAAAGTCCCAAAAATTGGATATAGTACCCACGTTATCCAGTAACATCAAGAGCTCAAGCACACACACTTGTGTAAACTATAGGGTGTTATGATTCATCGATAATAGTCACCAAGAGAGGAATCATCTCATAATTTAGATGAGGGGATAGATGTTCTAGTAAATGATTCATTAGATGATTCATATGTGGATTTAGGTACAAGGACATCATTTGGGTGGTATGTCATGTAATAGTTAATGAATGGATTTGCATCAGTGGGGAAAGTGAAATTTTTACCCTCGTTTTCATATTTCAGAAAATGATAGAGGTTGGAAGGAGCACATCGTATGGTGAGTCTCCAAGGGTATCCTAACAACATGTTGTATTAAAAATATCCTTCTATAATGTTGAAGATCTCGGGTAGGGTTTTGACACCAAATTTAAATGGTAGAATAACAATGCCTATCGTAGGTGCAATAGTGTCATTAAAATATCTCAGTAAAAATGGATTTTGAGTGATAATGGTGTTGGGTATTTTAATTTGGTCATTAGCAAGGAAGGATATAATTTTAATGGCGACACTATTATTAATCGTGAAACTCTTGATGTATATTTCATTGATCAGATCAGTGATGAAGAGTGGTAGGTCATGGTCCTCTAGTCTAAGAGAGGTAATTTAAGATGGTTCAAATGATATAATGAAAAATCCTTTAAGGGCACCTACAAAGTTCTTGAAAGTAACAGGATCATTGGCCAACATTGTTATGGTTTGGAGGGATTCTATCATATCTTATTTGTGAGAAGGTGATGTTTTAACTAGTTCATAAAGTGACATCCAAACGGAGGATTGGTGTAATTTCTTCATAATAACCTTTTGTACTATAGATAAAGGGGGTGTCACTGCTTGTATCAAAATTGTGGCTCTAGGTGATGGTGTTTGATTAAATTCTTTAGGAACAAAGGAATTAGATACCTTAGGTTTATCAGATGAAGAAAATAATTTGGGAGCAATTAAAGTTTTAATTTTCTCAGGATCAGATGGCTCTTTTTCATAATTTTGTGAACGAGTAGTGATATGCATGGCGTCAACTTGATGAGGAGGCATTTTAGGCATGGATTCTTAAGGTTTTGCTGATGAAAATGTTGATGTTGGTGTTCTTCTTGAATGAGTAGGTAGGAAGAGAGGACTGCTAATTTCTTAAATTTTAAGTGAAAGGCCCTACAGTCTTCTATGGAATGACCTCGTGTTCTATCGTAATCGTATAGAACATTTAAGTCATACCAGCCAGGTTTCCATCCTTAATGATCAGATAGCTTGGAAGGTGGTAACATAATATGTGACCACTAACTAAGTTTGTCTAAAATGGTGACATAGCATACCTTAGGTGTATATGTTAATGGTAATGAAGTTTTATTTATATTTTCCTCCAGAGAAAGTAAATAATTTAGTTATAGGATTTTTTTTTCCACGGAGGTTTTTTAGGTGTCATAATAGATGGAGGATGAGGACCCTATATGGGTGGCCCTTGCTAAGGGTAGTTAGAATGTGTAAGGGGTGAGGGGAAAGGACCCAGAATAAATGTTTAAGTTTAAGTGATGGGTGTAGGATACAAGCTCAATGTAGCAGCTTGATAGGTGGACTTTGACCCCGAAATGATGGGGTGATTAACAGGTATAATGGAGTAAGCCCCACAGAAAGAATTTTGATGTATAAAAACATACTAAGGTATTTTTAAGACCTGAAAAACACATTTTTAATGAGGCACATTTTTTTTTAGATGAGGATGCAGGAGAGCCAAATTTCTTTGAGCTGAAGGGAGTTTTGGATTGTTTGTTAGATGTGGCTTTAGGTTTATTTTTGGGAGGCGTAGAGGATGTATATATGGATTAAGGTATGGCATGTGATGAGGATATGGGAATAATTTTAGTAATATTATTTACAGATGAGGATTCAGTAGTCGTAGTTTTAGGCTTGTTTGGTACTGGTGTTGATTTTTCAGGTTTTGATTTAGTAGGTAATGAGGTGGATCCATGGATAGACTTTATCTTTTTTATTGTATTTATGGTATGGTGAGTATGGAAAATATTGGTTTTTGGTTGGTCTAAATATGAGGGGTGGTTACGAAAAGGTTTTTTTAAATATGTCAAGGTTTTTATTTGGGGGTACATTTGGATTTTCTAAGTAGATTTCACCCTTTTTTATCAAGTCTTGAAGTACGTTATGGAACATGTGAGACCTCTCTATGTCATGTCCCTTAAACATATGGGATTTGAAATACTCATTATCTCAATACCAAATGGGTTTAGATATTGACGTGTCAATGGGTCGAATTTGCTAGAGAGATATCATGTTGGCGACAAGTAATTTCTCAAAAACTACACTATAAGTCTCTCATATAGGTGTATAGCTACGTTATTGATGGGAAAAATTGGTAGTTGGTTTTAATTTAGGATCTAAGTTAACTATGACAATGTAGGGATATGTTTTAGACTTATTGGGTTTGTATGATAACTTAGATGGAAACTTAAATTTTCATTTTTTAGGACGAAGCTTAAACTAACTGTCTTCTAGTGCTCGCAACTCCAATTGACGGGCCATGGTAAAATCTTCATCAATTTTTTTAAATGATTGGATTTGTAATGTGGATGAGATTTGTTTGGCATATGAGAAGAAAAAAAATTCAATTAATTTTGTTTATGGTAATGAAAAGGATAATTGATTAATTACACCTCTTAAGCAGGTGAAAAAATCACTAATAGATTCATCCTCTAATTTTTTGATGGCATATAGGTCATTGATAGTGACTTTGCAGGCTATGTTTATGGAAAATTATTCTAAGAAGAGATGAGAGAGTTATAAAAAGGATAATAGGGAATATTGTGGAATGTTATTTGCCAATCCAGGGCATGACCGAAAAGGGACTTGGGAAAAATCCTTAGCATAAGGTCTTGGTTGTGAGCTATAAGATAGCAGGTGTGACGGAGGAACAAATGTGTTGTTGAGGATCTTAGTTGCTGTAAAATTTAATGAACTTTAGAATTTCCTAGTGAGGGAAATATGCTTTATATGGTACTAAAGGGTGAATGAGCTCATTACAAATCTGGTTATGTGTGAGAAAATTCTTGGGTGTAGAGTAAGTAGATTTGAGACTAGATATGTGGTTCATAAGGGCTTGGAGAGGATCCAATTGAGATTTTTCCTATGAAGATGAGCTAGGTTGAAATGAAAACTTACTAGGTTGCGAGTATGTCTTATAATAGTGAGGAATATTTCGTTGGTATGGAGTATTTTATTGGGGAATGTTTTGTTGAGGAACATTCTAGTATTAAGGAACATTCTATTGCGAGATATTATATTGTGGAATGTTTTGATGAGGTATGTATTGTTTAGTTATGTTATATTATGGGATTTGTTTTCTATGGCATACTCTATTGATAAATGATGTGTTGTTGTGGGACATTTTGATGAGACAAAATACTTTGTTGAGAAGCTAAAGGGTGTGAGGGTTGTATGTATTTCTACTGGAGTGGTGTCAACATATAGATGAGTGGTTATGAATAGATAAGTGACTACTGGAAGGATTTATAAAAAGTAATTGTGGATGGTTCTTGTTGTGAAATGCTTTTTTGTGTGATATTCTATTGTGGAATTTATTTCTGAGGTGTAGATTATGGCATAGAGATTACAACAACTATGACACTAGTATTTATTAGTGGGTATTTTTGGGAATAGACATAGTGATGCTTTAAATGGGGCTAGTAATTGGTTGTGAAGATATGAAAATGGAAAAGGCTACTAAACTTATCAGAGGTGTTTGAACGTCTGAAGATACCGGAGGGGTGGACAAGGAAGATATTACTTAGAGGAGGTGTGGAACATATATAAGGATTTGGTGAAGATGTAAATTGTAGGGCAGACATGTTTTGTGATGAAATCATGTGAAGGTCGTAAATTGAAACTGAAGAGACATCAGATGTCTCGGGTTGACTGGTAGAAGATTTGACATTTGATATTTCAGGATGAGTTATTAAAGTGTATGAGTATAATTATTAGATAATAGGCTCATGATTTGAATCAATAAGACGTGCAATTGCAGATGAATGATTGTAGGTGTATATAATTGGTTAGGGTTTGAATGGTTATAGTTAAACACACCTAGATGATAGATAAGAGTTAAGAGTAATGGGTTTTGAATCTAACATTTCTTTGAAAATAGGATCTCCCCTATTATAGAAAGGAGGTTCAGACGCCTCTAATTGAGAACTAGGAGAAAAGGGTTATTTTACTTCTCCAAGTCCTAATGTGTGGAATTCAAAACATGTTGTCTCATTTGTTCATTATATTTATCCTTTAATTCCTTCCAAGTCTGCTGGGTATTAAAAATGGTAGTGGATGTAATTTTTTGAAAAAATGGAATATGTTGTTACATTGGCATAAAAAATATTGTTTGAAATGGTGTAATAATGCAGTATAAAGTGAAACATGTTGCTGAAATGATATAGGTAGTGGGGTGGACATGTTTTCAAAAGTTTGGTTACAATCTTGCTATCTAGTAAGTACCATGGTAAACAAACACACAAACTCATAAAGAATGGAAAATAATTAATTAGGTTAACTTCCAAACAATAATAAAAAGTAATGAAAAGTATCATTTTATATTTTTCTTGATTAAATATGAAAGATTGAATTATGTGAGACAGTTAAAGAAGCTCCTAGGAAATGGTAGTTTATGGTTAGTTTCGAGAAATTTTAAGGGCAGATTCCTCTATATACCCAAATGTAAGCTACATCTAACTCTTTATAACTGTCGATACGAGCATGGTATTGGGGCCTACCCCCTCACTTCATGGTCCCACAATGATAAGGGTTCTGGGTGCTTTGCTAATATACCGACAAATAGGTGATTTTACTCAACTAGAAAAACCAAGTCGTCTTCTCCTCTTCAAGATCAAATCCAAGTAGGTGTGCACCTGGGAAGGAATTATTTAAATGGGTTCTAATATTGAAGTGATTTAGTTGTCTTTGGGGGAAGAAATTAGTGAATCCAACAAATTTCCTTCCTAATTAGACTATGTGAATCCAACAGAATTCAATTTGTTTATTTTAAGAACCCAAAATTAATTTTTTCTTTTGAAGAAGAAAAAAAAAAAGGATGCAATACGAAAAGCAAAAAGGAAAGTTATAGGACTCACCTTAAAAACACTCCCTCTTTTTTTTAGCAAAATCAACAATTTGCAGCCATATTAGGCAGAAAAAGGAGACAAAAACCTAAAAACAAAGATTAAAAAGGCCAACTATAGAATAATAAAATGGAGTTAGAAAAATCACAAATGATTATCAGAAACCCAGTGATTGTCCTAATCGAGGGTGATTACGATACAAAGAACTAAAAAAATAAAAAAGAGATGAAACTATTAATTAATTAACAAGGAAGAAATCTCCAATCGGGTGTGCCAAAATGTTTAAGATAAATCTTACTTCTTCAACCTAACTTCACAAGTAAGATGATAAGACTTACCAAACCTCGATATGGAAAGGTTTTAATGATAACAGAAGGATGTGATGGAAGAATATTGTATTTTTGTGCTCTATGTAAGAAATGAAACTAGCTCATCTATCGTGAGAAGCCCTGTAAATAACATACACTAAACATAGGAGAATTAGTAATATAGATAGGTGGGTTTCCTGACAATGGCCAATTCCCATAAGTTGAAGGACTTCCTTATATGGATGTCAACTTGCTTTAAAAAAATCATGTTTATTTATGGAAATGACCTACAACATACGATATATGAAATACGTGATAAAATGTTTATAATTTATTTAGATTATTATAGATACACAGTTGATGATGATGACATAGAAAGAAATATGAATAAGGATATAAATCAAGATCTATTTCTATATATTAAGAGAATTTTCAACCCACAGAGAAGTGTGGTCCATCCTCCTTAAATAAGCATAAATCCGGCTCCTCAATAAAGTCTTATTTGATGAAGTTTGATTACTCTTATTGGGTGTTGTATTGTCATTAAAATCTTGAGTTGGAGTGTTTAAAAGAGGTTTCACCTTCATATTCTACTTCATATTCAATTTTTGAGCCTTCATGAATGTCTAATCTATCCTCGTAATGATGCTCAAGCCAAGAGAGATCAGCTCAGATTCATTTAACCTCATAGTACACCTCCCAAAATTCTTAAGTAAGTTCGTTTATCTTCTAGGTGAACTCAAAAATGCTACCTAATCTCTCGAATGGGACTGAATGGAAACACACAACTCTAGGTAGTTCAAAAGATCATACTACTTCCAATGAAGTGGAGGAAAAATGATCATTAAGGAGTTGATTCCTGTGATTGGATGATTGGGTCCACTTATGGCCATCTAATAGAAGTCATTCTCGATAAAACGTTAGCAAGACAAGTGAAATTAATGATTGATATCAATTATTAAATGAAATCTTATTGTAGGAGAAACAAAATGCACAAGAATCATGGGCGATTCTGTAAGAATTTTAACAAACTGATAAAATGAAAGATTTGACTAACTAATAAGAAACTATGGTGCTTCAAAAGCTACTGTAAGATGAAAAATGATTAGATAAGAATATTAAAGTTCTAAATAAAATGATAAGATGATATCCAACCTTGATTGATGATGAGAGATGAGAAGTTGGTAATATTTTGTAGTTGGATGACGAACAAGCTTCAAAATGAATCCCAAGATGCTTGATGATAGCAAATGGGAATATTAGATGATAGCGTGTTGTTCTCCTTGATTCAGAATGAAACTAATGAAATTGAATGGAAAACTTAAAAATTTATAATTCTCATGGATTCTTATGGATGATCCCTAAGAGAGGAAGAGAATCTCATTTATATAGATCGCTCACAACTGAAGCAATCGCTGGCACTTTCCATCAGTTCGAGCTTAGGAGAGATAAGGATGATTATCTTGGTAATTCAATCCTTATTTGATTGGGGATTTCGATGGATAAGATGGGGTAACTTGAATAAGGTTGAGATTAATTTAATTAGATAGGTTTAAGATAGGAATGAGTTTGTTAAGATAATTATTAGATGATTTTAGAAATTTTCCTAATTTGATAAATTGTACTTAATTAGTGTGAAACAGGGATTTCACATACAAGTGAATAAGATAAGGGAAATAAGATTGATTAATTAATTGAATAAAATGGGGTTGGTTATGACTTAGGATAGGTGGGTGTATTTAAATTAGTTAATTGAAGGGTACGAGAGGATTACCTAGGTTGGTGTATGTTATGAAAGGTGGTAAAAAATATAATGGCGTGTTATAATTGTCGATAGTTAGGATTGATTGTATTTAATCGGATAAGTGAATGAGGATGGGAAGGTGTAGATTCTCATTGTCTACATAAACATGATCAAGAACATGTACCTTAATGATGCAACCTCCAAAATTTATGTCACCTAAGAGAAATGGAGAGCTAGCGTCTTATACTGGATGATCCACAACTTTGTTGTTATGATGGCAAAGGGTTCATTGAAATAGGGGGTGATATACTCCATGTTCTTAGAATACACATAATTAGAGCACACACATAAGATCTAGATTGATTATAACCTATGTAACATCATCTTTAACTTAAGTGATGCCAGTGGTAGAAAACAAAAACATGGTAGTTAATGTAAGATGCTAGTGTAATCCATTTTTACACCCCCTTGTAAAATGGATCAACCTACAAGTCTGGGCATTGACAAGCTCACCGTGGAAATCTTTTGGAGTAGGATTTACAATAATGGTCAACCTAGAAAAATTTTATGGATTTTTTCCTCCTTATCATGTGCATCAATGCCTCCTTCCTATCACATGAAAACCATATCCTTGACATACCTTAACACCTCCTTCCTATCACATGAAAACCATCTCCTTGACGCACGTCAATGCCTACTTCGTATCGTGCATCAAACGTGCTTCCTTGGCATGCGTAAGCATCCTCTCTTATTGTGCATCACCACTTCTTCCTTGATGTGCATTAACATCCTCACATGTCATGAGTCAAATCCTCCCTATCGTGCTTCACACAAAAAATAACCTTCCTGTCGCACTTCAATGCCTCCTTCCTATCATGCGAAAACCATCTCCTTGATGTGCATCAATGCCTCCTTCTTTTCATGTGATAATTGGCTCCTTATCACATGTCAACACATCCTTCCTATCACACATAAACCACACTTCCTCATCATGCATTAGCATCCTCCTTCTCACCTTTCAGTGCCTCCTTCATGTCATGTGTGAACCATGCTTCTTTTTCACATATCAACATCTTATCTTTTCATGCATCACCACTTCTTCCTTGACGCATGCATCAACATCCTCTCTTGTCGAGCGTAAATCATTCCCTCTTAATCACACATCAACGTCCCTTCATTATCGCGCTACATATTTTATTCTTGTCATGTTATAATTCATTTCCATGTTCACTGGTGGTTTCCATCTGATAGCTAAAAGGAGTTTCAAATATGGTCAACCATCAATTACACCATACAAGGTAGGTCAACAACCCATTTAATGAGGTATGGCACCCCTGTTTTCCATGTAATAAATTACTTTTAAAAATTGAACCATAATGGATGCCCATACCTATGTACAAGAATTTAATGAAGGATGTTGGTTGGTATCTCCTCTTCTCTATATTTATGTAAATTCCCCTCATTTTAAAGGGAGAGATTTCAAAATTATAAAGGAACTATGCTAAACTTCTCAGAAACTTTTGTCAGCTATAGGCCTCAAATTTATTCATTTTGTGAAGGAATCATGCCTTGTTCCTATACTATAATAGATTGTGTATCATTTTAAGCAATAAAAATAGTATTTTGTGGATTTTCTTGCCCTAGCTGAATTTATATTGTATCTCTTGACTTCTATTGGTTCCCTTATTGAAAGCAACAGATCTTATATACAAATATACAATGTTTATATTGGTTAGGAATTCTGATATTTCAAAATATTTTATACCAAGATGGAATATCAATACCCAATAATAGAATAATAAAGGAATTGAAAGGGAGGAATACAATAGTACTTTCAAACAATATAGATAGTAGAATATAACCTTACACATACTTTAGCAAAAAATGGGTACATAATAGAATCATTCACATTAGCAACACCAGATATTACTTCTCAGATATAAAGTTTTGGACATCATATCATAAGAACACAAAGTTCCTTAACATGAAATATTGATGATTCAAAAATTTAAGATATGAAAGGAAAAGATAGTAGAGGAAAATTAGAAGAAATGAGAATTATTTTGTACCAATTACTTTCAAGTAACTTTACATTTCAAAAGTATCAGATTCCTATCCACCTTAACAATGGCGTGGAGATCCCAGTAAGTAGCATACAAAATAGTTACATTCGGTTTCAACCGCTTAAAATCTAGAAGATTAAATATTTCTTATAAATACATTAATAAAATGTTCTTTATCCAAGTATTACATCATGGTTTATAACCTTAAATTAAGGGGGGTGCTTTTAGGACTCCAAGGTAGAAGCATCAAAATGAGGATTAGAAGTGCCAACTATCTTGAGAATCCAATGTCTAAATCTTTTCAATGCTTCAGCTATCTCCATGCACTTTGGGATGGTGGTGTTAGCAGTGGCATGAATCCATATACCAATGCATTTTTCCATATCCTTGTCAAATTCTTTGTTCTCTAGAAACTCCTTGTTTGCCTCAGTGATAACTTAGTGAAGGGAAAATACCTCCTTCATCTTCTCTTTAGACATTGATTCCTCATTGATGAGATCTTCCTTGATGAAGGTACTGAACTAAGCCTTGATTTCCTGTAAAGAAAAGTGATCACCTGAGTCTTCATTCTGTATATGACAATGAATATCTTGGAAAGAATCCAAAACACATGTCCTTGAAAGCTTCTCCTTTTTTCCACATGTTTTCCAGTTCTCCTAATGCTTCTTCCAAAAATTTGATCTTCCACTCAACACTAAAAATCTAAGATCTTGATAAATTATTTTGGGCCTCATCGAATGTTTTTTTCTAACAAGATTTGACCATCCGTCCTACACATCAAATGAAGATCCTTGATGCATTCACACTGTAGCTTTAGTTCTTTCTCCAAGCCATTGAGTGTTGTGCTGAATTTCAACTATAATTTGGATACCTTCTCATATGAATTGAAGGCCTCCTCAATGAACTTCAATCCAGACACTATCATATCATCTACTAGTAATTCAATGGATTTTCCATAAGTGGCATGTTTATGAATATATTTGATGGTCTGAACTTCATCCTTGCTAAGAACTAGGGGAGGTGGAAGAGTAGTTAGTGGAGTGGGATCCAGGACCTTATCCTTTTCCAACAAGGATTTTATAAAACCTGAAAGAACTTTATTTTGTTCTTCCAATTACTCCATAGTCATTTTACCCTTCTCCAACACATTCAATAACTCGAGTGACACCATCCCTAAGGTTATGAACCTCACTTTCAAGTGTTGATTCTCCAAGTGGAATCCTTATGAGTTCCAAGTCAGAAACTAAAATGTCTTTCTCTTCTTTATCCACCTTAGGTTTTGCAATCTCCCTGAATTGCTTACCCTTAGAATGTGACACGAACATTGAGGTAATATTTTCTTTCTTTGTTGGAGGAGGAGTAGTACCGAGAAAGGATTCCACAACATCAAACATTGAAACCACAATTTGAGAGGTGGACTTCCATTTCCTAATTTCAACGAAAGGCCTAACCCAAGCAAAGGAGGAGGAAGAGGTAGAAAGGAGCAATGGGTCCAAGTGCAAGTGTACTCATTGCACTCAACGTTTACACCACAAATGTTTCTAATGGAGAGGTTGGCATATCCTCAGGAATATATTTAGAAGAAGTGTCCACTAAACCCAGAGATTCAGACATTTGGCCCTTATTTTCCATCTCAGTAGTGTTGAAAATGATTTCTTCCTCTTCCTTCATTCTTCACTATTATCCTCACTCAAAACAATGACATCCTCTGACACTACGAGAACCTATGACTGATCTATAGAAAATTCCTCCATTTCTTCTATAATATTCTCTTGCTTGACAACCTATCCTTTCTTCATGTATACCTTTATCGAATGGGAAGAAGTGGATTACTCAAGAATCTCAACATCAAGTGGATTTTCTTCTTTCCTAGGAGAGGAAGTTTCTTGTGAAGAAGACCTAGCTCTGTTCATCCTGAATTTTTGCATCTTCTTATCAAACCAGAGCTTGGTTCTCACGAAAACTGGGTTGATAACTTCTTTCAAATCATCCTTCTCTTTTACAAACCAATAAATTGTTTCAAGAGGAGAGTGTTTGATGGATCTCTCATATTTAATAGATTGCAGGTCTTCATCATCATCCTAGAGCTTTTTAGGTACTTTGTAGAGATTGAAATATATAATTTGTTGAAGAGAAAATATGCTAAAATACCTTCAACTGGCCTCAAATTCATCTACGCAATCGGCCCAATATTCTTCAGTATCAGCAAAGTGAATGAAACCTAATATGATTTTTTTATCAATATATCCTTTGATATCAAATCAAGTTTGAGACTTTAAATGAAGAAGAGTAAGAGGAGAAATGGTTCTATCAATGTTCTGAGCATTGAGAGCTATCCTACATGTATAATTTCCCAAGGTGACAAGGAAATGGATGCCAACAATCTATTTATCTTTGCAAGTCCAATGAAGTTTTTCCAGACTTCCTGCAAATTTCTTTCAGGGCCATTTTATCATTGCAAAACATAGGAATATTTAGAGGGGAACCTTCAAAACCATCCATCCTAATATACAAAAACTTTCTTGATTGAGTGAAGAAACTCCCATATTAAGAGATAAGGTCTTTTCCTCCTCAGAAAATATCTGAGTAGTATTTCTTTATGAAATCCTCACAATATACATGGTGAAAGCATCATTAACTCTCCTGAAGTGATTGCTGTTGACTTTGAGAGTGAATTGGGGAAAATAGACATATATAGGAGTATCCTTCTTATCCTCAATGAAAGAGAAGCCAAGTCATTCCCTGGATGCTCCAATAGTGTACATAAGAGAAGAGGACATGTATAATGTCTTTGTTCTCTAAACATTAACAAACTGCTCTGTTAGATTTTAACAGATTATCTCACACCAATTCAAATTCTACTTCCACTCACAAATGATATTGATATAGGGACACATCCAAAAATGAAATTCATTTGTAGAGGGAAGTTTTATGATCATAGCTAGAAGAGTAATGATGTCTGAAAGTTATTCATTGAAATAAACCCTAAACAATAATTTAGAAAGTTGGAATGCTCCCTTCTTAGGGTTCTTCAGCCATGATTTAGGTACCCTAGCCTTGTATCTCTCACTATCCTAGTCAAATAATGCTTGCATATGAGAAAGGGTGAGGATATGAGCATCTTCCACCACTGGGATGTGAAGGGCAGTACAAATAGAATTTGAATCTAGTTGCACAACCACTTCAACCATGGATGTCGAAAATATCCTTATATTCAGGATTGAAATAGGCCCCGCAAGTGAGCATGGTATCAGCACACTAAACAAACATAGGGAAACCTATTGCAAATGTAATTCCACTATCTTTGATTAATTAAGCAATAGAAGTAGGGTTATCGCATCTTAGCCTGCTCCTAAAAATCATCAAGTTCAAGATGTTGAGCTTCTGTTGTCCCCGAAAAAGGGCATCAAAAGTTTCTAATTAGGAGAGATGCTCGTGCCCTTTGTATTGAATGTTTATTGTGACAAAGATAGGAGAAACAACCTTCAACCGAATGCTCAACAATCCTTGTAAGAGAAAACACAGAGGCATGGATGCGGGAAATGGCTACTTCACAAGAATGTGAGAAGGAGAAAATGAGCAGGAAAGTGTGAGAAAAAAATAACAGTTACACTCCTTTAAATAGCCACAAATTTGAATTAAGGATAGTGAAAATATTGAATGTGTAATAAATAACCCTGCACCAACTCAAAAAAAGGTGATATATAGCGGAAAAGTAAGAATTTTTTTGCATAGACGGTCCATGGGACATAGGGCCACAAGGGATGCATGGAGCTGATATACCTAATTCAAGAAGAATGTAGAAAAAGTGGGTTTGGAGAGCACAGGCGGTCCATGGGACATGCGGGATATGCGAGGCTTTAGATATACCCAATATGTAAGGTAGTTCGGGAAAATTCACGAATCGGTGAACAAAAGGGCCCAATAACACTTGGGACATGATGGGATACACGAAGTCAAAATAGTTAACGAGTAAGAAGTTTACATAAATCATCGAATCGGTGAATAGGAGGCCTAGTAGTACTTGGTACAGGTGGGACAAAAATGTCTAACTTAGCTGTAAATTGTTAAAAATGACTCCAAGGACTTAATTTTTTAATTTTTTATAATTTGTCTCTTCATTTAAACACTTCTGAAGGACACCTCTTAAGAAATTTGATAATCCATCTTTGAGAAAGAAGAGAAATTTTGAAATGGTGACAACAATTGACTCTTTTTGGGGATGACTTGACTAGGACAGAGGAACAAGGCCAGATCAAGAACCGTGCAAGAAAAATATGGGAAAATAGGCTATTTTATTATCCATTAGTAAAATAAAGTCAAAGGTAAAACAACACAGAAGACAACACATAAAAAGGGGAAAAGAAACAATAACACAAGGGAAAGACAAAAATAGGGCACTATAAACAATATACAAAAGGAAATACCTAATTACCTAGGACATTAACAACTTCAAATAATACCCACTATAAGGAAGTGGAAGAGAAGATCCATCCATGTAATCTAAATAGAATTAATTTTCTCCGGGAAAGTGTCTTATCTTGAAAGGACTAAGACAAAGAGAATCAAACTTACCATGGCTTGCACGAGGCTCATGCCTTTTATCCCATAGTAGGAAAATGTCTCCCACTTGAAAATATTTTGTTCTGGTTAAAAAAATCCTTTACCTTTTGTTGATGAGAAGATATTCTATCAAAAACCTGCTTCCTATCTTCATCCAACTTCTGGAGATACATGATCCTCTTATGCAAATAATTTATGAAAATGGAATCCTCAATAGCCTTCATCAAGTGCAAGGCTTGTAATTAAACTATTACTTGAAGCTGAGCTTCAACAGCATATACTACTTGAAATAGAGACATCCTAATGGCTCTCTTAGGTGTATTCCTATCTACCTAGAGGGTTTCATAGAGCTTATTTTTCCAATTCCTTTGAGAGTCATCTACCAGCTTCTAGATGATGAATAAAAAAATCGTGTTGATTGATTCCTCTTGTCCATTCCCTTGGGAGTAATAATCTAAAGAATGAGCAAGGGAAATTCCATACCCATATCAAAATTCCATCAACTTGAAAGAAGAGAAACTGGAAGCATTATCAGTTACAATTTTATTTGGTATTCCAAATCTTACCAAGATGTTCTCTTTGATAAAATTACACACTACTTCCGAGGTAGTACTTTTGACTGGAATGGCTTCTACCCATTTTTTGAAGTAATATATAGCAGTCAGCACATAAGTGTGCCCAACAATAGAATGTGGGTTGAGTGTTCTAATAAAATCCAATCCCCACTATTGAAAATTGTTCTATGATTACTAGTTTTAGTGGTAAAGAAGTCCATTTTTTACCACCCAATAAATGTTTGATAGGCTTCACACTTTCATACCCACTGTGATGCATCCCGGAATAATGGAAACTAATAGTACCTTACATGAAGAGTTTTGTGAGAAGTGACTGTGGACAAGAAATTCCCCCTACAAGTATTATCATGAAAATCTAAAAACAATTTCGTCTGTTTCTCTTTGTCCACACATTTAAGGAATATTCCATCAATGCCTTGTTTAAACAAATCATTTTCACACAACATGTATTGTACAGATCTCAACTTAATATCTCTTTTCTCCTTCACACGTAGATGATAGGGACATTCTCCATAAGTAATAAAATGTGCAATTTCAGTATACCACTCGTCTATTGAACTAAGAAAGAGAACAAAAGGAACATCAGCCTCCTCAGTGTACAATTCCTCATCGGCTCCCTTTGTAATAAGTTCACATAATACCTTACCCTGGACTAGCTTTGTTGAGCCTGATATCAAGGTCATACTCTTAGACCTTTTCCACCCAATTGCCTCACTTAGTTCTAAACTCCTATTGTGTACGAATAGACTCGAGAGTCATATCAACTAAAAATACAACTGAGTGAGAATTAAGGACATAAAAATGAAACTTCTTGATAGCTTTCACTACTACAAAAGCGTGTTTCTCCATTAAGGTATACTTCAGTTCATGAGCTTTCAAAACATAGCTCATAAAGGCAATTAGAAGTTCATGATTCTCTAAAATATTTGAGTTAGTATAGCAGCCCAAGGTACTCTCAATAGCATATCAGTAGATAATAAAATCCTTGCTGAAATTAGGAAATGCTAGGATAGGAGTTTTAGCAATAGCTCTCTTGATACCCTCAAAAGCTTAGTTTCCTTCAGAAGTCTATCAAAAAAAAAAATTCCCTTTCATCCTATGAGCAATGCTTATAGTCAGTTATACAAAATCTTGAATGAATCTCCTTCAAGAAATTTATCTTTCTGAAGAAAGAGTGAACACCCTTTTTACCTGTAAGAAGAGGAATTTGTTGGATTTCCTTAACTCTTTCTGATCTATATTGATACCTTCTTTGGAAAAAATATACCCAAGCAACTTGCCTTCAGTGATGACATAAAGATATATATATTTCTTAGGATTAAGGGATACTTTGTGTTCTCTACATTTTTGAAGGAATAGTTTCAAGATGCTGAAAGTGATCTGCCCTTTTCTTCGGAGAAAATAGTCAAATCATCAAGATATACAATGATGCATTTCCCTTTGAGGCTACCAAAATCTAAGTCCATTTCCCTCTGAAAAGTAGCACCAGCATTGATAAGACCAAATGGCATTCCTCTTGTAGGAAAATGTGCCCCAAGGGGTAGTGAAAGCAATCTTGTGTTGATTTGGAGTACTGACTTCCACTTGATTGTATCTGGAGAATCCATGTAGCATAGACAACATTTCAGCACTAGTGACAACCTGTAAGATTTGATCCATCATGGGGAGAGAGAATAGTTGTCCTTTAAAGAACCCTGATTCAGATTTCTAAAATCCACACAAATCCCAATTTCACCATTCTTTTTCCTTACTAGCACAATGTTGGCGATCCAAGTTGAATGATGTATAGGAAATATAATTTTTTTCTTTTAGTAGCTTTTGAATTTCTTGGTAAATTGTGTTAGCGATCTTGGGATTGTATTGTCTTTGCTTCTATTTAAAAGTTTTAATCCCTGGTTTCAAAGGAATATAGTGTTGCATCTCTTTTGGATGAAAGGATTTGAGATCATCATAAGAATAAGAAAGGACCTCAACATACCTTTTCAATAGGTTCATTTCTTTCTTATTTTCTTCTTGAGTGCAACATTTCCTAATATTTACCATCTTGGGTTCATCATTACTTCTAATGTTGACCTTATCATGCTTAGCAGATTGACGAGTCCCTTGAGAATCCTTAGTTTTGAGTGTACCTGTCATGTTTATCAAATAGATCCTTTAGGTTTCACTAATCCTTTGGGTATTTTGTTACCCCTCACCCTAGTGCATCCATCCTGATCCACTTCTTCCTTGATAACATCTCCGTCGAGGGGCACATGACTCTCTAGGAAGAGCCTCACTTCCTTCAAAATATAATTGATTAAATTTATCCTTAAGCTCTAGGAAAGAGAGTAAGTGTTGATCATCAATGAAAACTTGCCAATTGTTTGGATTATCCAGCACACTAGGCCTATGAATCATTTCAATGGTAAATTTCTTTTGAGAGAAATCTGGGTGAGGAATCAATAAAGATCCCGAAACAACTAGAGAATTATCCCTAGTGTTTTTTTCTCTTAGTACCATTTTCAATTGAGAAAGAGTTAAGAAAATCAATGGAATCCCAGACAATATTTCTATAATGTTTCAATATTTTATTCTTAACTTCATAAAGATTACTGATCTATTTCACAATCAACTCTGCATCACCACGAGTTTGAATATTTTTTACTTCCATTTCTTTTTCCATGCACAATCTAAGAAGGAGAGCCTCATATTCAGCTGTGTTTTTTGTATTTTCAAAACAAAGTTTATATGCAAATGGATGAATCTTCTCTTCTCGAGAGATTAACACTACACCAGCTCTAGAACCGACTGAAGAGAAACTGCCATCAAAATCTAAAGTCCAAACAACATTAGGATTATGAATCAACCCCTTAGGAATTTTTTCCCTAGCCTCTGACATAATCTTATAGTTACCATTCCATATATCTTCGTAGAGTATTTGCGCTTTTAGGTCATCATTATTTTGTACAAATGTACTCAGTCTGCCTTTCTGGTAGCAAATTTTTCATTTTTCCATTGACCGAGATGAGAGCATGTGACTAGTTCATTTAAATTTCACCTCCCACTTCTCTACAAAAATTCTACTTAGTAGCATACCATATGATGGAGGAATATCAACTACTAAAATAGTAGTTTTAACCCTTTTCTTTTGAAAAGAAACAAAATCTACTTGTGAATCTTTGATTCTTCCAACCAATGGGGCTTCCCTACTCTTTATGGGAATAACAGGAACCAAAAGTACATGTTAGAGTCAATGATGAGGGTCATCAAACCTCACCATTAATAATGTCAATCCAAGTTGGTGTCTGAAGGATGTATGCATTAAGAGAAGAAAATCTTGGAAAGCAACTCCTTTAAACACAAACCAAACTTGCATAAAATAAATCACACTTGCAGAAATAAAGTTTGCATGATATTAATAAAACTTGCATGAAGGGAAATCACACTTGTAGGAATTTAAACACACTTCATAAATTGAAATTGATGAATTATAAATAAACATAATTGAACGAAACACCTACAGGTTCACAACAGACTGAATTTTCACAATAAAAAGATAAAAACAATACAATAGAGTGAATTAAAGAAAAATGAATAAACATAAACATAAATAAACATATCCATTTTCCTTGGAATGAGTGGCCAGCTCATTCCTTTGAAGAGGATTTAAATCATACTTCTGAGATCTTAAAACTACAAAATATTTGAGAGGAAAGAACATATCTTTATTTCTTGGGGAGAAAAGCATTACATATCTCAGTGTAGAAGGCTCCATTTATAATTCATGCATCCAACCAACTCCTTATTTTAGGAAATACAATCTGATATTATCTTTATTACAATCCTAACAACTAATATCTCCATCTCCACAAAATATGGAGAGAGATATATTATTGGAGTCAAAGTCTTATCTCACTTATTTTAGGAATATTTGCTCCCAAATCTTCTCCTTGATTTTTGGTAACAAGAATCATAATGATTTTATTCCTCTGCATTATTAGAAGAAGGATTTTCCTCAAAATATTCTTTTTTCCAAATACCTTTCTTGGATTTTCCATTTGACTTTGTTGTTTTTGACTGTGGAACTTTTGAGGCTTGTCTAATACATTTTTTCCTTGGACTACAGTTCACTAAAAGTTAGATTTATCTTCATTGGTAAAACCTGTTGTAAATTTGAATGAGATTTTTGTTAAAAACATTGCTATGAGAAAAAACCTCTATCACATTTGACTTTTCTATTTCTGTTTATGGAATTTTTAGTGCTCGTCTGATACACTTTTCCTCATACTGCAGCTCACTAAATGTTATATATCTCTTCATTGGTAAAACATGTAGCAAATATGAATGAGGCTTTTGTTAAAAACATTTCTATAAACAAAAACCTCTCTCATATTTTCTGTTTTAATTTTCTCTTTCTGTTTTACTTTTCTCTTTCTGTTTATGGAAACTTTTAGTGCTCGTCTGATACACTTTTCCTCAGACTGTAGTTCACTAAAAGTTAGATCTCTCTTTATTGGTAATACCTATAGCAAATATGAATGAAGGTTTTGTTAATCACATTTCTATGAAAAAAATTCTCTCTCATATTTTCCATTGGATTCTCTGATCTTTCACAATTCCTCAAAAACTGTCAAAATATGTGAGTTCCAGAACTAAACCTGCGAGTTCTGGAACTAACTCTGTGAGTTTTGGAACTAAGACGAGTTTCAGAACTAAATCTGCGAGTTCTGAAACTAAGCCTTCAAATTCTGGAACTAACTTTGTGAGTTCCAGAACTAAGCCTGTAAGTTCTAGAACTAACTTAAAAACAACTATAACTTTTTCATACGTTCTTGGATTGAGATGATTCTTTTTTTTGAACTTACATAATTTTTTGAGATGAATATGAATATAAAATCATTTTTGAGTTTATATATACCATCCATGGTAAATTACACTTTTTCCCATACTAGCATTATTTTTTCCTATGGCCTGCTTACACAAGACTTTGCATCTTTTCCCAAATAATCAATAGGATTAGTCAACAAAATAAATAACAACAGATTTCTAAAGAATGAACAAGATATATATCCTATATTATATCTTAAGAAAAACTATAAGTTCCTAGATTACACTTAAATCCACTTTCAAAGGTAACTTAGAAGGACAAAATAATGGTAATTTAAGGTCAATTTATGGCCTCATCAGTCAAGCCTAAGGCATGAGCTACTTTTGTAGGCATCACATTGTATGATGCTCCTGAGTCAATAACACAATTATTGATTTTTTGGCCAGCTATGAGAAGCATGATATAGAATGGTTCAATTTTCTCATTAGATGAAGAGACTGCAACTACAAGACTTTGTTGAGATGAAGGAGAGGGAGTGGATAATAGTCCCTTTAGAATTATTGGGTTAAGTTTTGGATTTGGAATTGATGAATTTTACTAGTTTGGCAAAAGCATTTGGGTGAGTTTGGAAAAATTCTACCTTTGAGATTTCAATTTGTGTCTTCTTAATGTGGTCGATGATATCAAAATATCTAGAGGTGGATGGAACATCATTACTAGGAATGGGGGAAACTTTGGACTTATCTGATTTAGGATTTGTAGGGAAAGAAGTTTTAGAAGTGAAGGTAGAAGGAACATTACTCACCTTTTGTGTGGAGGAAGTAGGAAAAGGAGCTCCTCTCTTTGCAACCACTAGAATAGTTAGAGGAACTTCCTTAGATTTATTAGAGAGTTGTAGCACTTTTTCCTTCTTGTTCATTTTCTCCCAAGTCATAACAACATATGATTCACTATTCATATTAGCCACTGCTTCATTATATTCTTCCTCATCATCCACACCTTCAGCAGTGAGAAAATTAACTTGAGAGTCACCAAGCTCTTCCTGTTCCTCATCAACCTCTTCTTCAAGTTCCTCATAGTCTTCATTCCCCTCCTCATCATCAAGTTCTTGAACCTCACAAGTTGCCTTAATAAAAACCTTGATGGGTGGACCTTCGATGGCCAACTTAGGTTGAGAAGAAGGCAAACGATTCTTGGGCTGGAAATTATTCCTTGGAATATCTTGGTAAGGAGCATGTTGAGCCAATTGTTTCTTGATAGCAATAAGGTCATTTGCCAATTTCTTCACTAACTAATTAGAATTGGCTCCTGAAGAAGAAGATTCTTTAGGCTTGGAGGGTTCTTTATTTAATTTACTAGACATGATTAGATCATCATCTAGAGTTGGAATATTAGCCCTCCTTAGTGCATAACTCACTTCAGGTAATTGAGCATTGAAAAAAAAACACTTTTAGATTTGATCTACAGGACGGGCGGCTTGTGGGATTTTATGAATCAACTTGTTGAATTTTTCCACAAAATCCCTCATGGGTTTGTATGACTCTTTTTTGATATGAGAAATTTGATCCAAAACGACATGCACATCTTCATCAGGTTTAAAACGTTGCTCAAATTGAGTTGTCATGGTATTCCAACTAGTAATTGAACCAACTGGAAGGTGATAAAACTAGTCAGCGGCATTATCTTGCAATGTTTCTACAAAGAGCCTCACAGAAACATCCTCATGTTCAACCCCAAGGATCCCACATGCCACAATGAAAGTTGCAATATTTTCATCTAGGTGTACTTGTCTGTGACCTCAAAATTTAAGAAAAAATTTCCTATTACCTCTGGGTAATTCATGTAATGGTTGAGGATGAAAAAGAGGTCTAACACGTTTCCCCCATAAAAATGGTGATACTGCCATCCTTGTGAAAGATCGACTAAATGGGGAACGGTAACTCCTACAAGTTCTAGAGCACAAAGGTTAGGGCTGGTTCGATCTTGAGGACTGTTGGGCTTAGAGACTCTTTATTTAGTAGGAGGTGTGCTTGCATACTGAGTGTTCTATATTATTCTTACTTTCCAAAGAAATAGAGAAACCCTGGTGTTCCAGTGCTTTGAAAATGGAGATATTTAACAACAAGGGTTTTCTGACAACCATGTGTATATATTTGACTAGCCAGTTTGAAAAGCCAGTCTTTAAAGTTATTCTGAAAGGGATACATTGAAATGAATGAAATCCCAAATAGAGTCACCAAAAATTGCTGGTTTTTAAAATAGTACGTTTGTAGTAATCAACATTCAGGGGATAACAAGACTCTCCTCTTTATGGGAGAGGTTCCCTTACTCAAAGTAAACAACAAAGCTTATATACAAATATACAACTTTTCATATTGATGAGGACTTCTGATACTTTGAAATGTTTCATATCAACATAGATTATCAATACTTAAGAGTGGAAGAACAAAGAAACTGAATGGGAAGAACAAACCAGTAATTTCAAGTAATATAGATAGAAAAATATAACCTTATACATATACTTTATCAAAAAATTGAACACAAAATAGAATCATTCAAAATGGCAACACTCCGATATTACTTCTCATAGACACATATTTCTAGAAATCATATCACAAGAACGCAAAGCTTCTAAACATGAAAGATTGATGATTCACAAATTTCAAACAAGACATAGAAAGGACAAATATAGTAGAGGAAAATTAGAGATAAGGGAAGATATTCTATATTGATTTACTTTCAATTCTAATACATTTCAAAAGTACTAGGGTCCAACCCCTAAAAATAACATGAAGATCCCATTAAATAGCTTACAAAGACAGTTACATTCGGTTCCAACTTATTTTAATCTAAATATTAAAGACTACTCAACAAATACATTAATAGAATGTATTTAATCAAGTATTACATCATGGGTTTTAGAACCTGAAAATAAAAGAAGTGACTTATGACTCGGGAGCAGAAACATCCTAAGGAGGTTTAGAAGGGACAACTGTCTTCATAATCCAATGTCTAAATATTTTCAATGCTTCAGCTATCTCCATGCACTTTGGGATGGTGGTGTTAGAAGTGGCATGAGTCCACATACCAAGGCACTTCTCCATATCCTTCTAAAACTCTATGTTTTCAAGAAACTCTGTGTTTTCCTCGATGATAGCTGATTGGAGAGAGAAAACATCTTTCATCTTCTCTTTAGACATTAACTCTTCCTTGAAAAGATACTCTTTGACAAAGGTGTTGAAATGGGCTTTGCTCTCCTGTATAGAAAATTGATTACCTGAGGCTTCATTCTGGATTTGACAATGAATATCTTGAAAGGAAGACAAAGTACAAGTCTTGAAAGCTTATCCTTTCTGCCACATATTTTTCAGTTCTCCCACTGCTTCCTCCCAAAACCTTGATCTTCCACTCAATACTAAAAACCCAAGATCTTGACAAATTATTTTGGGCCTCATCAAATACTTTGTTTTCTAACAAAATTTGATCATCTGTCCTACTCATCAAATGAAGATCTTGGATGCATTCACATGATAGCTTGAGTTATTTCTCCAAGCCACTAAGTGTTGTGCTGAATTTCAAATGTAATTTGAATACCTTCTCATATGACCTAAATTCCTCCTCAATTAATTTCAATCCAAACACTATAATATCATCAACAAGTAATTCAATGGCTTTTTCATAAGTGGCATATTTATGAATATATTTCATGGTCTGAACTTCATCTTCACTGAGAAGTAGGGGAGGTGGAAGAGGGGTCAGTGGAGTAGTATCTATGACCTTATCCTTTGCAAACAAGAATTTTATAAAACCTGAAAGAACTTGAGTTTGTTCTTCTAATTTCTCCATAGTTTTATTTAACCTTTTCAACATGTTCAATAACTCAAGTGACAGTTTCCCTAAGGTTATGAACCTCACATTCAAGAATTGATTCTCCAAGTGGAATCCTTGTGAGTTCCAAGTTAGAAACTAAAAGGTATTTCTCTTCTTCATCCACCGTAGGCTTTGGAATCCTCATGAATTTTTGACCCTTAGAATCTGAAACCAACCTTGAGGTAATCTTTGCTTTCTTTTTTGGAGGAGGAGGAGTAGTACTGAGAAGGGCTGCCACAACATCAAGCATGGAAACCACAATTTGATAGGTGGAATTGCTTTTCCTACTATCAACGAAAAGCTGAAGCTAGGAAAATGAGGAGGAAGAGGTAGAAGGAGTAATGAGTTTGAATGCAAGTGTAATCATTGCACTCAACGTTTGCACCATAGATGTTACTAATGGAGAGGAAACCATATCGTCAGGAATATGTTTAGAAGAAGTGTCTACCAAACCAAGAGATTCAGACATTTCACCTTTATTTTCCATCTCAATAGTGTTGAAATGGGTTTCTTCCTCTTCCTTAAAATATTCACTATTATCCTCACTAAAAACAATGACATCCTCTAACTCTACGAGAACATGTGACTATTCTAAAGAAAATTCCTCTTTCTCTTATATAATATGCTCTTTCTTGAAAAGATTTCCTTTCTTCATATGTACCTTTTTCGAAGAGGAAGGAGTGGATATCTCAAGAATCTCAACATTGATTGTAGGTTATTATTTCCTAGTAGAGAAAGTTTCTTGTGAAGAGGACCTAGATCTATTCATCCTAAATTTTTGCATCTTCTTATCAAACCAGAGCTTGGTTCTCGTGAAAAATGGGTTGATAACTTCTTTCAAATCATCCTTATCTTTTACAAACCAATAAATTGTTTCAAGAGGAGAGTGTTTGATGAACCTATCATACTCGACAGATTGTAGGTATTTATTATCATCGTGGATGCTTTTAGGTACTTTATAGAGATTGAAATCTATAATTTGTTAAAGATAAAATCTGTCAAAATACCTTCTCCTAGCCTCAATGTCATCTACGCAATCGGCCAAATAATCTTCAGTATCAGAAAATTGAATGAAATCTAATATGATATTTTTAGCAATATATCCCTTAATATCAATGCAAGTTCAATACTTGAAATGATGAAGAGTAAGAGGAGAAATGGTTCTATCAATGTTCTGAGCATCAAGAGTTGTCCTATATGTATAATTTCCCAAGCTGACAGGGAAACAGATGTGAGCAATATTTTCATCTTTACAAGTCTGATGTAGTTTTTCTAGCTTCCTACAAATTTCAACTAGAGCCATTTTCTCATTGCAAAACATAGGAAGCTTTAGAGGGGAACCTTCAAAACTAGCCATCCTGAGATACGAAAACTTTTTGAAATTGAGTGAAGAAACTCCCATATTAAGAGATCAAGTTCTTTGCTTCCTCAGAACATCTTTGAGAAAGATTTCCTTCTAAAATCCCCACAATGTATATAGTGATAGCATCATTGACTCTCTTGAAGTGATGATTATTGACTTTGAGAGTGAATTAGGGACAATACTTGTATATAGGAACATCATTGTTATCCTCAATGAAAGAGAAGCTAATCAATTCCCTAGATGCTGAAATCATGTACATAAGATAAGAGGACATGTAGAATGTCTTTCTTTTCTAAACATTAACTAGCTAATTTATTATACTTTCACAGATTATCTCACCCCGATTACGATTATGCTTCCCCGCAAAAATGATTTTGAAATAGGGACACATGTAAAAAAACATTCATTTAGAGAGGTCATTCCCATGATCCTAGCTAGAAGAGTAATGATGTCTAAAAGTTCTTGTTGGTGTAGAATCACAGCACCCCTGAATGGTTTGAGTGTGAAGTGGGGCATTTATTGTGACTACACAACATGGGACAATCTCTCATGTTGTGGTAATTTCAAAACTTGAGATGGACCTCCAGAGAAATTCATTTCTTGCTTCCTAATCTATCTGCCACAAGCTAATCCAGTGAAGGAAAAACCTATTCTATCCTAATCTAACCATTCCAAGGAGATAGACAATGAGAGAGGGTGAAAGATCCTATAATAAGTAGTGATACACTAGAAAAGGAAGTTTTTGAATCACATATCCAACTACCTAAAGTGGAGAGAGGTGAGTAGAGGAGAGGGTGGATAGAATGCACCACAGACCAGAGATACATTTCAAACGAAACACCACTTCAAAACCTATTAAGCAAAGATCTCAAAACTTAAAACAAACATTAGAGTATTCCAGTATACCCTGAATATGCCCCTTTATTATAACAATGATGAGAGGTAAGAAGAGACAAAAAATAAGCCAAGGATGCACAGATGCATCAAGAAATAGATTTTATTTCTCCAAAATGTTACATAGTATATCATTAGTGGGAAAGAGGAAAGAAAATTCCTCATTATACCCATGGAAGAAAGAGAGAGGGGGAAAGGGGGAGGAAAGTGGGTAATTTTTTTCCTCCTTTAGGCCTTTGGTTTCTTTTATGTTGTTCATCCTCATTTTGACCCTGCGCTCCTTGAGTCAAGATTTCCTGTCCCTTGATTGTCATTCCGAAATGTAAGCTCATGAGTAATATTATACTTAGCCAATTTTAGGTGTTCGAAATGTAAGCTCATGAGTATGATTCGTCCCCTTCAGATTTTATTTATGTGCAGGGTTTTTTTTAACCAAATTTTCCAGGGGAAATTTTGGTATAACAATTTGGCGACTCATAGGGACATCTTCCTACTAGATGAATCGACCAGTAGCCTTAAAGCATCCATTGGGCATTGAGTCATGAATGATAACGTGGTACTGACCCTTTATTGAAATGGACTACCCGACTGCTTACATTTTCTGTTTTCTACCTGACCCTGAGCCTACCCGCGTGTCTACACTCTTAATTTTCATAAGAAATCTTTGAAAAAGGATTTTGAGAGTAGAAATTTTTTTTACCTAGGGCTTCCACCTATCCCTGAATGAACTGTAAGCATACAATATTGCATGGTGATACAACCTCGGAGCAAAAAACACAACAACACGCACCATGTACAAAAGATCAAATAATACATGGCTTAAATGAGACATGCAGAGTGTGCACACGCACTTCTTCTACTGAAAAAAAAAATCTACTCCTAATCCTATACTAATTAGAGAGAAAAGGGACTCAAAAAAATCTTGTAACTGGTAGGGAGAAGTAGATTCCCTTCCTCAAGAGGGGAAGCCATGAAAATGATTTGACACTGAATATGGCTGTTTATATGAGTGAAAAAATAATGATAAGCATGTCCTCCACTGAAATCATCAAGGTATCTACATCAACCAAAAATACCTACTCAAGCTGATTAGGATTGGACTCTTGGAGGTTTTGATGATGACCCTTAGTACTTTAATACTCATCCCCTTGATATGAACTAGGCATGACTAGTTTTGGCTTCTCCCTTACCTCCAATGAAGCCAAGTACCTGATTGGGCACGGTTTGATCCTTTGGATGTGCCCATTGCTCCAAAATTCAACTCCAAAAATGGAGAATTTTTGTGGAAATTATTAGATGGATAGTGTGAGAGGGATGATGACATCCTCTTTCCTTTTCTCTTCCTTCTCATTTGAAGAACATGGAAGAATAATATCTCCCAACCTTTCTTCTAGAGGGATGTTGTGAGACATAGGTTTTTGTTCTTGAATGCTCTCCTTTATGGAAGAAATATCATATTCTTGGAAGGTGGGTGATAGAGGAGTAAAGGATATAATTTCCTCAGGATCCTCTCTATCAAAGAAATCCTCCAAGTCAGATAGATAATTTTTCCCCTTGTTGTTCTATTACATGTGCTCAAACTCCTCCATGGTGTCCTCCCGATCTGCTACTTGCTCACCATGGTTCCGTTCATCCTCCAACATAAATTTTTAAATTTCAAACATCTCTTCAACACTATCAATTAAAGGGGATAAAGTGGGGGTAAGAACTAAATGTTCTTCTATAGCCCGCTCCACACTTAGAGCCTCTGGAACTATATGGTTCTCCTCCGTCATGGGTTCATCAATCAAATCAAGCTCCTTAAATGAAAGCAAAGAATATTAAATGATGCTTTCTTCATTGAAGGGTTTTAACAATGATTTGAACTCTCCCATCTTCTCCTCTTTAGATAGATTTCAATTAAGGACACTGTATTCAGAGAAAAAAGACTGTTGATCTTCTTCTTCTTGTTTTTTTTCCTTCTCTACTATAAACTCGGCCTCATCCACCATTGGCTCTTCAACATTGACCTCCTTTATTGGCTCGACCATAAAAGGGATCTTTGTAAACCCAAATTTGGAAACCTAACTCTTCAAATCTTGTATCATTTCTTCTCTTTTGGGTTCCTCCTCTTGTTCTTCTCCTTGACTAGTATTTGAAATATCTTCCCCATATGGAATTCGGAAGTCAAGAGGAGTGGCAGGTTGGGGTTCAACCAACTTTGTAGTTTTTTGTGGTGGGGAGTGAGGAAAAACTTCTTGTTTATTTAGAGGGGATGACTATTGTAAGGGAAAATGGCAGAGGAACTGAGATGGGATGGGAGATCAGGAGATGGAGAAAAGAAATTAACACTTAGGGCAGCAGTTGAGGGGCTTGACTCTTGATCATGCTGAAATGATAAAGTTAGAGAAAGAGAAAATGAAGATCTAGGAGGTGGTGGACTTACCCATTGACAAGGTTGTCTTGTGTCCAACTCATAAGCCCAAATATCCTCAATCCACTATGTAAAGTGACACAATATTTCAACCATGAAGTCAATATTCTCCTGAGGACTATAATGCCTTGGAAAAGGGCCTTCCCATGGACAAGGTGTCCTAAAACCAATCCTTAATGCCTTCATCTATGTTTTACGCCTAGATTAAACCATGCTAGCATCCATTATTTGGATCTTCTCCAAAAAACCAGCATTCTCCATATAGTTGTCACCATTGTATGCATCCCCTTGTTATTGATAAGCTCCATGGCCAAACTAACTTTGACCCTGCTCATATGGATAAGCATAATGGTTCTGGAACTGATCATAGTGCTAATCTAGAGGAGATGGGAAAAACATTGGAGGATGACTGCACTGACGTAGGTGTAAATTTTATGAAGGGAATGAAGTCATGATTGCACAACTTCATCAAATGGAAGAAAATGTGAGATATGAAAAGAAAAGTGATTGATGATGGGTGGAAATGGATGGAAAAGGTATGCAACTTCAGAGATGGGGTTGTTGACCAGATGGAGTTGTCAAATATGCTTGCATGTTCCTTAAAAGGCTAAACCTTAATGAAACACATCAACTTGCTAATATGAAGTTGTAAACTGCTTCAGACCTATCCCATTGGGAGTGCCAAAACTGTTAGTGTGGAATCACAGCACCCCCGAATGGCCTGGGTGTGAAGTGGGGCATTTAATGTGATTGCACAATATGGGACCATCTCTCAAGCTGTGGGACTTTCAAAACTTGAGATGAACTTGTGGAGAAATATGTTTCTTACTTCCTAATGTACCTGCCACAAGCTACTCTAGTGAAGGAAAAACCTATTATATCCTAATCTAACCATTCCAAGTGGACAAAGAGAGAGGGGGTGAAAGATCCTATACTAAGCAGTGATACACCAGAAAAGGAAGTGGTTAAATTAGAGATCTGAGTGTGTGAAGTGGAGAGAGGTGAGTAGAGGAGAGGGTGGATAGAATGCACCACAGACCAGAGATAGATTTCACATGGAACAACACTTTAAAACCCATTAATCATAGCTCTCAGAACCTACAATAAACATCAAAGTATGCATAGTATACCCTGTAACTATGATAGGTAAGAAGAGATAGCAAAATAAGCCAAGGATGGACAGATGCATCTCAAAATAGATTTTATTTTTTCAAAATGTTACATAGTACATAATCAATGGGAAAGAGGTAAGAAAACACAATTACAGAGCCATGGGAGGAGGCTTAGACTCCACATTCTACCTTAAGGAAGAAAGAGAGAGGGGGCTAGAGGAGAAACAATGAGCAACCACTTGAATATGCCCCTTCATTACAATATATATAAAGAACAAGAGAGAGGAGGGAAAATTTTAAATCTTGCTTCAACCACCTTGGGATATGCATTGAATCCTACTTTGAAAGCTCAACCACCATCAATCAATACCCCTCTCAAATCTACCTACAATCTGTCAATTCTGGTTCCCTAGTAGATCAAATTAAATCTAGTCTAGTAGTTGAAGAAATCGGATTGTGTATTAATGGCCTTGAAGACTTTTTCCCATTTCTCACCTACTAAATCCTATTAAGAATGATTTTTTATGTTTCAATGGTGTAGATGGTGTCAAGACATTTCTAAAAAGTATTCTACCACCCAAATATATGTTTCCAGTCAAAATATATGTCCATATAAAGATTATGGTCATAGGCACACAATATTTGAAAGAGTATGTCCGTACCGGGTCAACGTGGCAGCCTCGCGCATCTTAAATATTTATATTCTACCTTATGCTCTTGAAATTGTGTTGGAATGACACGTGGCAGATTTTGTGGGCTCCTTGGTCTCCTTTTTATTTTTCCCAAGTCTCCTTGCTTGGAGAGGGCCAAAAGTCTAACCCTGGACACGTGGAGGCTTGGTGCTTGTTTGGAAATCCTCCCCAAATTTTACTTTTGAAGTAGCGTCGTGCTAACACCTAGCTCCATTCACTTTCCTACATCTACTTTCACTATTCAAGCCCCTAACTCTATCCCTTTTTTGGACCTGGGACACGTGGAAGGCCTGCACTCATTTGGAAACTACCCCCAGGATTTTCCTTTAAAATTACGTTGATGCAACACATGGCGTCGTCAACTAGTTTTATATACTTAGTCAATTTTGGGCCCACCCTATCCACCTTTTGAATTTTAGCTATTGACTCTACCCCTTTTTGGGACTGGGACACTTAGAGGCCTGGTGCTTATTTGAGTCTACCTTTTTGGATTCAATCTTTGGAGCTGCATCGTTTGGACACTTGGTAACTTCCACTAGCAATCTTATACTTAGCCAATTTTGGGTGTTCATTCTGAGTCATTTGTAGAGCTCGAAGACTTCAATTTTTCTTTGTTTCTTTTCCTTTGAGCCTCTATTTTCTTTGACATTTTTTGCCTCCTTGTCGACCATGCTCCTCCATTTCTGAGTCTTCCTGCATCCTGACTATCAGTATTTGGAACATAGGTTGTTCAACTAAAATGGCCTTTTGATTTCTTCTTGTGTAGTGTAATTTTTTTCCTCCTTTGGGCCTTTGGTTTCTTTTATGTTTTTCATCCTCATTTTGACCCTGCGCTCCTTGAGTCAAGCTTTCATGTCCCTTGATTTGTCATTCTGAAATGTGAGCTCATGGGTATGAATCGTCCCCTTCAGATTTTATTTATGTGCAGGGTTTTGTTTGACCAAATTTTTTAGGGGAAAATTTGGGATAATAGTTCTTCATTGAAATCAACCTTGAATAATGATTTAGAAAGTTGGGATGCTCCCTTCTTATGGTTCTTTAACAATGATTAAGCTACCCTAGCCTTGTATCTCTCACTATCCTAGTCAAATAATGCTTTCGCTTGAGAATCTATAAGGGTATAAGCATCCTTGATCACTGGGATGCAAAGGGAAGTATAAAAATCATTGAAATCTAGTCATGTAACCACTTCACCATAAATTTTGATAATCTCCTTAGATTCTAGATTGAAACATGCCCCACAAGTGAGCACGATATCAGCACGCTGAACAGACATATGGAAACCTCTTACAAACGTAATTCCATTGTATTTTATTAATTTAGTAATAGAAGTAGGGTTATCGCATCTTAGCCTTCTCCAAAAATCATCAAGGTCAAGATGTTGAGCTTCACTATCCCTAACAAAGGGCACAAAATTTTCTAATGGGGAGAGATGCTCATGACCTTTGTATTGAATCTTCATTGTGACAAATATAGGAGAAACAACCTTCAACTGAATGCTCAAAAATCATTCCAAGAGAAAACATAGAGGTAAGGACATAAAAAATGGCTACTTTTTAAGAACATGAGCAAGATAAAATGAGCATGAAAGAATGAGAAACAAAGAAGAATTGCACTCCTTTAAATATCCATGAATTTGAATGAATGGCATAGAAAATAATTAATGTGCAATAAATAACCATGCACTGACTCAATAAATTTGATATGCAGAAAAATCAGAAAAACTTGGCCCAGATGGTCTATGGAACATAGGGACACAAAGGACGCCTGGAGCCAATATACCTGATCCAAGAAGAATCTAGAAAAAATGGGTTTTGAGAGAATAGATGGTCCATGGGATGTGGGATGTGCGAGCCCGATATATGCGATATGTAATGTAGTGTGGGAAAATTGGCAAATCGATGAACAGAGGGCCCAACAACACTTGGGACATGTAGGTTGCACGGAGCCAATATAGCTGACAAGTAAGTTGTGTGGGTAAATCCATGAATCAGCTAATAGGAGGCCCAACAATACTTGGGACATCTGGGACAAAAATTTCCAACTTAGCTGCAAATCATTAAAAATGACTCCAGGGACTTACTTTTTAAAAAAATTTGAATTTCTCTCTTCACTTAAACACTTCCAAAGGACACCCCTTCGGACATTTGAGAATCCATCTTTGAGTAAGAAGGGAAATTTTGAAAGGGTGGCAAGAAGTCCCTTTGAATTGATAGTTTAGGAGTAGGTTAACATTTGAATAAGTCAAGAACCAGCCTTTTGTGGAGGTTTTTCTCGATCGCAAGGGTCCCACACCTTAAGACAATCCCATGTTAGTAAAAATTAGGTTTTTGTAATGTGCAAATCCTATGGTGATAATTTTCCAACATAATAGTTCTGGCATGCCTAGTGGGACCCAAAGAGGTCTTCATTTTAATCACAACAATTTGATGTGCTCTTGTTGTGAAATTCTAGCTTGTAAGAGGCTCGCAAATATCACATCTCGCAACTCAAAAAGGGTAGAATACACTAGTTTCAGTAGTCCAAACTTGACAAATTTATGAGAATAATTCAAATGAGGTCAAGAACTAAATAAGAGGGGATATTTGTATATCTACACTTATCCCCAGATAGAGGAAGAAGGTGGAGAAGATTACAAATGTCTCCATCTCCACCAAACAAAACATTATCCACACCTCCAACTGGTAGACCATTTCTTCAATCAACCAATGTTCTCATGTCATTCAGGATGGCTCATCTACAACATCAAAATCAGCCACCCCTAAACCCATATGCAAATATCACATGAAGTAGTCCACTAGCCATTAATGCAAAAAATAAGGTCCTTAAAGCAACATTACCGAATATCCCATACTTCACCAGAGAAAATCACACAAATCCCTTTGACCACATTCAAGATATTGCAAATTTCTATGTCATACTTGAGATTGCAGAGATGGATGTTGTGGTCAAGTTTTTGGCCTCTTATTTCAAAGGAAAAGCATTACAGTGGTTCAAAGATTTGGGAGAAGCATCAATTCAAAATTGGGATCAATTATGCACGGCACTCTCTGACAAGTTCAGGCAGAGGGCTAACAACTTATCCCTTTTTATATCATATGACTACAATCATAAGCGCACCAACTGAGAAAATGAGAGACTTCAATTCTAGATTCCAAAGAATGTGGGAAAGGATCCTAATTATGGTCAGACCGAGGACTAAAGTTATATTTCTCTATTTTCTTAAAGCTCTAAATTACGATATATGTTTTATGATATAGTCTATATGAGGAATAACCCTACCAGATTTCTATGCCATAGCCATTAGAGCTGAGAACTGCCTAACTCAAGTCAGTAAACTCTCATTTAGGACACCTATGCCTCTCTATCCAAATATGGGTAATATTAATCCTAATCAAAAACCTACAATATCCCCCATCCCTACTCCAAGAAATCAGAGTTTAAATGAAGCATCTGATTCTTCTTCTGGCCATTAAAATGAACTCCGAGATGTTATGAAACAATTCCAAAACTTAGGAAACGAGTTAGTAACTCTTAAGAGTAAACAAGCTCAAAATTCTAGACCTCATCAACCCCACTTCCAACCCAATAAACCTCCATATTAGCCAAACAGGCCACCTATTCAAGCTTCCAACTAGAACCAAGGACAACCCCAATATTGTAGACCATTCTAAGCATATAACCATAATTCAACTTCAACATCTAGTGCCTTAGTTCTAACCCAAAACAATATAGCACAAGAATACGAATGGTGCTTCCCATGCAGCAAACCACACAATCAAGCATCGTGCTTCAATTGTGCTTTAAATAAAGAATTGATGGTGACTACGGTGGGTATTCCTTAAGAACCAAACCAAGAAGAAATTTAGCACCAGGTAGCTAATCAGAAAGCACCTCCAAACGAGGCAACACTTGTGAATTGATAAGCTGAGGATTTCTGTGGAATAAATTAGTCCCCTTCTCAAAGTGTGGAAGAAAATACAAGGTCTAAGAAAATGAATATAGAGAAAGTGAAGTCATCTAATCCAATTAATTCTCAGCCTTTTATCACACTTCGGGTTATCAAAAATCCATGTATATCCCCAAACGTTCAGAATCAACCCAAATTACATTCTAAGACAACCTAGGTCCTAGTTACACTAGCCCATGTGTAGGAGAAAATAATGTCAAGTAAGAGGTAGCAGAAGGAGAATCCATATCGTTTTAACATTATTGATCAAATGAAGAAGACCAATGTGATCATTTCTATGTGGGGACCATTGAAAATTAAAGGCCAACGGGATTTGTTACAAGCAGCCATGGATAATTGGTCAGCATCAAACAAGTTTTCCAAAAATCAAGAGAAGGTGGTCACTTATGTAGTTCCAAAAGAAGGATTTCATGGAGGTCAAAAAATTAAATAAATAAATCCTCCTCCATTATAAATATATTTGATTATTGGGAACAACCTTGTACACAATTGCATGATTGACTCAGGGGCCAGCAGTTCCATAAAGCCAAAATAGATTACAGATCAGTTGGGCTAGAAATACGACCTGGTTTATGAAGGAGTGGTACAATTAGATGGGATAGTATTCTAGATTGTTGGGATCATAGAAGGGTTAAACCTCATGTTGCATGTGTTTCCTAATGTCATAGTTCAGCAAGATATATCAGTAATTGACTTTCCACCACTTTTTACATTGTGGTTGTCAAAATAATTCACTATCGAAATTATAGGCTACTTATCAGCTGATTGGTTTCATATGCTCTTCAGAACAAGGTATGGAACTAAGGATACAATCTAGTATGAACATATTGCAAATTTCCATATTCAGCCTCATGTACCAAGCCTAGTAAGCACAAATTGCTCAACCTTTGATCAAGGGATTTCCTAAACACTCAGGAAGTAGATACCAAAGTTGGGGGAAACCCAGAATTGAATCTTGATGAATGGGAAAAAAATCATGGATATGATGTATATAAGGAAATAGATGAGGCTAAGTTGGGAGTTTATTGTTTGCACGAGGAAAGCACACACCTTCCTAGCCTCAACAAACTAGATGATAAGGGTGAAAACGAAGTATGAAAAATATTCTTTGATGGCTCAAGGAGTAGGCAAGGTGCTAGAGGGGGAGCAATGATTTTTTCACCAAAAGGTATGAAGTACTACTCAACTTTGCATTTTCAATTATTTTGTTCAAACAATACATCCGAGTTTGAAGCTTTGATACGTGGATTGAATTGGGAAAGAAAGAGGGGTATATGAAAATTGCACGTGTTTGGGGATTGTGAATTAATTTTCAACCAGGCTAGTGGAAAACATGCTACTAAGATTGATATTCTCAAAGCCTACAAGCATTAGGTATGGTATCAAATTGATAATTTTGAATCATTCAATATTCAAGCCATACCGAGGTAGAATAATGAGGCTGCAGATAATCATGCAGCAATTAGAGAAACATTGGATGTTGTGGAAAGTATTAAAAGAGATAAAACGTAACCACATATTTTAGTGATTGTGAGGTCAACTGTGCCAGACAATAACATGAGTTAGAAGGTATTTTAAAATGATAAAAAAATCATTAACTTTTTGCAAGAGAAGGTTGAATTCTCGGTTAAAAATCAAGAGAAATTAGAGCAACAGTATGGTGATCAAGTGGTTTAGCTGAGGAAAAATAATCTACCCAAGGCTTTAGTGACTCAAGATTCAATATTTAATCCTAATGATTAGCTGTAGAGGGAAAGAGAAAAAAATTAGGTCAAAGGCGAGGATTCAGAGCCAATTTCAGTTGGAGAAGGAAAAACACTTCAAATTCGAAAGGAAATCACTGAACAAGAAAAATCAAAATTTATACAACTTTTCCAATAATTTTCAGATGTCTTCACCTAGAGCTATGAGTACGTACGAGGATTTAATCCAAAGTTGGCACAAAAAATGGTTGAACTATATTTTGGAGCTAAACCCATCAGGAAGAAGAAAAGATTGGTAAAAACTCACATTGAGCCTCTCATGAAAAAGTAACTAAACAAGTTCATATAGGAAAACATCATCTTCGCAAGCAAGCTCTGATCATGTGTAGAAAATATGGTGTCAGTTCCGAAAAAGAACGGGGAAATCAAGTTATGTGTGGATTTTTGAGACTTGAACAGGGCCTCTCTCGAGGACCACTATCCACTTCCTTGCATGGAGAAAATGCTGCAGTTTGTAGTGGGTTCTGAAAGGTTCTCATTGTTGGATGGCTACTCAGGATACAATCAAATCATGGTGAAGGAGGAAGATCAATTCAAGACAACCTTCACTATGAAGTGGGGCACATATGCTTATCGCAAGATGAAATTTGGGTTGTCAAACTTTGGAGTCACTTTCCAAAGGGAAATAGATATGGCATTCAAAGGGATGATCAAAAAGATGGTTCTTATGTATGTAAATGACATTAGTGTATTCTACAAGAATGCAGCGAGTCATATTTTTCACCTCAGACAAGTGTACCAAAGATGGAGGATATTTGGAGTTTCTTTTAATCCAAAACAATGCATATTCGTAGCTCATGAAGGGAAGATCTTCGGCCACATCGTGTCTAAGGAAGGGTTGGTAATTGATCTAGAAAGGGTAGAAGAAAATCAAGCATTCCCATTTCCAAGTCAGAAGAAGGCTCTCCAAATATTTTTGGGGAAAATTAATTTTCTTAGGAGGTTTGTTCCTAACTTTTCCCATATTTTCAAGCCACTCACACTGATGTTGAAGAAAACTATGGTTTTCAGATGGAATTTTGAAGGAAAATAAATCTTTGAATCCATAAAGCAAGCCATTACATAGGCTCCAACTCACATAAAATCTGATTTCTTGAAATACTTCATCTTATACGCTTTTGGAAGCACAAATGCAATATTTGTCATACTAGTACAACCAAATAAACAAGTACTGGAGCAGCCCATAACATTCTTCATCTAAAGCCTTCACGATTATGAGTTGATATATTCATTCATTGAGAATCATGTCCTTGCTATGATTAGAAGTTTAAATAAATTCATACATCTAGTGTCAAACAACAAAATTCATCTATTAGTTTCACATACTGGTGTAAAAGATTTTATTTTGAACAAGGACCTTAATGAAAAGAGGGTTGGTTGGATAATCAAGGTGATGGAGTATGATATTGATATAAATGTGACCAAATTAGTTAGGAGTAAATGGTTGTGTGAGTAACTAGCTTCTAATGAACAGGCTGAATCAAGAGAGAAGGCAGAAGCTATCATGGTGTTGCAAGATAACCAAGCACAGACCGCAGGTGACATACCCATTCGTTGTTGGATTCAGGATATTGTAAATTTCCTTCGAATAGGTCAATATTCTCAAGATTGAGTAAGTCCAAACGGATGTATTTTAGACTTCATTGCATCTCATATGTGCTTTTAGATAATATTTTTTTCAAAAGGGATGTGAATGGTGTCCTCGTAAGGCGCATCAAGACATATCAGATAGAGAGGGTATTGCACAAGTTTCATGATGGAGAGGTAGGTGGTCATTTTTTTCCAAAAGAAATAACTATTAGAATCATGAGGGCTGGTTATTACCTAGCCTAATATTTTCAATTATTGTTACTCATGGATCAATAAATGCAAGAATTTTTCCTTCTTCACAAGTAAAGAAAAGCTAGCAGCCCTCCCACTCTATCCTATCACAGTTGAGAAGCCTTTCATGCAATGGGGGCTTGATTTTATTGGGATGATCAATCCAAGTTCCACCCTAGGCCACAAATGGATTCTTACAGCCACAGACTACTTGACTAAGTGAACAGAAGCAATTACACTAAAGGAAGAAAATGAAGCTAGCATTCTTGTTTTCTACGAACGTATTGTAACAAGGTTTGGTGTTCCTTACACTATAATATTAGATAATGCCTTGGCTTTCATTGGAGCAAAGATATCTAATTGGGCTATTAGAAATGGAATTTATTTGAGCACTTCTTCTAACTATTACCCCCCAAGGGAACTGGGAAATAAGAGTCCACAAACAATAACTTGTTCAGAATCATAAGAGGATCCTTGAACAAGAATAAGAGGACTTGGCATACCAAATTGAAATCAGCCTTGCGGGCTGATAGAATCACTCCCAAGAAGTCAAATGGTTATTACCCCTTAAAATTGGTGAATGGAAGGGAAGTTATGAACTGCCAATATTCCTTGAATTACAAAACTTGGAGCTTATCAAGAAGTTGGAGATTTTTGAGTTTCTATCTATGGAAGTCAGGTATACAGAACTAATAGAGCTGGAATAGCTAAGGAACCAAGACCATGAAAACAATGGAGAAAGACCAAGCACAAATCAAGATTAGTTTCGATAAAAAGGCCAAAAATAGAACTCTTCAAGAGGGATACCTAGTTTTTAAACTGGGATACAGATAGAGTCACACAAGGAAGACACTCCAAGATTGATGTAATATTGAGTGGCCCTTACTTGTTTTCAAGGTGCAAAAAAAACAATGCTTTCCTATTGAAAAATTTGGATGGGGAAGAATTGCAGATTCCAGTCAATGACATCTATCTCAAACATTATCATTGATGGGAGTATCTTTCTTGTACATAGTAGCTTAGATTTTTTAATTCCTCCACATTCTTTTAGCACATTGTTCTATTGTAGCTAGGTCCACTTTCAGATAAGTGCTTGTGCACTGTCTGCATGTTCTATTTTGGATATGTATGATTTTTTTTTTTGTACATGGTTGTGCTTTTTTATTGTTGCACTTTCCAGTTTCAGGCAAGATCTGATGATGAAGTAATGTCTTATCATTATTCCAAAGAAACAAGAGGCTTTAGACATCATAATATTTTTTGCAATCAGAATGACTTCATACCCAATGGATGTAAAATCACTAATCTTTCAGATCTAGCAGGCAGATCACCCTTCAAGTCACCAATTGTTATCTATTTTTGCACCCCCTTGTAGATAGATCAACCTATAAGTATTTGAATTGAAGGTTAATGGTAGTAGATTACAAGGTATCTAGTGGCGAGCATGCAAGTTGTGATGAAGGTTTTGAGAAGGATTTACATTAACGGTCAAGATGGAAAAATGTATGGATTATAGCCTCCTTATCACGTGTCAACGCCTCCTTTTTTGTGTGAAAATCATCTCCTTGACACATGTAAATGCCTCCTTCATGTCATCCGTCAACCATTCTTTGATGCCACACATTAATGTCCTCTCTTGTCATGTGTCATGACTTCTTTCTTGATGCACTTCAGTGTCCTCCCTTCTCATGCGTCAATGCCTCCTTATTATCATGCAAAAACCACCTTCTTGTAAGATGAAAACCATTTCATTGACACACATAAATGCCTCCTTCTTGTCACATGAAAACCATCTCCTTGATGCGCATCAATTCCTCCTTACTGTCATGTGACAACCATCTCCTTGATTCCCTCCATTTGAAAACCACATCCTTGTTGTGCGTCAATGCATTCTTAATGTTACACATCAAATACATTTCCTTCTCATGCATCATTATCCTGCTTTTTTCACGTCAACACCTCCTTCTTGTCACGCATCAACTATGCTTCCTTATCATGTATAAGAATCCTCTCTTGTCGTGAGTCACCACATCTTCCTTGACACATGTTGATGTCATCTTTTGTCATGCTTTAGCATTCCCTCTTTTCACATGTCAACCTCCCCTCATTGTCGTGTGATAGCATTTCTTATTGTAGTGTGACAAGTCACTCCCGTGTCTACAGGTGGTTTCTATTAGATGATGACAAGGAGTTTCAAATATGGCCAGCCATCAATGACACCATAGAGGGTAACTCAACAACCATTTTAATGAGGTATGGTACCCCTATTTACCATCTAAGAAATTACTATTGAAAAGTGAACCATCATAGCTGCTCATACCTACGTACAGGAATTTAGTGAAGGATGTTGGTTAGTAGCTCCTCTTCTATATATATATGTAAATTCCCCTCATTTGAAGGGGAGAGATTTCAAAATTGTAAAGGAACTGTTATCTAATTTTTTCTCCTATGGAAAAATTGATCAAACATAACCATGCAAAGGAGATAATCCAACGGTTGGCTTAGGATTGCGAGCTCACAATTGATCCCAAATATGAGGGGTAGGCAAGCTCGAAAATGGAGGAACAACATTGGCAAAGGAGGCCGATAACGTTAAAAGAGACCAGAAGCTCAACAGGAAAGAACTGGAGAAATGGCTTGAAGTTTTTGGACTTTGCATGCGAGTCGACTCGGGGAAAAGAAATGGACTCGCAGAAGGTGCCATGTGTCAGCTCGGTGCAATTCCAGAAGGCACATCAAAAGAAAGAATCTCAAGCAAGCAAAGAACCTCCATGTGTCCAAAGCCTCAAAAATTTTCAACGGCCATAGGGAAAGTAAACAGGAAATTGAAAGCCTCCATGTGTCAGCTTAGCGCAACTTCAAAGGAAGAATCAAGAGTGGGTTCCCAAATGAGCGCGGGGTCACCACATGGTCAGAATAAAAAAAGGGAGAGAGCCAGGCATTGAATTAGCTAAGTATATAAGATCCAGCGGATGCCTCTAAGTGTCCAATCGATGCAACTCCAAAGGTCAAGTCCAAACTGGGTTCCCAAATGAGCACAAGCTCACCATGTGTCTAAGGCTTGAGAAAGATAGAGTCAGTCATTGAAAATTTTAAGCATTAGTGAGAGCCTGTACTTGTCTCTTTAGCGCATAATTAAAAGAAAAAGCCAGAGGTAATCCCCAAATGAGCATGAAGCCTCCACATGTCTCGGGCCAGACATAAATCCTTCTCCAAATAGAAAGGACTTGGGTAAAACATGAGGAAGGTAGAGTAGATCCGCAGAAGGTGCCACGTGCCTTGTCGGCACAACTTTAAAGGCACGGCCCAAAGAGAGACCCTAAAATAGTGATAACCCTCCACATGTCCCAGGTTTGAAAAGGGGACAGCAGTTGTTGAAAATTCCAAGCTTCGGATAGGCCGAAGGAAGCCTCCATGCATCATCTCGGCTCATCTTCAACGTTAAAATCTGGAGGCGGTCCACAAACAAGCGCAGGCTCGCCATGTGGCTAGAAGTCAAAAAGGTGGGGAACCGGCCATTAAATCAGCTATGGAAACAAGAACCAGTGGAAAGCTCCACGTGTCCCTTCAACGCTCTTTCAGGGAGTGAATCCAAAAGTAGGTCGCAACGGTGTGACAACCCTCCATGTGTCTCGGGTTAGGATGAAATTCTCCGCCAATGGGAGGGACTCAGGAAAAACACAAAAGAACTAGAATAGGACCACCGACAATGCCACGTGTTAGTTTGACGTAAAAATAAGAATGAAAACAGGGGGTGAAATCTCAAGATGCATGGGGCCGCCATGTGGATCTACGCGAATAAACCCAAACCCGAAGCACCTCAGGCAGCGATAATTTTCAACAAGGAGCTCAGATTTGAGCGGGAGGGGATGTTTTAGAAAGCTCTCGGTGCTTGCTACACATCTGCCACCATTAATCATCTGGTCTACCATTTTTGAGGCTATCAAATCTCCCACCTGCTGCTATGATGAAGAATGGGCCTCCTTTCTTGCCCAGCAACGGATAGTGATGGGGGCGTCAGTTTTACAGTGAAGCTCATCATTGTTGCAGGTAGAATTAAATGCATTGCAATGGTGGTTGGATCATAATTCGAATTTCCCTCTCTCCTTCTCTCATTCTTCTATATATTGTAAAGGAGGGGCATTTTTCAAAAGGTTGGTCATTGTTTTTCTCCTGCCCCCTTCTCTTTCTTCCTTAGGGTGGAAAGTGGAGTATAAGCCTCATGTCATGGATCTATAATGGCATCTTCTTGCCTCTTTCCCACTGATGATGTACCGTGTGAACTCTTGGAGTAATAAAATCTATTTTGTGATGCATTTTATCCATCCTTTGCTTATTTTATTGTCTCTTCTTTTCTCTCATCGTTGCAGGGTATACTGTGTAAACTTCTGATGTCCATTGTAGGTTTTGGGAGCTGTGTTTAATGGGTTTGAAGTGGCATTCCGTGTGAACTCTAGCTTTGTTTTGTGATGCATCTATCCATCCTCTCCCTTTCTCACCTCTCTCCATTTTAGGAAGCTAAGATTGTGATCAGGAACCTCCTTCTCTAGTGTATCGCCACTTTAGTGTAGGTTTTGTTTCCATGTATTTTTATCTCTCCGTGGTCCCTTGGAAAGTTAGATTAGGATTAGATAGTTTGCCTGCATTAGAGTAGTTTGTGGTAGGTAGTTTAGGAAGCAAGAGTCAACTTTCTCCAGAGGTCCATTTCAAGTCCGTAAGTCCCACAGCTTGAGAGATGGTCCCATGTTATGCAGATCACACTAGATGTCCCACTCAAGTCCAAGGCCATTCAAGGGTGTTGTGATTTTGCATAAATAGGAAATCTGTAAAAATTCTCATGCACTTTTGTGAGTTGCAAGCCTCAAATTTATGCATTTTGGGAAGGAATCTTTCCTTGTTCTTATACTGTAATGTATTTTGTATCGTTTTAAGCAACAAAATTAGTGTTTTGTGGCTTATCTTGCCCAATCTCAATTTATATTGCATCTCTTGCCTTCTATTATATTTTGTAGGTATATTGTGCATATTATGTTCCTTTACAGGGTTTAAATTTGTTATGCTCCATGAGAATTGAGGCTTGAATGTGTTTTGGGATAGTGGCATTTTATTTGCCCTCATCTTCCCCATTTCCCTCCACTTTCACTCACTAGGAATATCTCTAGTCTTGTTTTGGTGCTATGTTTCTTTTATTTTAGGATTTACATTTATGTATTTCTCTGTCTTTGGGTCCCATGGAATTGATAATTTATGAGTAGGTTAGCATTAGAATAAGTTAGGAACCAACCTTCTCTGGAGGTTTCTCTCAACCACAAGAGTCCCACACCTTGAGACAATCCCATGTTAGTCAAAAGTAGGGTTCTGTAATGTGAAAATCCTAGGGTGCTACTTTTTCGACATAACAACTAGTAATGGAGATAAGAGATAGTTCTTACAAGAGCCCTAATGGTGCAGATAAATTCCACCCTTTGGGTAGGGATGATTCCATGATCATTTCTCAAACATATAACTAAAGCAAAACCTTAGAATAATCTTGTAAGTAAAGACATTGAAAAATCCAACATATTTCATGGACCATGATGTGACCGGAAGATGACTTAATAACTCATCATGTCTTGAGCTTGGTAAGGCTCTAAATGTGTTTTCACATGTTTTAACCTATCTAAAATGGAGGTTCAAAATTCTATGTTGAATATGCCTTATTGCCATTTATGTTTCGCTCTTACTAAGATAATGCTTGATTTGGTGAGGAATGAGTGTGTTTCCTTTCTCAACTGTCATATCTCCTTCGTTGTTTCAAAAAATTGATAACACACTACAAACATGGCTCTATGTATATGCCTTACTACATAGGTTGTATAAGCTTCTTCAATACATCTTGGAATTGCTTCTACTACTCTAAAATCCTCATATTTTTCTACCAATGTAACCATTACACTTAATTCTTATACAAGTGCTCAATGTAAATCGGATGACTTTTGAAAAACACATTTATACATTGACAATCTAATAAGTGTGCCAATATCATAAAGTATTAACTACTAGATATCAATATTCTACGAATATAACGTATATCACAATCTAATTTTATCAAATAACACATTATTTTAATCTGTATATTAACATTATTCACCTAATTGCATAATTTCGTATGTGTAACCTTAAATCAAATTATACTCTTGTCCGTATATCGTTACATGTATCTTTCGGTTATTTCTTTGGTGTGTGATTATTCCAAACAGATATCCAACGTGCCACCCATGATCTCTGTCGTTGTCACTTTGTCAAAATAGATAATGGAATGTAGGCTGCTGACTATTGCCTATCAAAACCAACCTTATAATAGGAAAATTCCGATCATTGTCACTTTGTCAAACTATGTTTAAAATACACATTATATTTCTAATAAAACTAATAAAATCAAAATGAAATCCTCCTCATTGTACATTGAACCGAATATCCACTTTTTTTAATATAAATTTTGATTTTTTTTTTAAATGAAAATTGAATTTTATAGTTTTCTTCGCTAAAGTTAATGTGTCAAAATTTTCATTTTGGGACTGTTCTTTACTCACACATTAATGTTGAAAATTTATTTATTGTTTTTTAAACGTTATTTCTAGACGTGCTAAAAAGGTATGTATACTAACAATGCACCATAACAAATCATAATATATTATAATTAGATCTAAACACATAGGTTAGCGAAGAAATTTAAAAAAAGAAAAAACAAAATGGAAGCAAAGCAACAAAATTAAAAATATATTCTTAGGTTGGAGCATATTTGTTTTTGCAGTTGTCACCAAATGTCACGTTTGTTTCGATGATCATGCTCAGTTGTTGTCTAGCATCTACAAACCTCCCTCATTTTTACGAAATTAAATGTCCATTTCAACGAATTAATGACTTAGAGATTTAGTGGCTTGTCTATTATCTCAGGCGAGTTCATTGGGTAATTCGTTGTTTAAATCATTTGTCTAATTATATACGCTTATATTGGATATTATTTCAATTGTAAAATTTCATGTCAAGATAAACTTTTAACAACATTAACAGTGATAGGGATTTTATTCGTTTGTATAAGACCTTTCATTATAGATGTACAATTAGGAATAGCTCCTGGAGACAAACAAAAATTTTAGTTCTAAGGAAATGTTCCTAGTCATATAAAAAATAATGTGGTGAAAGTACAGTAGGTTTTTTAGTTTTAGGAAATGTACTAGAATAAATAGGAGAAGGAAAATGAGTAAAATAACTATATAATATTAGTCTTTTGTTTTTTTTGTACCCTGTAGGGATCATCGAATGTCTACCGGCTTGGATCACTGTAGAGCAAGGCTCTAACACAAGGCCAACACCACGGATCAACCTCTAGTGGTAGCATGCAAATGCCACTCCACATGTTGCAAGTAAATATGGAATTGAAGCCATGATTTGGTACATAATAATGGCCTTCTTAACAAAATAGAAAGGTGATCCTCTAAATGAAAATAAATAAAAAATTAATATTTCATTGTATAAGTGTTATTTCTCTAGGATAGATTTTTAATGATAACTTACTTTATTTGGCTCTGACCATATAGATTACTGAATCAATTTATTTAATGTGCAATATAAAATATTATACTAGCAATCGCATGTGCACAATGCAATGTGAACGCCGAATGGTATATGTTATTTGATTTTAGAGGGATAGTTATTAGTTTTGTATTTGATGTTGATAAGGGGCGTGATTGATTTTGTAAGTGTAGGAATATAGATGAAGCATTACATTTAAAGGTTCTATCTCTACATTTGAAATTTGTTACACAGTCGTACATATACATTTGTAAATCTTATATCATGAGTGGTAGCATTTTGCAGACTATTTTATTTGAACTAAACATGAATACATGAAAACTTCCAAACATTTGCAGATTTTATATCATGAGTGGTAGTCTTTTGTGGCCAAGTATTTTGGCACTAAACATGAATACATTTATACATTTGATACTGCTTTGGATACAAGAAGTTTGAGTAAGGTAGTAGTGGAGGTGCTATCAAAGTAGAGGCTAGTATTTATGATGGGTCAATTTTGTTGAGTGATATTAGTATCGAATGCTTTGGTTAATGATGAATTGACTTGGGAAGTCTATATGGAGTAGCTATGTGGATATGCAAAAGAGAGCAGAAAGCATCTAATGTGCTGCCTCAAAGAGGTGTTGTATAGATTGAAGTGTGCTCCCATAACCTAGTATGCTATGATTGATGAATATTTCTTGTAGAATGGGTTTCAAAAGTCTTCAAAAAATTCAAATATGTTCTTTTAAAAAAAATTATGTTAAAAAATAATGATAAACAATCGGCCTCATCGAGGCCAAATGCGAGACTTGCGAGTCTTGACATGAGACTTGCTGAGTTTGCCAAATTTTCCGCAAGCATTTGCACAATGTTTCATAAAGTTTGTGGATGTGAAATTGAGGGCATGTTTTTCTGGATTCCTAGAGAATTTCTTCCTTGGGTTTTAATTCAAGGAAGAACATAGCAACAACAAACACTTTTTCAGCTCACAACCCTGCAAGGAAATACATTCATATAAAATTGATCAAATTTAAAGCCAGATGCAATACACCACAATGGTTGTTCACAGATTGAATAGTGCTCCTGAAAATGAAGCATCCTTACAATCAGAATCTTGTAGATCATGGTGGCTCTCAGGAAGTAATGGCTACATCATTTTTTTGTGTGCAAGAAGTGGAAATGGAATCTAGGGTGAACATTTAAACTGAGAAATGGGTATGTGGCTCAAATCTTATATCAATTAATGATCACACCCATTTTTCATTGTTGTTTGGTGTAGTGCTTGTGCTCCTCCACTTTTCCTAAACAAAAATGGGCCAACCAACATATACATAACTTAATCTAGGATGAACATCTAAACTGTAAATTGTGTATGTGACTCAAATCTTATATCAATTGAAGATCACACAAACCCATTTTAGCTGTTGTTTGGTGTAGTGCTTGTGCTCCACTTTTCCAAAACAAAAGTGGGCGAACTGACATACACATAACTCAATCTAGGATGAACATCTAAACTGAAAATTGGGTATGTGGCTCAAATCTTATATCAATTGAAGATCACACAAACCCATTTTCACTATTGTCTGGTGTAGTGCTTGTGCTCCTCCATTTTTCTTGAACAGAAGTGGGTGAACCAGCATGCACATAACTCAATGATTTCCTATTCTCTTGGACAACATCAAAAGAATTATATGAATTCAGACCTTTTTCAGCACACCCACCATATCTAAACTGTTTAATTTCCTGAAGCTGAGCAGACACTTCCATCATATTAGGTCTGTCATCTTTTTCAGCAGCAAGGCACCTGAAAGCCAATTTAGCAACCTTGTAAACCATTTCCTTCACCACATGCTTAACATCAATCTCCAAATTTGGATCCACAAGCTCTTCCAAAACCCCACACTAAATCTTAGATACAACTAAATTAGCAATCCCAATGTCCTTGTTATTCTTGGTTATATCCATGAACCTTCTTAGCAAAAATAAGCTTAGATAAAACCACCCCAAAGTTGTACACATCGCTTTTGTCAGTAAGCCTGTAGCATATCCAAGATGAATTAGCCTTATTCAAGTTGGGTTGCCTCGAAGAGGCCTATCACTAACAGTAAAAGGCTGAAGAGAAGAACAAGAACATATCCAGTAAAACATTTGCAAATAGAGGAGGACTATGATCAAACAGAGCCCAAGGATGACCCTCTACATATAAATCAAAATATTTAAAGAAACAACGAGATGAGTGTCTGTGAAAGAGGAACCTATCAGAGGAGGCAGAGTATCAAACCCGAGAGGAAGAGGATTTGGAAAGGGCAAGTAAAGTCAAAGAAGACCATACACATGTTATAGGCTCAGTTAAGGAGGTCGTAGAGCATTTGATTGCTTTCAGGAAATGACATAAAGAAAACAATGAATCAAGATATAATATTGGTCAAGGAGAAGAGCAAGCCAGTGAAATGATGTTGGTGCAGAGAAGAATAGTTTTTTGGGTGAATAGTTTAACTTTGTCCAGAGTTCATCATGATCCTCTTGGAACTAATTACATCTAATTGATTCCTAACCATGATATTACATAATAATACACTGCAAAAATTCCAAAAGCATAGAACATTCATAATTACCCTTATATATAACTTGGAACGTTGGAAGGAACCACAGTCTCTAACTAAGTCAAATCAAATTATACCAGTCTCAAGAAGCATGAGTTATTTGCTAAAGTGATAATCATAAGCGTTCAATCATGTACTCAAGGTAGCAACTTTCGTATAGAGAGTATTAAGCGATGGTCTTCAAATATGGAAAAAAGACAGTCAATCAAAAAATACGATAAAAACTGAAAACCATTTTTTTACACACACAACACTTTTGCATGCAGAAATTCAAGATTTTATGGCTTTAAGCATTCTCAAGCATCTTGTGAACATGAGAGATCCAAAAGGATCAAGGGAGTTAGTTTCAGCTATGGAAGCAGGGTTGGAAGGTAGTAGCAAGTAAAGAGGGAGAGACAAAATTCAGTGGAGCAAGGAAGCTTGTGTAAAAAATTGGTGTCTAGAGTCACAGAGCATGACTGTAGTAAAGTACATTATATCACTTTTTTGCATTTTGAATAGTTTAAAGGGTTGGACCTCATGTTTGCGCTTTTTAAATGAAGTGACTCATCTATATTTCTACACATATAAAATCAATCACCAATAGTTTAAACAAACACAACTACAAAAGTAAAAACTATCCCTATAACACATAACATATGCCGTTTTTTGTTTGCAAAATGCCTCAAAGAAATGTTGTCTCATGGAATGTTATGAGTGTAAGATATGCACAAAATAGCTCTAACAATGATGCACTAAAACTCGTTGACGTAATAAAGAAAATTGGAATGTACCATAACCATTTGAGATTTTTTATATATAAATGCATATTCTGTCTCATTTTAGTTTCATGGAGAGATAATATGTTAAAGCACTTAGTCATTCTTTCAATCTACTTTGACAACAACACTTCACATCCACTACATTCTTGAGAGTGAGTATTAGCAAACTTAAATGTCTCACTTGAATTTGTATTCAAATATTACACAACTAAGTGTTATCTAACATCCCTTCTAATGTATTTCACAACATTTATTCTGGCTTTAATAGAAAATTAGTATTGTCAATCACACCCCTTATCAACATCAACTACAAAAGTAATAACTGTATTTCTAAATCTAATAACATATACCATTCGGTGTTCACATTGCATTGGAAAGGGCTAGTAAAGTCAAAGAAGACCATACACATGTTATAGGCTCGGTTAAGGAGGTTGCAGAGCATTTGATTGCTTTCAGGTAATGACAGAAAGAAAACAATGAATCAGGGTATAATATTGGTCAAGGAGAAGAGCAAGCCAGTGAAATGATGTTGGTGCAGAGAAGAATAGTTTTTTGGGTGAATAGTTTAACTCTGTCCCGAGTTCATCATGATCCTCTTGGAACTAATTGCATCTAATTGATTCTTAAACATGATATTACATAATGATACACTGTAAAAATGCCAAAAGCATAGAACATTCATAATTACCCTTATATATAACTTGGAACTTTGGAAGGAACCATAGCTACTGCTTCTAACTAAGTCAAATCAAATTATACCAGTCTCAAGAAACCTGAGTTATTTGCTAAAGTGATAATCATAAGCGTTCAATCATGTACTCAAGGTAGCAACTTTCGTACAGAGAGTATTAAACGATGGTCTTCAAATATGGAATAAAGACAGTCAATCAAAAAATACGATAAAAACTCAAAAAATACGGCCTCACTAATATTTCAAGGACTGTTGAAAACCTTGTAAACAATACTGAAAAGTGAATATCCTTTTAGTTGCTGACTATAAAATCTTGGAGATGTTCATAATTTAAATATTTATGGTATAAAATAATAATAAATAACATAAATTTTCCAAATCCTACGTTTTAATATTTTACCCCTAAAAATACGAAATTTGGTGGATGCGTGCTTGTGGAGCAAAGGCATAATAAATTGAGGCGTGGGAGAAACAGGTAACTTAATTGTTGTCTTTTACAATGTGTGACAACCACTTTAGGAAAAAAGTGTATATACATGTTCATTGTGCATATACCTCAATAACTTCAGCTTCAAACTTAATTGAGGCACACCCATGGAATTATTCACGTGAATCATACATTCTAGGGATAGTTGAGGCATCCTTTTGATTCATATGCTACTTCTGCTACTGCTTGTTGCTTTTGAAGTGCCTCAAATTGGCATTGTTCCCTTCACCCTAAGATAGGTTAGATTGTCTTTCATCCCTAATCGGTGTTGTTCCCTTTTCCCTAAGGTAACTCAACAGTCTCTCTAACCTCAGGTTGTTTGACAGTCATACCCTAGCACAAACCACGAAGCAGGGGCAGAAGATACTGGACCAAACCATAGCACAAAAGGCCGAAATAGCCAATGTGAGGTGGCAAAATACAGGCTGCAAAATATTAGATCCAGGCACAAATACATAGGCTACAAAAAATGCTTTGAGACCAGGGCGAAGTCCAAGGCACTGAAAAACAGGCAATCAATGAATATGCAAAACACACAGCATAGAGGGGACACGCCAGCAGGAAGAAACCCTGCAAAAAATCTGTGGCCAAGTTTTAATAGGGGTCAGCGCCACACGCCCAGGAGGCGTGGAAGGCAGAAAAGGCACCCAAAATGGACACCAAAACCTGAGACACACAGCAGGCCGCAAAAACTCACGCCCAGCAAGCCACACGCCCAGCAAGCCACCAAAACACGCGCCCAGCAAGCTGAAAAAGAGCACAGGTCCAAGGCGTGAGAACATCAGGTTCAAGGCGCGAAGGGCAGCAGACCAAAATGACCAAACCCTGCAAAAATCCGCGCCCTGCATGGAGGAAAAACGTCTAACATGGAGAAACGACCAGCATGTAAGAAAAATGCCAAAACCCACTCCACGAGGATCAAAACTGCAAAAACCCGACCCTAGTGTGATGTGCACAACAAAAACAGGCACATGCAAAAAAAACGTCCAAACAGTTGTCAAAACGTCAAATTTAGCACAGTCCTAGAAACGTCCGCAAGGGCCTTTCCCATAGGGGAAACGCCTTCGGCGTTACATTTTCATTTAAGTTGGTAAGATCCTTTCAAAAATATCTATGAATAATATAGTTTCCATAAGTGAAATCATCACAAGCACCATCATTTAAAATATGGCAATTTGAGAAGTTAGATTTATAGTTACATATCTTAAAACTAATTTAATAAAAAAGATCATAATACAATATTTTAATCAACAAAAAGAGAAAATATATCATTAACCACCATTTTTACTTTTAAGCAATTACTTGCAATATAATGAAAGGAACTTGAAACAATTTGATTTGCAAACAAAGCAATCTAAGACATTTCCTACTAGGTGTACTTGATCTCGGTTTATATGTGTAAAAATGTATAGTTAGATAAAAATCAGACCATAAGGTTCTAACCATCATATACAATCTTGACCCAAATCTCTAGAATTACTAAAAAGTGAGTGTTCTAGTTTATAGTCTCTTTTATTGTTTAGATCACTCATAAACAAACCCTGATTAATTTTTGAACCAGCTAAGTGTATCTTTGCATCCTACGTGTGTTCTTAATTGGAAGTACTCAAATGATATGGCTGATTGTTATGTTGTATATTCTTCTCATCCCATCTGAAACATATATGTGTACATATATATTAGCTCAATATATATAATAACAATTCAAAAAAACTAATTAACTCAACCTAAAAATTTAATTATTGTAAATACAAGTCTATATCTCCACCGCTGAACACCATATAGCTAGTACTTTATCCATTGACATAAAAATAGAGTCTTGGAATGTACGGTTATTATTAAATTAATAAATGCACCTTATGTGTTTTCATGTACCATGTGTATAAAATTTAATAGGTTTTGTTGATTAGGCATCTCTTTTTTGATACATCTATTTGTGACTTCACCATAGTATATAAGATAAAAAAAAAGAATACAACAATGTTAGTCAAATTTGCAAAAAAAATATATTATGTATTGGTTTATTATGATTGTCCTCAATTTATAAATGCATCTATGTGTTTATGAAATTTTCTATTTAAAAAATGATGTTATTGGTTTATAATCAGACACAAAAGAAATGAGAAACTAGCTGACATACGAAACTCGAGACAAAATTCAAAATTAGATGGAACTAAGAATGTCAAAGGTGACAACAATTTATGTATATAATAAAACCAGTCCCTACCTAATACCATGAAAAATTGAAAAAAATAAGAGAGACGAACAAAGACAAATAAATAATAAAACTAAAACTAAATGTTGCGAAGTACTATCGCAACAAAAAGAGACTAATGACATGAAAATTTGCAATTTACAAACACAATTTTATAGCTAACAAAAATGCCAGACTGAGCTTCTAGAAGAAAAGAATATGTCAAGTTTTGCGGCAAAATGGAGCCAATACATGATCAAGAAATGGATGGTCTAGGAAAAATTGTGCATTGCGAGGAAGGGATCAATGATTCTTGGTTGTTACTTTCTTCAATTGACGGTAGTTCACACACAACCACAAGGATCCATCCTTCTTCACAAAAATCACTGAGGCACCCTAAAGGGATACACTAGGACAAACTAGGCCTTTCTCGAGAAGGTCCTCTAACTACAATATGAACTCACATAACTCAGGTGTGGTCATTCTATAAAGAGTGTGTGAGATAGGTTCCGCTCTTGGAACCAAATCAATGTGAAAATATATGTCAAGTGGGGGAGGCATCCCTGGCAGCTCACTAGGAAATACATCAGAAAAATATTACAAAACGGGGTGATCATCAAGTTAAGGTCCACTAGCCCCATCCTCTGACCTATTAGTAACTATAACAGAATGCAATTGACAACCCCGTCACACACACCGCTTCAATTACATAGCAAAAATAGTGTAAACAAAGATGGGTCTCCTAACTCCAAGAATCATTGACTCCACTCTCAAATCATGTGCACAAGATATAGCTTTACTAGGATAATACACCCTAGCTCTGTGCGTACACAACCAATCAATTACCATGATAGTTCCATACAAACCCAAAGGAAGGATACAAAGATCAAAAGTAGTGGTAAAGGGGCATAGGTCCACTACGCACTCCTGGACTAAGGATTCAATTGAGACCTTGGCACCAGAAGCCATGTCGATATCTCAACTAAGGCCCTGCCTAACTGCCACCATCCTGCAATGCTCTACTAAAATGAAAGAATCTGATGTGCCTGGGTCATATAATATAGGGATAGAAATACCACCAATGTTACCCATGTTCTCTATCATTGTACCCTCATTCTATTATTGGTGGTTCTTGACCGCTACATATATCCTTTGGCTTCTGGCCATGTCACCAATACCAGGATCAAAAATAGGTTCTTTATCCTGATTATCAAGGTTCTGAGGTCACTCTCTCCGATGATTTCCATGCACGCTGCATCCATAACAAGTACCTGGTCCCCTCCACTAAGTAGATAGTCCTCTAGGTGGCCCAGTAGTACGTGCTAAAGAACCTAATGATCTCCGTTAGTATCCAAATTGATTCTTCTGTGAGGGCTGAGCAGCATCACGGAATTGACAGGATGCTTAGGGATAGATAATACCATGATATCAGTCGTTTTGTAGCTAGGGATTAGATTTTTCTGATTCTTTATCACTCGAGCATCGAGAAAAATGGATGGCACCTCATTGAGGGTTTGATCTACCCCACACTACTTTATGTTATGCCTTCAACCAGGGTGAGAGGACCCGTTATGTAACCCATGTCAGTGAAGGACATCGAGAGCTCTTTCTTTGCACAATCTTAATGAGAACATTGAAGAAATATGATCAATACAGCACAATCTAACTCTCATGAGTTGTCATACTAGAGAGTGGAGATGTTTCCTGGACAATGGTTTGGGTTACTAAAGACAATAAATGAATCATGATTGTCCGTTCATACTTTTGCAATGAAATTTTTTCATTTGTGGATACACAGTACAAATAAGGGTAGTTCATGTAGGATTCGACATTTGATAAATTTATTGGTGGGAAGTTAAGCAAGATAGAGCAGATTATACTAGATCTTTGAGAGCCTTTACAAATATTGGGAACTCAATGATAGAATGCTTCAGACTAGCCAAGATATTCCTTCAACCAAGAGGTGTGCATCAATGGAGGCCCAGAGATGAACGGTTTCACACACTCTTTGATAATTCAACACAAAGGCTCATGCTAAAGACTCAATTAAATGCTAGAAATCCCTAGTTTGTCATGCCTAAGATACACTCATAGGCTTACAAATAATATATATCAACATAGTGGGACCATAGTGATTTTAAATTGTTTATTTCATTACCAGATGAAGGCTCTTCTCATAATGAAATTTCAAATGCCACAATACTAACACACAGATGAGATCTTGTGTGACTTAGAGAGATTTTAATATAAGATTGCAATAGGAATAAGAAAAACTATTTGAAAACATTCTGAAATAAATTCAAGACACAATAATGCACATGATCAACACAGGTCATTAAAATTACATCAGATTCATCAGCAAGGGGAAGTTTCTTAAACAATCTTAGAGCTTTTCAATGGTTGTACACTTGCAACCATCTTGACGTGATTGAATCTAAAGACATAGGAAAATGAACTGGTATCTCAGACGGTCTCTCAGGAAAAATGGTTTCTCTCAAACTTTCTTAGAAACATTAACCTCTGACCTTTTACAAGAGTATTCTCGTTTCATTTATACAATTTCACTCGCTCTCTCATCCCAAATCTTCCCCCTCCAAAAGAAGAAATTTTGATGAATACTTTGTTTGCTACAAGTTTGTTCCAGAAAGTGATGTTTAACAAATTTAAACCCAAAAGCTGCCAGGTGGATAAATCATGAACTAATCACGTTTCTCAGACCCTCAACCATGACTAGGATGCCATGCCATAACTTTTTTACAGTCCTTCTAATCATTATTTTATTTTTTCATGTAAGAAATCCCCTTTTTAATAATTCGTAGGTGGCTCCATATGACTGGATCTGACACGCAATCCTTTTCACCCTCAAGAATACAACTTGAGAAATGAGTCCTCTCGCATGGATACTTGCATTTTTGCCTCTCAAAAATGAGTTTCCTTTCATGGATTATACCACATACCTGTGTTATGAGTCCAATTTAGCCGAGTGTAAAGAGAAGCCAGCAGAAACATCCACATGTTTCCTTGGTGCAACTACAAAGGTGAAGTCCAGAGGTAGGTTCCCAAATGAGAATGGGACCCTCCACATGTTTAGAACCCTAGGGAGTTGCACCAGTTGCTGAAAATTTAGAGTATGGGAAGCTCAAGAGGAAGCTTCCATGTGTCTGTTCAGTGCAACTTCAAATGAGCATAGGGTCTCCACGTCCCATAGGCCCAATTTTCCTTGGCCTTTGAAAAAGTCTTAGTAAAAAGAGGATCCATCGGAATCCTCCACATGTCTCTTCAAAGCACTATTGATATGGTGCTCAAAAGCGGAGACCCCAAACAAGCACGGGCTATCCACGTGTCTAAGCTTAGGAAATGTTTTTGAAAGAGTTTAAGGACCAGCAGAAGGTGCCACGTTCCTAGGGTCCTAGAAAGTTTCCTCGGCTATTGAAAATTCTAAGTATGGGTAGGGCTAGTGAAATCTTCCACATGTCTCTTCGGTAGTTTTTTGGTATGAAGCTCAAAAGAAGGACTGCAAAACAAGTGCAGGCCTTCCACATGTCTAGGGTCTGAAAAAGTTACACCAGACACTTGAAAAAGTATAAGTATGGGAAGATCTAGCGGAAACCTCCATGTGTCTCCTTGGCACTCTTTCAAAAGTAAAATTTATGGGCAAGTCACAAAACAGGCACGAGCCCTCCACGTGTCCTAGGCCTAAGAAAGTTGCATCGGGTGCTTGAAAAGTCTAAGTATGGGAAGATGCAGCAAAAAGACCTCCACATGTCTCCCTAGACACAACTCCAAAGTTCAAACTAAGAGGCGAATCCTCAAATGAGCGCAAGCCCTCTGCATGGAAAAGATTTAAATTGAATCAGGCCTGAGAATCTCAAAATTCCCCATCGACCTGCCTCTCTAATTTTATTTTTTTATGTGGGCCCAAGCGGAGTTGTAGATCATTTCATAACTTTGCCCAATTTCACCAAAAGGTAAAAATATGTAAAATGCTCTGGCAACTCGACTCTTTGCTTTGACTTTTCAATGTTGACTTAAACATTTTACATTAATTTGTCCCCCGTGGAGGTGTAGATCATTTTATAACTTTTCTCCTTCTCACAAAAAGAAAAAAATATTCAAAATGCTCTAGTGACCCTGCCTCTCTTACCTTTAACCTTTTAGACCACCACTGTTTCCTTCTTCGGGGTCAAAGTAAGAAATTTTCCCTACCACTTCATATTTTTGAATATCCAATTACATACTATCGAGGCCATGAGACCAATTTGGCATTTTTTACAAATGTAACAAAAGTGAAAAGTTTCACCAAAAATACCTGCGTGCCCATGTCCAATTGGAAAGGACCATGTATCCATGGATGTTGGGACTAGGATTTACAAACGAGACACACTTGTTGAAGACACCGAACAACAAAGTTTTTTCCCATGGAGAGAAGACTGTAAATAAAACTTCAGACTCAATGTGATACACGAACCAAGGAAAGCATTGACAATGGCAACCAAATGAAGGAGAAAGCTTTTCACACATTTGTTGGTGCTCAATTTTATCTTGTCCCATTTCTCCTTGAAATTCTTCAGTTTGTAGGCTCTGTCATGTTTTCTATGTCTCTATATTGATGCATGGAAGCTTTGACCTTCATTTGGTTACCATGATCAGTCCCTTCCTTGGTCGAGGATCACTTAAAAGTCCAGAATTTTTTTTTTCGTTCCTCTATCCATATGAAAAGATCTATAACTTGGGTGTAAACTCGGGTTTTTTCTGTTCCTTCTATTTTCCAAAGTCACGTTTTGTTTTCCTTGTCATTTTTTGTCCCCAGTATCTATGGAAATGTGATTGGATGTGGCTCAAAAGATCATATTTCGGCCTTATATCATTTCCTAAATTCTCTGGACCTTGCACGAAAGATTTATTTGGGCTGAAATGGTGATTTTCCTACATTTTACAGTTTCCAAGGGTGTGTTTTTCCCTATCAAATTTACATCTCAGCATCTATGGAAATGTGGCCCTTTCTGCTTGGATGCGGCTCGGTGAGTGGGCCACTTTAAAAACTCTAAGTCTCACGGTCCCAAACTCAAACCTTGGTCCACGTGGAGGGTATGGCGCTCATCTAAAAATTCACCTTTTTGTTTGACCTTGGAGTTGTGTCAAGGAGACACGTGGAGGTGGGTCCATTGCCACGCCAAGACTTAGAAATTTTTTTCATGTGGCCGATATAGCTTTGAGAGGACCATGGACAGGTTTTGAGGGCCCATCTCTCATTTGAGGATTAGCCTCAGGGTCCCACCTTAACATTTGTGTCAGGTAGACACGAGGAGGCTTCTGCTCCGGTCCTGCTCTATACTTAAACTTTTCAAAGCAATTTTCTAAGGCCTGGGACACATGGAGGGACTATACCTGTTTGGGGACCTGACCCCTAAATTTTATTTTGAAGAAGTGCCAGGAGGACACTTAGAGGCTTCCACTCACTCTACCTTTTCTTGGAATTTTCAACGGCCAAAGAAAACTATCTCAGACCCTAACCACAAGGTTCCTTCCACTGATCCTTTAAACTTTCTTAACAACTCTATTCAAACTGAGACACGTGGTGAGCCCACGTGCTTGTTTGGGGTCTCTATTTTTTGTGACCATCTCAAAATGTGCCATTGAGACACATGGAGGCCTTCCGCTAGCTCCTTTTTTACTGATAATTTTTCAAAGATGCCAAAAGGCATTTTTCTTGGGCCAAGGGCATGTTGAAGGCCCACGCTTGTTTGAAAACTTTCGCCTGTACTTCTCCTTTGTAGTTGTGTTAAGGAAACCACGTGGATGGATATAATATAAATTAGAAAAGGGGCAGAATCAACCGTTGTTGTGTATTGTGTTCTATTTTTCCACCATTTTTTCTCCAAGACTCCTGGAGATGTCGAATACAAACTATTTTTCATAAGGTTTTGATATAATTCCTTTTCATTTTTGTCTACAAAGTGTTGTTGAATGGATTCAGAACTTAATTTGTGAGTCCAAGGATTATTAACAGTGATATTTTGAAGTTGGAATTGCTCGGGCACCTGCAAAAATGTGAATTACCAGAGAAGATGGATGCAGGACAAATTTTCAAAGGAAAGAGAGGGAAAAGGATGAAATGATGAAGGTTGCAAGTGCAAAAGATGAAAAAAGTGTTTCCTCGAGAGTGAAAAGGATTACCTGTTAGATCCATCTATACAGAGCCTCCTAGAAAATGAATAAAATAGGGGATTTCTCACATGACAAAAAAAGAATGATTAGAAGGACTTCCAAAACATTGTGGCATGGTATCCTAGTCATTATTCAAGGGTCTAGAGAAACATGATCAGTTCATAATTGGTCCACCTATGAAGCTTTGATGCAAATTTGTTAAACATCAATTTCTGAGGCAAATTGGTAACAAGAAAAGGTCCCTTGAATATTCTTCTTTCATGGGGTTGGGAAATATCGGCATGAGTGGAGTGATTGAAATGTATAAATGCAATAAGAATACTCATGTAAATGGTTGAGGGTTGAATTCTTAAGAGAAAAATTTGAGAGAGCCCATCTATCCTGAGAGACCAATATGAGAAACCTGTTAATTTCTTATGTTTTAGATTTCAATCACGTCAAGTTGTTTGTTAGTGTATATCCATTGAAAAGATCTGATAATGTTCAAAGAAACTTTCCCCTGCTAATGAATTTAATCAGATTTCAAGTTAATATGTGTCAATCTTGGAGCAATTTGTGTCTGCTTTATTTCAAAATGTCTGCAAGTATTTTTTGTTATTCCTATTATAATCTTGTGTTAAAATCCCCTCTCTGAATCACACAAGGTCTCATACCTATGACATTTTAGTGGAATTTGCAATTTCATTTCAAGAATAACCTTCATCCTGTAATGAGATAAACAATTTAAAATCACTTCGCTATCATTTTTTGATAAAGATTGTCTGTAAGCCTTCGAGTGTATCTTAAGCATAAGGAACTAGGGGGGGGGTATTTGATGTTTAATTGAGTCTTTTATCTCGAGCCTTCATGCTATATTCTCAAAGATTGTGTGAAACTATGTGGATCTGGGCCTCCATTGAAGCACACCTTCTAGTTGAGGGAATATCTTAGCTATTCCGAAGCTTTCTTTTCATTTAGCTTTCCAATTGTTGTGAATTCTCTCAAATATCTGGTATAATCAACTTTTATCCTACTCAATCTCCCACCAAAATTATTTAAAAACCTTGAATCCATCCTGAACTACCCCTGTTTTCCCCTGTATATCAACAAAGGAACAAAATCTATTTACTAAAATATGCAGAACAATCGGCATCCCATAATGTATTCAGTAACCTTAGAATTGTTTTGAAAGTATCTCCATATTTTAGAAGTGAAAACTCTTGAGAGTTAAATTATGGATTATTGATCATACTTTCTTAAGGTTTTCTTCATAAAATTTGTGCAAAAGAAGGATATCTCCATCTCCTTCATAAAACAAAGGCTACACTATGGGTCCTCTCACCCTAGTCAAAAGTCACAGCCTAAATCAGTGAGGATGGGTCAAATCCTCCTTGAAGTTCCTCATCCATCTCTCAATAAATCTAAGTGACAAAGGGCCAGTTACATCTCATCCCTAGCTACAAAACGAAACACATCATGATCTATCTGTGTCTAAGCTCCATGTCGAATCTGTGATGCTGGTCAGCTTGAAAGGGAGAAAAAAATTTAGATAGGAACACTAGTGGCACCGTTTCCTAGGACATGAAGTTGTGTGTGCAAAGTTTTAACACCATCAACAACAGATATAGACATTGGTAAATATTCTTACAAATTTTAAAGTGTAAATACTTTTCTTAAACATCATTCTCTTTTCAAATCTGTAAAAATTGTTCAAAGTTGTAATTTTTGAGTGCAATATTTGCATCTTATATAGTTATTGCACTAAATTTTGTATCATCATTAATAAATTTAGGAAAAAGAAGAGAAGATCTTGTAAGCTTTGCATGAACCTTGTATTGATAGACATTGTATAGGTCTTTCAGAGTTAATTTAGCAAAACTAAGGTGAAAATACTTAGTGGCGACTCTGTGCTATTTAAATTCTTAATAAATACCAGTGTCTTAAGATATATCAAGTAAGATTTGTCATTAATCTCTGCAAAGCTAGAAGGAATAATATATTTCTTCGTGAAGGACCCTAGTAGAAGGTTGTTTCAAGAGTTGGGAAAGTATAATTTAGAAGGAAGAAGAATTTGGAAGGTTGTTGGAGATCAAGCATCAAGAAAAGAGATCTCCATTGATGAAATTGATCATCATGTGATTGAAGATTGCAATATTTCCTCAAGTGAATATGAATCAGGTAGTCTCTTTGTTGAATTAAATTCTCCATCTAGAGAGGAGCCTTAATTTGTATTTGAAAAAATTTCTTCTCAATCTGCCCTTGTATTTTCCAAATCTGATAGAGTTTTCCATGAAGAAAATCCTTTAGAGGGCATTCATTCTTAGAATTACATCCCTGTATCACACAAACCTCTCACTCATCATCAGTTTGCATCTCCTCCAAGGTCACCTCCTCAAAATAATATGGCTCAGGCTCCACCTAGGCCTCCATTTATTGTTAATACTTTTGGTCCCAACAATTTTAGAGGTATGGTTGGCTATACAAATGCTATGTCACAAGATGTAAGAAATAGATTTCCTAAGTTTCTAGGAAATAATGCAATCACTGGTGATCAACACTTGAATCTATTTGTCAATATGATAGAGGACTTTGAAATAGAATTGTAGGATGTGTAAATTAAATTGTTTATCCATACTCTAGAAGAAGATGCAAGGGACTGGTATAAATCTTTGCCAGATAATCCATTGATTCTTGGACTGAGATGAAGAATGCGTTTAGATTGCAGTATGGAGATAAAACAAACCCTAGGTTTCGTTTATCATAATTTGAAAATATAAAAAATAATCCTAATAAATCAGTGCATAATTTCAATACAAGATTTAACAAAACATTGATAAGACTACCTGTTAATTTGATGACATGTGATGAATCATGTTTGATAAAGTATTCAGATGCATTTGATAAGAAATTTTCTTACTATTTGAGGGATAAGAACCCTAGAAATTTGAAGCAGGTCTTTACCATGGCTCTGCAGATTGAGAACAACATTAAAGAAGTTCGAAAACCTCCTAATATGGAGGGTGTTAGACTGATTAACCTAGAGAAGCCTCAATCAAGTAAGGCTATGGATCTTGGGGAAGTTGTAAAGACTTTTGCCGGAGCTGTCAAAGAAATCTCTTCTAAGTTAGCCAGGGAAAAGAAAGGAATTGGACAAGGTTCTTAAGGTCAGCATAGGTAAAAAGGACAAGACAGATTTGTAAATCATCCTAGAAATGATCAGAGATTTGATGACAGAGGTAAAGGACCCATGGGAGGTAGATAACCCTAAGCTATACAAAATAGAGTAGTGCCTGATCCTCTAAATTCTAGAGTTGTTGTTTTTTAAGAGACAAATGAAATAGATTGGTGTGACACATGTTTCTTACATCACCTGCCATGTGAAGTAGAGAAGAAAATTGAAGAAGAAGAAGATGATGATAACACTGATGATGATGCATGCATGGTGGACTACTCTACAAGCTCAGAGCAACGAGTAACTTCAACTGAAGTAATAAGTGCAAGAATTGCTGTAAGTTTTTCGGATTGCATTAACCAGGTACCTCTTCTTCCTCCCTCTCATACTTTAGAAATAGATATGGTACAACCTTTTGAACTTCCTAATAATGATTTTGAGTACCTAAGATCTCTAATGATTAAGAAGTATGATGGAGGAATCCCATGAAAATAGGATAGACAATTGTTAATAAATGTTGTTATTTCCCAAGAAAAAGAGTATAACATAAGAATTAAAGTTGTCAAAGGGGTAGGGCCTCAAGCCAAACCAAAAACTGAAATTCTCACAAATATCCCAAAATAAACTCCAAAGAAAGATGCAACTGGAAAAGGCCTTGTTGTCTCAAGTAGAACTGTTGTTCTCGCCCATGCCCAAAATGTGAAAAATCTTGTGCCATCCGATGAGTTTGTCAAAATTTCTCCAAATGTTGCTTTGCCAAAATACATTCCTTATGACATTTCCCAAGTCTTGAGTTAGATCAAGATTTTTGTTCCAATTATTGAACTACTTAGGATTCCTGAGCATAAGAAGAGGGCATTCAAGTATTTGGGATTGGAAGAAGAAAATATTACCCAAGTCAGAAATGTAAACAGTATTGAAACTCCTACCATTTCATAGTTGAAAAAACCCCGAGTGTTGGAAGAGATTTGGGGTTGGAAGAAGATAGGAGTGCCCAAGGTAGAAATATAAATAATGTAAACACCCCTCCTTCAACCATTTCAGACCTAGAAAAAACCACTAGCATTAGAGGAGATAGGTGAACAACATAAAGTCTACTTGGGGAAATCTTTAGTTGAGTCTTAGTTACATGTTGATCCATTTTTTACAATAGTTATTATTAAGGACAGATTGTTGCATAATTGTATGTTTGATTCCAAAGCATCATGCAATGTTATGCCTTTAGAAGTCATAAATGAATTAAACATTAAAGTGACAACAACTTATGGCAAGTGTAATGCACTAGATTCTAGAGAGGCACCAGTTGTAGGGTATGTAAAATGTTTAGTGGTACAACTTACATCTTATCCAGGTAAGAACTTAAAACTTAATGTTGTTATTATTGATTGCCCTGCCAAATGGGCATGTTGTTATCAAGAAAGTGGGAAGAAATTTTTGGTGGAAGTGTTCAGATGGATATGTCTTTTACGACCATTCCATTTAAAGGAAGCCTTGTAAAGTTGTATGGAGAGAAGAAGATGTTGCACCTCATTGAAGATCCCAATAATGCTTCTTATGAAGTGTTATATGCTGATAACTTTATTGGAGGTTCTGATGGCAAAGAGCACAAGATTGATCAATGTAAATGTCTTGAACAAGTGTGTTTTCCTTGGAGCTTGTTCCAAGTTTGGAAATGGTGCCGGTATTGTTCTTATTTCTCTAGGCCAGGAAGAGTTTGTTTATTCTTTCAAACTCAACTTTGAATGCACTAACAACATTTCTAAATATGAAGCACTATTATTGGGTTTGAGAATTGCATGGAAATATGGTGTGAAGGATATCATTGTCAAAGGAGATTCAGAACTGATTGTCAAGCAAATTAGAAAACTGTATGCTACTAAAAATTGGAGAATGAAATAATACAAGCATGCATTTTGGGATTTGATTGAAATGTTTGACTCATTTAATATTGTGCACCATGATAGAAAGTTTAATGTTGTTGCAGACAAATTAGTAGTCCTAGGATCCAGACTTGGAATTTGTACATTATCTCCATTTTGTGAGTATGATGTTAAAATACTAACAAGGCCATCTATCCCTGACAACATAAAAAATTGGCCACTGTTCGATGATGATGCCTAGGTGAAATGGTTTCTACAAAGACAAGGTGAATTTTCTGACCGAAATATAGATTGGGAACCAATGGTGTGTGTTGCTGAAAGAAAGGAAACTTTATTTTCCAAAGACATCATCCAGCTGAAGACAAACACGATTCCCATAGGTTTGGTGGCACTTGAATCAAATATTGATAATGTTGATTACAATATTAATAGTTGTATGTCAGTTTCAAGAGATGTGGAAGATGATGACCTGGGCATAAAGGAAAAACCACATAAAATCTGGTTAGGAAGCAATCTGAGCAAGGAAGAGAAGCATTCCTATGTTCAATTGTTGAAGAAATATCAAGACTCCCTAACTTGGTCTTACTCTAAGTTAAAGGCATGGAGGGAAGATTTGTTCCAAAATGAAATTCCTCTTGAATCTAATGCCAAGCCTTTAAGGAAAAAACAGAGGCCAATCAATCCACTCCTTTCTTTGAAGATGCAATAAGAATTGAAGAAGTTGAGGGATGGAGGGATCATTCAACCCACAAGGTACTCATCTTGGGTTACAAATTTATTTCCTGTTAGAAAAAAGAATGTTGATATAAGATTGTGAGTAGATTTTAGGAACTTGAATAAATCATCATTGAAAGATAATTACCCTCTACCAAACATGGATAATATGCTACAATTGGTAACTGGTTCTGAATTGTTATCCACTTTCAATGGTTTCTCTGGCTATAATCAAGTTGTTGTGAAGTAGTCACAAAGAATAAAAAATACCTTTACCACTCCTTGGGGAACTTATGTCTATGTCAGGATGCCTTTTGGTTTAATGAATGCTGGAGCAACTTTTCAAAGAGAAATGGATGTATCATTTTCTGGTTATATTAACGACTTCATTGTTTTTTATCAAGATGATGTAACTTTGTTTTCCAGAAAAAGAAATAATCGCTTGAAACACTTGGAGAGAATGTTGTTAAGGTGTATAGAGTATGGCATATCATTGAATCCCAAGAATTTCCACTTTGGAGTGTAAAATTCAAAGTTGCTTGGTCACATTGTATCAAAAGAAGGGGTCATGATTGATCCTAAGAGAGTGGAAGCCATCAATAAGGTTCGAATTCCAAGAACTACGAAGGGAGTTCAATCCTTCTTTGGAAAAATAAACTTTATCAGAAGATCTGTGTCTAACTTTGATGAGCTGACCATCCCCAATACTAGCATGTTGAAGAAAGACCAAGTTATCAAACGGGAAGAAGCTTACATTCAAGATTTCAATGGGATCAAATAAGTACTAAAGCATGCCCCTGTTTTGGCAGCTCCAAATTACAAGAATCCTTTTCAAATGTTTTCTTTTTATTCAAAAAATACCATTGCATTTGTTTTGTTGCAAAAGGATCATGAATGTGCTGAGAGACCAATTGGATTTTTCAGTAAGGCATTGCAAGGAGCTGAGTTGAAGTACACCATCATTGAGAAGAAAAAACTTGCCTTAGTGAAAGCAAAAAATATTTTTATACCTTACATCTTGAGCTCTAAAGTTTTTTATTATGTTCCCCACACCATGGTGAAAGATATCTTATCATAAATGGAGGTCTCAAAAAAAATATGTAGATGGGTAAACAAGTTGAAGGAATATGAAATGGATATCCAAACCACGAAATTGATAAAAGGTTTTTCCCTAACTAAGCTTATGGCTGAGAGCCACTTGCAAACTATTGAGGTGAATGAAGTAGAAGGAGAAATGGTGGATGTCCTTGAAAAGTTGGTAAGCTCTGAATGGTACAAAGATATAATATTTTATCTCAGACATCTATGATGCCATGAACATTTGAGTAAAAATCAGAAATGATCTCTTAAGTTATCCGCTCAAAAATATGTCATTACTAATTTTGGGTTAGCTTGGAGGAACCCCGAGGGAGTTATCTTAAGATGCATTACTGAAGATGAATCCCCTAAGATAATTGTTGATCTCCATCGAGGATTTTGTTGGGGACATTTTGCTGGAAGAGTTACAACACATAAAATATTGAGGGTTAGTTATTGGTGGCCAATTCTCTTCAAAGATACAAATCTATTGGTTAGGAAATGTGAAAGTTGTAAGCATTTTTATGGAAGAATGAAAGCTTCAGGCTCCATTCCTTTGTATCATGTGTCCATTGAAGCCCCACTTGAGCAATGGGGAATGGATTTCATTGGAGAAATTTTAGATCCTTCCAGTGCTGGTCATAAATAGATTCTTGTAGCCACTAATTGTTTCACTAAGTGGGTGGAAGCAAACCCCACCAAGAAAGTAACACACCAAGTTATCATGGACCTCATGCTAAATCAAAGCATATGTAGATTTGGAGTGCCAGTTAAGATTGTTGCTGATAATGCCATGAATTTAAGAGCCAAGCCTTTGATAGCAATGTGCAAAGAGTATGGAATCAATTTGACATAGGCTTCTAACTACAATCCCAAAGGAAATGGACAAGCTGATTCCAGCAATAAAAACTTGTTGAAGATCATTAGAAGAACCTTGGAGCTGAACAAAAAGAAGTGGGGTGAGCAACTGAAGTTTGTTGTTAGGGCTGACAAAATCACTGTCAAAAGAGATACTGGTAAAAGCCCATTTGATTTGCTATATGGAACTTAAGCTTTGCTTCCCCTTCATTTGTAGTTATCTTCATTTCAATTTGTTCAACAAACTAAAGACCAAGAAGATAGTACATATGATGCTCGAATCAATTAAATTATCGAGTTAGATGAAGAAATAAGGGCATATCATCAGCGGTATGTGAAGTTCATAGAAAAGTTGAAGAAGTTATTTGACAAGAAAATGACTCTAAGAGCTTTCTGCATTGGGGATCTTGTGCTATTATGGGATAGTAGGCATGAAAATAAGGGAAAACATGGTGAATTTGATGCATTGTGGATGGGATATTATTCAATTGACATTTGAATTGGTTAAAATACCTTCTTCCTAAAAGACTTAGATGGGGAACTGCTTGAATTGTTTGTTAATGGCAGACATTTGAAATATTTCCTTGATTGATTTCTTAGAATCAAGCTATACTCCATTTATACAGTGTATAGTCTTTTGGTTTCTTTCTGTTTTCATTTTCTTCTATTTTTTGTTTGTCCTGGTCCTTAGCGGTTGTTTTGTTGGTTTCGCGGTTCATCCTTGGGGGAGTTTGTTGTTATTTTTCTACTCTGCAAACTTATTCTTTGAATCTATTTCCCAATGGTTTGTTTTTGGCTCATGGTCTGCTATTTGTTCTTATGACACTCACAAGGAGTGCCCATCCCCAAGTTGGAGCCAATTTTGGTGCTTAATTTGATCTCGCCCCACTTTTCCTTGAAATTATTCAGTTTACAGGCTCTGTTGTGTTTTCTATTTCCTCGTATTGATGTATGAAATCTCTGTCCTTCATTTAATTTCCATGATCAGTTCCTTCCTTGGTCAAAGATCACTTAAAAGTCTAGAATTTGTTTTTCATTCCTATGTCCATATGAAATGATCTATAACTTGGGTGTAAACTCGTATTTTTTTCCCTTCCTTCTGTTTTCCACAGTCACGTTTTGTTTTCCCTGTCATTTTTGTCCCTAGTATCTATGGAAACGTGATTGGATGTGGCTCAGAAGATCATGTTTGGGCCTTATATCATTTCCAAATTCTCTATCTTAAAAGAAAGATTCATTTTCGGGCTCAAATGGTGATTCTCCTACATTTTACGGTTTGACGGGTGTGTTTTTCCCGTCAAATTTACATCTCAGCATCTATGGAAATGTGGCCCTTTCTGGTTGGATCCAACTCGGTGCGGCACTTTGAAAACTTTAAGGCTCACTTCAGCTCAAGAATTGTCCACGTGGATGGTCGACACTCATCTGAATATTTACCTTTTGGTTTGACCTTGGAGTTGCACTGGGGAGACACGTGAAGGTTTCTTCTACCTTTCTAGGACTTAGAAAAAAAATTCATGCAGCTGGTACAACTTTGGCAGACCATGGATGCATGGAGGGCCGATGCTCATTTGAGGATCAGCCTCAGGGTCCCACCTTAATACTTACGATGGGGAGACACGTGGAGGCTTCCGCCAGCCCTACTCTATACTTAAACTTTTCAAAGCAATTTTCTAAGGCCTAGGACACCTGGAGAAACCGCACCTATTTGGGGACCGGCCCCTAAATTTTATTTCGAAGAAGCACCAGGAAGATGATTTGAGGCTTGCACTCACTCTACCTTTGCTTGGAATTTTCAACGGCCAAGGAAAACTATCTCAGACCATAGACACATGGCACCTTCCAATGATACTTAAACATTCTTAACAATGCTGTCAGACTGAGACACGTGGTGAACCTGCGCTTGTTTGGGGTCTCGGCTTTTGGTGACCATCTCAAAATGCACCATTGAGAAATGTGGAGTCTTCTGGTAGCTCCTTTTTTATTGAGACTTTTTCAAAGGCCAAAAGATGTTTTTCTTGCACCGATTAAATAAGATGAATTAATTACATATAAGATGATAATGAATGTTAAAGAATTCATAGGATAACAATGTCTAACACTCAATTTAATTATATATATAATATAGTTATTACTATATATAAATCGAAATATTTATTTGAAGAATGAAAATAAGTCATATCATACTTTTAAAAATAAAAATCTTATCAAAAATATCAAGCCATAAAATTTTCATTGTTCATTCATAAATCAATCAACCATGTACCATGAAGGTCTTAACCTAACTAGTCGGAACAAAATTAAATGGCATTATGGTTTGATTAGAAATCATGTGTAGTAAATAGTCCTTCAATGAAAATATTACAAAAACTTGCCACATCATAATTATAAATATTGGAACAATAGAAACTTAATTCTTCTAATGGATTACTTATCCATTAAAAATTGGCATTGTTTTATTGTTTTAGTGTATTTCTATAGTATTTTTCTAAACTAGGCTCTTATTAGCACATGTTCCTTATTTTTTATCACCTTCTAGATTATTTCTTTCCTTTTATCTCTCCTATCTTATTTTGTCTATTTCTCTTGTCTTTGTGAATATGTTTGTTGTTCCCCAAACTGTAGTAGTTATGTTTTGAGCTCTCAAATGTATTTTCAAATTCTTGTAAATCTAATTTTAGTGTAGGTACTTTTAACTCAATTTTATTATTAGATAACACAAAAAACAAATTTTGAAGGGATTTGGAAACACTGAAAAAAATGAAATACATAACATTAAAGCACATAGTCAAACAAATAAGGAACTGAACCACCGAGGCCTAAGGAGAAACAAAATGAAAAGCCAAAAAAACCAGTCGAAAGGAAGAACCAAAGGGAGAGAGGGCCTCGATAAGATATTTAAAGTGACTTGACCATCAAAATCAAAGGGGAAACCTAGCTACCATGCGCAGTTCCACGATGGGATCTAAGGCTCATCCTTAGAGAAGAAATACTAGATTTTCCTTTCTTCCCATTATTCACAACCTTCCATCCATCCCTCCATTGGGATCTGCATTCTCATTCAGGTGGACAGGTAGGCATACATACAGAACCTCATTGTTTTTGGATCTTTGATTCAACATGAAACTAGGAGGCTGCACCGTTGATTCTTACTCCTTCTCAAAAACCTGATGTGAAACATTAAATGGTCCAGAAGGGGGGGAGTAATTTCACCCATCTTAAATTCTATATTATCCATAGAAATACTTGAAGATTCTTCTTTATCATTTTCTTATGGAGGATATACCAATAAATTATCTAAATTAAAAAATTTCACCATGATACCCTACCCTTGATTGGCTTCTTGGTGATGGGGCAGTTAGTGGCTAGATGTCGAAGAGAAAAAACAATTATACATCTAAATGGAAACACTTCATAATATAATTTTTAAGTCCACACTAAATCCTTAACCTTAAGATCCATTATGGCAGGAAAGTCAATAGACATATCCATGTCCACTAAAATCCTATAAAAAGTGGTATGATCAAAGGATTCAGTCCTGGGATATACAACAACAAAATTTTCCAAGGCATCCCCCATAGACCTAAAGCAATCCTCACTCTTGAAATGCAAAGGAAAATAGGGGAGTGTTATCTCGATTGGTCTGATATTAAAAGTTTTAGTGAAAGGGTTGAACGAGGGGAACCAAGGCTTAACAAGAAGAAGATGCTCCTGCTAAGCCCAAACTTTGAATAAAATGGCTATAAATAACCTACGAGCAGAGGGTTAAATATTTACCTTACTAGAAATAAGTGGCCTCCATTTCTCATTAATCCAGTTGTACAAGGCAATAATACCTGGGTAACATCCAACAAACCTACAAATAAGACCTCTGTTCTTGAAAAAATTGGCCGATTAAAAAACATACTCCCAAAATGACATGACATGCGTCATTTTTCACAAGGATCATAGGTTTAGGAAGGGTATGAGAAATTGAATTAGCCACGGAAAGGAAGGAAATTGGTTGAGAAGGAGACCCATTCAACACAGATCCAACGAGACCCAACCCAAGCCCTTTCTTAAAACAAATAGGAACAAGGGAACCCTACACAACTCACACCTTGTTCTGGGAGGGTGTGGACATAGTAAAGGAAGAAGATGAAGGAACCATGTCCACCTAACTACCTCTACCCACATAATGATGGCCCAAAGAATAATTAAAGAAAGAGCCACATGCACTACCAAAGAAACCTCCCCCGAGGCATAACCACAGGAAGACACCACAGAAGGAAGAATTTTTCAGTTGCCTTTAGGAGTCAGGAGAGATCCAAAGGATAAACCCCATATGACATAACCACCATACACATGTTGAATAATATTTATTCCATTGTCATATTTCACCAAAGGGAAAGACAAGTCATACCTAGGAAAAATATCTAGCTCACCAGGGAGAGGAGACAGTGAACCACCAGGGTATACTCCACCTCTAGCAACCACTCTTTAATCAACAACTAGGCCAAGGGAAACGTTGTCCCTAGGGTAATTAGGGATTCAATTGCAAAATGATGCACCCAGAGAAATTAAGGATTCTATAATGAAAAAAATCAAATTTTGTTTTGTAAATCCCAATCCTCTTTGACACTAAATGAACCATGTTATCAATTTAAAATTCATTATAATCTCAAAATTTTCTATTTTATTCTAGTTAGCACATAAATAAAATGTGCGGGACATCATGATTAATTTTTTGTTCTATTTATCATTTTGACTGTATGGTCATCTTGTGGACTTGATGGGAATTTAAGGATAAGAAAATTAGCTAGAACATTTGCCTTGTTATAAATTGATTTCAATATCATTACTCTTCTATATTGTTTTGTTATATTTAATGTAACATTGTGACTGTACATAGACATCATTGCACATTGTACCTATAAATATTAATAGATGAATGTCATTAACACATTGTGATATTGAAATTAAAGGATAGACATTACTTAACCAAACTGATTAACTTTTGATAGACATTCAGTATGGAAGATAATGATTTGTTTTCAGTTTAGATATATGTTGATATTTCAAATTATTTTCATATTGATTTTTATTATGATGTTCAAAGTTATTTTGTGATTTCTTTGATATTAGAGAATTGGAAAAATTGTGAACAAGTGAAATTATTACTTAAATTAGATGATTCGGTTGGTTTATGATCTTAGTTACAAACTGATGTATGAGTAGAATCGAAATGTTGAAAATCAAAGTAATTGTTGAATTACTTGGTCTTAGCAATAGTAGTTATGATATTTAATGTTGAAATTGATATGTAGATATAAGAATTTTATTAGTTCCACATCGTTAATATAGCCATGAGGCCAGAGGGGTATTGTGTGATTTTTGTAGGTAATTATATCACAACAATCAAACTGCAGGGGATAGGAGACCAATAGCAAAGGAATGTGGGGTATTGGCAACTGGTCACCATGGTAAATTGGGTAATGTTGTTGTCTTGTTATTTGTTGTTAGGGGGTTCCCATGGGGGGATGACCCCAATTATGACCAAGGGTTTGTGTGTATCTCTTTTCCTTTCTTTTATTTAATTTTGGTGTTTATGTGATTTAATTTGTGATGTAATTCCCTTTTATCATTAATTGGGTTATGTGTCTTAATTAAGTGAATTAATCATAGTATTAAGATAATATTGGATGTGAGAAAAAGGAGTCATTTATTATAGTGTTTGGGTCTTTGGTTATTGTGTTTATTAGTTGAGTGTATGTAATTTTGAGTGTTGTACACTCCACCCTACTTGGGAAACTCGGATTTGGGATTAAGGGCCATTTTTGGAGGCTTGAGGGACAAGTTTAACTTGTCCCACACCTCTTAATTTCTTATACTAACCCTACCTATGGGTTGCAGGGTCAAAAATATACCCCATTATGTGTCTTAGAAGGAAAAAGGTGAGATTTAATTGCACTTTCTTACATGTGTTAAATTTTTTCCTTAAGGGGTGTGGGTTGGAGTGGTGTGTGTAAGAGGTTTTTCATCCCCTCAACCACCATTTATTATGCCTTGGGGTATGGGTTTGACTTTGGGTGATGTGGGATGGAGAATAAATGATGTGGCATCCTACATGGAGCCACATCATCTCCCTCTCCCTCTTTTCTATTTATTGGAGTTTTTGGGAAGTATTGGGGGTTACTTGCTCATTTATTTTTGGGAATGCTTGTATTTTTGGAGAGCTTTCTTGAGGATGGTGAATGGAGCTTGGAGTGGATATTGTTTGCTTAGGATTTTGGAAGGCTTGGAGCTTATTTGTGTATTGATACTCTTCATTTGTAAGGTAGATCTTCACCCTTGTTTTTACCTTACTATTTTGGTTGTGCTCATATGTGTAGTTGATGATTGTTATATTGCTTATGATTGTGGGAAATAGATTTTATCCTTAGGTTGTGGGAGAAATGGAAATGGGGGTAAAACTTGAGGGAAGCATAAGAGAAATGTTATTGTTTATTTAGGAGGGAGTTTGTTTGGGATGTCTACCTTGTTGATAAATATGATTTGTGTTTATCTTGTAAGAGTATTTTGTATCTTGAGGGAGGCATAAGAGTGGTTTATTGTGATGGATTTTTGAGGTGGAGGGAGGCATAAGAAGAACCCCCATTATCCTTTCTCCTCCATGGCTTTAGCATCAAGCCTTTGTGTTTTGATATTTGTTGGTTGGTTCTAAAGAAATTGGTATTGGGTTATTTCATTGTTGTCTTGATTGAATGTGTGTGTGGAAGCCATTTTTGAGTTTCCATGGTTGTCTAAATAGCCCTCATTGCTTCCTTGTTGGGGCTCGGGGGCCAATGAGGAAGAAGGATTCTCTCCCTCATTGGATATTTGGTTGGGTGGAGAGTGTTGCCTACTCCCCCATTTTGTTGTGTGCTTGGCTTGATGAAGATGGTGAGTTTAATGGATAAAGTGCTCTTGTTGGAGAAATACATGTAGAGTTGCTTCTTGTGCTATTATGATCCTACTACTTGTAAATTTTATTTATAGTTTATAAAATGTAATATCATTCATTCTTGTAAATGGTTTATTATAATCTACATTACTTCATGTGAATATGAACCTTGCAATGCTCTTGTAAATGGAAATTAATTCTCTCAAATCTAAATTTGTGTTTAGCAGTTCATTGTTTTATAAACTTGTGCTCTTGGATAGGAAATAAATATTGATTAATGGCATTATTGACAATCCTTGTTTACTTGAATATTGAAATAAATTTCATCTAAGAATGGTTTTTTTCCATTCCCAACTAGAATGTATAAAGAATGATTAGATATTATTGAATTATTAATGTAAGTTTAAACCTATTGTTGCATTAGGATCCGTCTTAAAAAAAAATTTAAATCAAACTATTCATACCTTAAGGTAGCTAGTTAAATAAATTTGAAAATGATAATTTTTTAAAACTTGATAAATACAAAAATGTTTACCGACTATAATTACTTGGATGCATATAAATTTACTATATAAAATTTCATAATTGCAATTTACTCTTCGTCATTATAATTGCAACACTCCTTTATTAATTGAAAACTTAATTACTTAGCAAACACATATTATTAAAATATGTAATACAAATATATTAATGAACTTATATTTAATACCAAATTAATCAATTCTACGGTAATTATAATACGGCGATATAAATCGTCTATTATTAACAAATATATATATATATATATATTAGGTTTATTATATGTATCAATAGATATCAACAAATAAAATTAATATTCTTTTGAAAATCTTTGAAATTGGCTAGGTGGGACAAGGGTATGTTTTTTATTAATAAAAGTAGGTTGGAGTGTTAGCGTTTTTGGGTACTCCATTGTGGTATGGTTTTAATTTTAATAAAAAGGGAGTAAGGTTGGGGGGTGGGATAACCCCCTCCCCCCAAAACTTTCATTGCTCACTAAATTAAACTGCCCCTAACGTATCCCTTCAACGACATATATGGTCCATTTGGTCCATTAAACTTAAATGTGACCTGTTATTTTAAAAAACATGACTTTGTTTCTCTGTTTTTTTCTTCTTATTATAAGTAGTACACACACACACACATATAATATATTATATATATATATATATATATATATATTGACACACACACATACACACACACACATAAAATATATATATATATATATTATATTATCTATTTATATATATACTGAAATATTTTTTAAATGCTAAAAAAAGTAATATATTAAATATGCATTTACACTATATGCATATCCAAGTGATGTATATATATAAAATTTGATATAGCATTTAAAGCTTGCAACCAAAATTTTTAAATAAGCAAGACTTAAATGGGTAATACGCACACCAAAATAAGGATATTAATGAATAGGGATTGAGAAAATATAAATGATAAAAAGATTTCATATAAACCCTAGGAGAGATGCACACAAATCCTCATCTTGTGTCTATCCATCATGGATCCAATAAGCTAAGGCTTCTTCTTCTCCTCATTCCTTAACCTGCAAATCAAAAAAGAGAAATGAGAGATTAGATTTAGAAAATGAATATAAGTGAACCCATAAGGATATCTAGGGTTACTTTTGTCTACCCTAAATCTAATGGCTTAGATATATTAGATCCAATGGTGTAGGTTGAACTCTACATCACTTAAGTGATGGGGTATTTAGGTGGGAATGAATCAAATAAAAGATGTGTATCAATGCGTTTTTAAATGGGGCCCTTCTTGTTAGCAAATTTGTGCATTTGACAATTTAAGATTAAACCATGTTAAGATGCATGATTTAATATAAAATTGGGGATTATGGACCTAATTAATACATTATTTAATTAAAATAATTAATTTGGAGTTAAATAATTTAAAAGCTAAATGAGGATTATTTAAATAAATATTTAAGTAAGTTAGAGAAAGAATTAAATTGTATCATTAATTTTGGAAATTGGGCATAAAATATTAATCATTATTTTAATTCTGACTACCTTGTAATTATTTAAAATTTTATAATCGGGGATTTAATTCTCTTTTTTGCCTTGTAACCTTTCAAAAAAAAATTATTCCATAATTTTCAAGGGTTTCTATCGGGTTTTATGTGGGAAAAATGTGGGCGTTACACTTGGTATCAGAGCTGTGGTTCAACGCTTGGACCCTGGGCCAACTTTGAAACCCAAAAACCAGTTAGCAAAATTTGAACCTCCATGTTTAAAATAATAATAAAAATAATAAATTTGTTTGAATTGTTGTACTTGCCTAATGGCATTTTGTCGAACCCAGTTAACTGAAATGTTGAATTGGATTGATATTTTTGTTAACTTCTGGTGTAGCAGGAACTTGTTCTCCTTTTAAAAGAAGTTGTTTGATGAGTCCTAACTCTTGCTTTAGTCATATGATGTGATAAACCCATTGAGACTCTTCTTTGTTGGAATGATAAATTATATGGTGTGATTCTTGTGGTTTAACATTAGTGGTTGTGTTTTGGGGTTAGAGACAGTGTAAATTTAGAAATTTTTTTAGTCACCTAAAGCTCCCCTCTTTCCTTCAGTGGTTAGACAAGTTAGTTTTGGTTGCCATTGTGGTGACTTAATCCCCATACGAGTAAGTGGATATTAGGTCTTGGTGTCACATTTGATCCAATTTTGTGTATGCGTTCTTAGAACTGAGCTCGAGGTATAGTACCCCTATTGGTGGCCATGAAGGGCTGCGAAGTGACTGTGATGTTGAATTTCTATATTTTATATTCGTAAAATTGTGTTATTTTATCAAGGACCAACATCTTATTTTATGATTTGATTGGTAGAAGCTCTGAGGCTCTTTTAGTTATTTATATTTTTGTGATAGATTTTCAGACATTGCAATGTGGCTACTTAGCCATTTCCCTTGATTTCCAATATTCTTTGGATTTTACTTTGATTGGTGACTCAGAGCTCGTTTATCTTGTTGGCTACTTAGCTAAATGTTACGTGATTCTTTCTTGCATGTTGATGAGTTGGTTCTACACTTGTTTGTATTGTGACATTTCATCGTATGGGGGTATACCCTAGGTGCCTTGAATGTCTTATTAGGTGCTTTAAGTTATGCCTTGGTTTTGGAAGGACAAAACCTTGAGTGTGTCTAGGATCTTAGAGTGACTCTTTTGTTACTCAGCCTTTCTTGAAAGAGAGTTCGTTGTGTAGTGTGGTCTAGTTGGTAGTTTGATAGCAGTGGTGGTGATTTCTCTTACAATCTGGTAAGAGATTTGATCCTCGTCAAATTAGATGTGTTTGATTATGGGCTTATGGATTGTGTTAGGATCAGATTGAACTCTTGGTTGATTATAGATTTTAGTGGATAAGTGTTTGTTTGGAGTGACATTCCATTCGATGGCATGCTAATTTTATCATGGTTTCCTTGTTTCATTATAGAAAGTATTGACTGGTGGATTGTATGTATCTTGGTATTTATGGCTAGATTTAAGCCCATTCAGGGCAATGTGTTTAATTAAGTATACTTTTTTTTCTCTCGATGAACCATAAATAGATCTACCATTGCCTTAACATTTTAAATTATTATGTATACCAATATATAATCTATTAGTATTGGGAGATGTTGAGACACTTATGGATGCTTTTGGGTCTTTTGGACCTTTCTCTTAGAGATGTTAGTTTGGTAGATCTTAATATTTTAATCTCAGTGGTGCTTATGTTGTACTCCTTTTAAAAACTACAACTCTTGGTCCTAGAATCCATGTTTGGGTAGATTAGTTGATTGTCCTCTTGTATTTGATGTCTTCTAATGAGAAATGTGGTGTCTTGGAGTAAAATTTCCTTGTCATCTTGTTGCTTGGTTGGTGGTATCTTGTGGAAGTATGAGTGTTGATTGGAAACTTCCCTTGTCTTATTATGTGAACAAAATTTTGAGTCTAAACAACAAACATTGTTAAACCTCTTAAATTCGTAAAAGTAAATATGCCTCTTTAACGGGTTTTTTTCTTCATAATTTCTTTTGAGACTTGTGGAGACCCACTTGGAGTGTTTAGTTGATGCTTGTAATTCTTTGATAAACCCTTGAAATATTTGTGTGGCACATGTTGGTTGATTGATTCCTATTTCTTACAAAATTAATGATGTGTTTGTTATGTCGAATGTTCTCTTGTTCCTTTATAATTAAAAATGTGATATGTTGATTTATCTCTTATTCCCATAAAGGTAATAATGTGATAGGTTTGACTCCTCCTTCCCATTAAAATATATTTGGTAAAATGATTAATTGATCCTAATAAAACCCTAATTGAGGGGCTTGGACTTGAAACTTAGCAAGTAAACTAGAACATTAGAAAAAATAAAATGGTCCTTGATATAATCTTGGTAGATTAATAGAAGAAATAAAACTATGTGAAAAATAGAAAGAAGACTTTTTCCATTTACCTTCCCTAGAAAGTAAAATAAATAATTTCTCCACCTACACAGAATGGCGAGATATCATTAGTTTAGTGGTCCTTAATAACACAAATATGTGATGCCATAATAGAAGGAAGATTTTTAATTAGGAAAACTTGTAAGAAGAGTTCTTAACAAGAGAAACTATAACTTTTGACTTAATAGTTGGTTTATAAAATGAGTAAGATTTATGTGTATTGAGTGCAATGTATAGTTGAACCTGTAGTTCTGTCGCCTACCCGGAATTGTGAAACACCTTGTTGTTAGTGATGTGTTCTAATTGCATAGTACTCCCTTGTTCATAGACGTATGTGCCTTTCCCTTGTAGGAGTTTGGTCTGTCGTACCCTTGTTTCCTCGTAACTCGACGAGTGTGAGTTGTGGCCTTTAGGATTAGGTCTTATCTCTTGTTTTTAAGAAAAGCAACCTCCTTGTGTGTTGATTTAGTCCTTGGTGACATAGGTTATTGTAATTTTAAGGAAACATATGTTAAGGATATGAAATAACTTTTGGGAAGTCCTCTTTTCTTCTTCTTTTCTTGAGACACCCCCATTGTTGTTTGTTCCCTTTTTTGTTGGAAAAGGAAAGTGCAAGTTGTTTCATAAGTTTGTTACTCACTTTTGGTATGATGCACTTCTAGATTGTAGTTGGACCTCCTCTTGTTACTTGTTTCTTCTCTCTAGCTCCCTTGAGTGCTCTTTGGTGTTACGATTTATGCATGTGCTCCCTTTATGGTTATTTCGAGCTTGAGTAGGATTTAAGATAAATAAATCCCATTGTGTTATAGTGAGTGGTGCTTCTTGTATTGATATGTTAGTTCTAGTGGAAATATTTTCTAAATTTTTGACATTTTAAATTAGGTTAGTGTTGTGTGTTCGATTTTAAGTGTAAAATCAAGGCCATAGGAAACCTTGTGGTCATGATTCTACTTAGTATTACCATGAAAATTTAATTGTACCCTCTCGAGTTAAAGAAGTGCTTCCCATGAATAGTTTTCTTGATTGTAAATGTTTTTGGCTAACTTAAGTGTCCTTCCTTGTTGTTAAACCTCATCTTGTGTGATCTCAAAATTGTGAGACCTTTGAGTAGACATGTTTTCTCATATAAATTGATGTTCGTGGTTGATATTTGCTAGCCTTGTCTAAATAACAAACTTTGAAAGCATAACTTAACCTTAGTGGAAGCCTTAAATTTTGTTATTGCAGTATGAGGGAGCCATGAGAGACTATATGGTCACCTCAAGTTCATGCAATTCTCCTAACACTCTTTTACTTTGGTGGTTGTTCTTGAGATTCCATTGGCAATTTCCTGTTTTGATGCGTTGTGTTGTAGCTTAGTTTTGATCACGTAGAGTTACTCTTTAGAATTAAATGGTTGTAAACTTACTTGAAGAAAATTTTAGAACTCATCCCTTACAATCTCCCTTCTTCTTGTTGATTTGCATTGGACCAGACTTGGGTTCTATAGACCCACACTTGTTTTGAAGAAAAGGAATTCCACAAAGGGTGTGATCCTATTTCTTTTGCATTGTTTCCCTACCTCTTTCTCCGTGACTTCCAGGAGGAAGTCAAATCTAAGGGGAGGGGATGTAATGCCCACTCCTCTTCAACACTAAATGAACCATGATTATCATTTTGAATTGATTTATAATCTTAAACCTTGTTGCTTGTATTCTAGTTAGCATACAAATAAAATGTGTAGGACATCATGACTCCATACTGTTTTGGTGTTTTTGGTTATCAATTTAATTGACATATAAAAATGGTTTTCTTGTGGACTTGGGAGGAATTTAAGGATAAGACAATTATTAGAATGTATTGGGTTATAAATTGATTTTGATAGTCATTACTCTTCGATATTGTTTTGAATATATTTAATATAACACTTGTGACTATGTTTACACATAGTACATTTTATTTTAAACATTGTACCCAAATAAATTTTAATAGACGAATGACATTAACACATTAAATGATATGGAAATTAAAGGATAGACATTATTCTAAATAAACATCACTGATTAAATTTTCTACAAATATATATGGAAGATAATGATGTGTTTGAGATGTTTAGATATATGTTGATATTTCAAATTATTTTCGTATTGATTTTTATTATGATGTTCAATTAATTTGTGATTTATTTGATATTGGATGAATTGGTGAAATTGTGAACAAGTGAAATTATTGATTAAATTAGATGATTCAATTGGTTTATGATATTAGTTGCAAACTGATGTATAAGTATCTAATCGAAAAAATTTGAAAATTGGTAGACTAAAAAATAATTGTTGAAAAGATTACTTGGTCAACAAAAATAGTAGTTATGATATTTGATGTTGAAATTGATATGTAAATATAAGACATTTTTGACTATTAGTTATATTATTGTGGCTTTCAATTCTCTTCTCAAGACAAGACCGAATATGGTACATATAAAAGGCCCCATTAATGGGAAAATTGTTGATTTTGGCTTTTAATTATATCACTCAACAACGGAAACTACGGGGGATAGATTACAACAATGAAGGAATGTTGGGTATTGGTTCAATTGGTCACCATGGTAACTTAGTGTAAATAGTTAACGCAGTTCATTATTTGTTATTTGGTGGGTTCCCATGGTCAAAGGATGACCCCACTTATGACCAAGGGTTTGTGTGAGTTATTTTCTATTTCTTCAATATTTAATTTTGGTGAGCAAAGGTGATGCAATTCCCTAAACATTAAGTTTGTTAAAAAGCACTTAAGCATAAGTGAGAAAATCTAGGTATTAAGACTTTTAGATGGCCTCACCTAAACCAGGATTCATTTATTAAAATGTTTTGGATGTATTCTTTAAACATCTTCAAAACTATCATTTGCGTTGAATAATATGTGAATTCACGAGTATTTACAACATCCAAATACTTGGGAAAGTCGTTAGATTTATCTCCTAAAACTGATTTTCAGGCTTGTGCACAAGTTGAAATTTGTCCTCATATATGCCTCAAATATTTCTTGAGTGACCATATTTTTACATGGGTTGGACAGGTACGTAAATATACCCCATTATGTTTTATGGAATTATTTTTATTTGAGATCTAATTACGTAGCACTGTCTTACATGTTTGGAATGATGTTTTTGACTTAAATATTCTATATTTAGTGATGTGATATTTATTTTAGAGGTATTTTGTTCCTCTCAATTCTTATTTTTATTCTGCCTTGAAACAGGAAAATATGTTTTATATTCAGTTGTGGATTTTAGGAAGAAAGATGGGCATCCTCATAAACTCCACTAACTACCATTTCCCTCTTCATCTCATTTATTGAGACTTAAACTAATGGGAAGTATTAGGGAGTTAAAAATAGACATTTCACAAAAATTAAAAAACTGGAATAGCTTTTAATAATAATATGGAGACTTATTAATATAATAGTTATTGGAGCTAGTAGTCTATAACTAGTTTTTACCAATAAAATTTTAATAAAAACTTGAGATATAAAAATAAGTTAAAGTGTATTGATACTCAAAACACATAAACACAGGTAATATCATTCACCACTTAATTTTTAAATTACTATATATGGTTATATATATATATATAAATTCTGATGATTAAATTGCAATTACTTATGAAACAAAAATGAAAAATACACGAATTTTTAATAATTAGGTTAATGGGAGAAATGGAATACTAAAAATATAAATGAACTACTCATGTAATAATTAAATATTTCATATGATTAAAATTTATTAAATACAGTTGGGTTGTCATTTCCAAACTAACTAATATAATATAATATATAATTCCCATAGTGTAGTCCCTATCAATGCAATGTTTTGTAGAGGTAAATTTATCTCATAAATATATGTATGATACTTGCACACAAGTCAATCTTATAGAAAAGTTTTACTTTAAGTATTGGATAGTGTATTAAGTTTATGTGATTTTCTTTGTCTAATATATGTTATGTCCATTTGTACTGTTATATTTGATTATGTTGCTTAAGCTTCGATATGCAGTATCAGAGAAAGGGCGTATAAGCTGAATTGAATGAAAATAATATTGAACATCAATTTTATCATGTTTCTAGTTTAATAATACTTGTTGGACTCTTCATCATGACTCTATACTAGTTCTATCATTTTGTTACTTATCATTACTAGATGTTTGTTGTGTTAGAATATGATGATTCTAATAAATACGTATTTAATCAACTTAAATATTTAAATAAAGATTACATCATAACATAAGTAAATAAAGAAATTGGGGCTTACAGGAAATAAATAACACAAGTGACACCAATATTTATAGTGAAAAACCCCAGTTAGGGTAAAAGCCACTTTGAAAATAACCTTTTACTTCATAGAACTTATTTTACATCAGTAAGATCACTTCTTCCTTTGAAATTTCTATTTACCAGGAGTAAAACATGTCCGATTGCATCTTGTGGTGTATTATGCATTCACACCTTTGATACATTGTCTGAAATATATCAAATGAGGACTTAAAGTCCTTTTTACATAAGGTGATCGGGTATGTCTCCTGACCCACCTTTTCAACCTAAAATGGTTGACACATGACACCTAGGTTTATAATATTTAATATTAGAAATACAATTCATTTCATGATATTAAATATTTAACTTAAAGTATATACCTATGTTAGTATATTCAATAATAGAAATATAAATATTTCATTTTATTAAATATTAGACCTATATATTAGTGATGAACACATATACATTAAGGATTGGCCAAACCACTTAATCATTATGTTCCAACACTTGCCCTTAATGTTAAGTGAGGATAACATAACATATGTCAATAGATTACATTTCCCATGGTACACTACAAGATTTATAATCCCTAGACTATAAATGTTTAGATCCCGGCTAGCATATCGGTTGAAGGAAGTTATAACACATTCATCATACTCAATTTAACTTTTCATACAAAAGGATTTGGAATCCACAAAGATCATTCCATGATCAGTGGATAAGTATGATTTGTCAGTTTTACATGTTCTCACAACTTCTCATAAAAATTTATTGAACCCAACCATGGTTAGGAGCCTTTTATGAACCAATGAACTCCTTAACAATATGATTATATTGGATGTTTACCAGTAAACTCAATAGAACTAAAGAGTTTACTGAACACTGCCTTTAAGATCTATTCTACACTTCTTTTTAAAAATAATTCGAGGTGGTATACATGATCGAAGGTCTTTTTACACTTTCCCAAAGGTATTTTTTTACTCTTTCTTGAAGGTCTTTTACAAATTCCCAAAGGTATTTTTAGAAAAACTAAGTTCCATTAGGAAGTGAAATTGTCACGCACACTCCCCCCTCAATGGTAACCCTAACAATCCAAGATTCTCACGTAAGTGAAAAAACTTTGCAACACTCAGGGACTTTGTGAAGATGTCAACAACCTGCTCTTCAGTCAGCGCAAATTTGAGATTTATGTCATCACTTAGCACCTTCTAACGAGTGAAGCGTATATGTATCTTGACGTGCTAGAATTAACAGGAACTTGACAAGGTCATAACTTGAGCTCTGAGTGTCCATTTGAGTCCATTTTTTTTAAATCACGTGTTTCAATGAGACGAACGTAGTGGCAAGATACCCTACTGGTTGGGGCAAGTTTTCAACACATTTTCGGGCCCTAAATCCTCCATCTTGAGGCTAGAAATTAGGATTTAAGTTATAGTTCAGTTTTTTCCTATTTTTGGGCATTAGTTAATTTTAGTCTATTGGTTGCATTATGAGTTAGAAAGTTGGTAATTCCTCTAATTTAGGGATGTAAAAAATGCGTGGAAATTTTTGTGCCCGTAGGAATAAGCATGTGAACTTACTAAGAATAGTAGGTTCTAGTAAACTACTAAAAATAGTAATTTCTACCACCTAGAGTATATTTAGTCAGAGTTAGTTAGAGTTTACTTAGCAACTCGAGTTGGGAGTTGTTTTCCTATTTATGAAAAATTATAATTCATTATTCAATAAAAAAGAAGGAGATATATTTTCTTTTGAAGTTCATATTATTTGCAATATATCTGGTTTGTTCATAATTTGGCTACATTATTTGGTATCAGAGTTGGTTTGAAGTATTTTTAAAAAAATGGTAGGAAGAGGAAGAGGAATAGGAGGTGGTATTTCCCAGATGAATATAAATATGCAAGATCTACAGAGATAAGTTGTTGCGCTTGCTGCAATGATAACCCAAAGAGGAAATCAAGGTGGAGATGACACCGATGAAGAAGATGTTTGTGAAGAGGAGGAAGCGCAAGCACCACCATTAGCTTTTGAAGAAAGGATGCTTCGGGCATTAGAAGGAAAGAATGATGGGATAAGAGTTTATGTTTCAGAGTATGGTGGTAGTCTAAAACAAGAGGAGTTGATAGACTGTTGACTAGCGTGGGAAATGTTTTTGAGTGGAAGGCTATATCAGAAGAAAAGAAGGTAAAATTTACATGCGCAAAATTGAAAGGTCATGTTATGTTATGGTGGGATCACCTACAGAAAAAGTAGTCAAGAAAGGGGAAAGAAATAATTAGGAAGTGGAGTAAGATAGAGAAGAAGCTGAAAGATAAATTTCTCCCTGTGGATTATGCACAAACCCTTTACAGGAGGTTTCAAAATCTCAGACAGAACTTACAAACAGTGCAAGAATACACATATGAGTTCTATAAGTTGTCCATTCGTGTAGAGCATGAAGAAACTGAGGAAAAAATGGCTGTAAGGTATGTTAATGGATTAAAATTTTCTATTCAAGATGAGATAAGTATGCATAGGATTAAAATCATGGAGGATGCCTATCAATTAGCCTTAAAGGCTGAGGAAAAAAAAAATCATCAAAGTTTTAGGAGATCACTTGGAATGAATAGGGGGCCTCATCTTCCTTTCGGGGACGAGATGGTTTCATCCAAGGTAGGGATAATCATCTCGTGAATTGGAAAAGCAAGAGGATACTAGACAAGATTTCCAGAATCAACAAAGAGGTAGAGGATATGTTGGTGATAGAGGATGGGAGGATCCACGAAGACCATTTGTTTGTTACAAATGCGGTGAAGAATCCCACATCGGGCTTTTGAATGCCCACATACTTATACACATGACAAAAGGAAAGGGGATGCTCCAAGGATAAATCTTGTTGAAGGTGAACAAGTAGAAGATGAACAAGACCTGGAAATTCCACCAGATGTTGGAGCAAATTTGATGATCAAGAGGACGATGACTGCTCCAAGAAAGGAGGTCAAGGGGGATGCATGGCTGCGTACAAATATTTTTAGAAAAAGATGCACTTTAGGAGGAAAGGTATGTAATGTTATTATTGATGGTGGTAGTTGTGAGAACATGGTTTCAAATGAGATGGTCGATAAATTGGGTTTGCATTGTGAGAAGAATCCTAACCCTTATTGTATTGCATGGTTTAAGAAGGGTAATGAAGTTACTATTGATAAGAGACGTTTAATAAGCTTTTTTATTGGGAACAATTATAAGGATGAGATTTGGTGTGATGTTATTCCTATGGATGCATGTCATATGCTCCTAGGAAGACCACGACAATTTGATAGAAATGTTATTCATGATGGGGGAAAGAATACTTATAATTTTTGGAAGGATGGCAAAAAAATAGTTTTTCTACCTCTTAAAGAAGAGGGGAAGGGTGAAAAATATGCTTTCTGCAAAGGAATTTGTGAAGGAGGAAAAGGAAACCAGTTTTTTTGTATGCACTAGTTGCAAATAAGGATGAACCTGCAAGTGTTCAACTACCAATAGAAACAATAGAATTAATAGAAGAATTTTCAGATGTTATTACTGATGAGCCACCAGATGGATTACCACCCAAAACAGATATTCAACACCATATTGATTTGATTCCAAGGTCTTCACTCCCAAATAAAGCATCTTATAGGATGAGCCTAACATTGCATGTAGCATTGAATAGGTAAGTGGCAGAGCTCATGTGAAAGGGGTTGTAAGGGAGAGCATGAGTTCGTATGTAACACCAGCTTTATTAACACCAAAGAAGGATGAAACTTGGAGAACGTGCATGGATAACGGAGCAATCAATAAAATTACAATCAAGTATCAATTCCCAATACCTTGCCTTGATGATACGATGGATGTGCTTGCCGGATCTAAGTATTTCACCAAGATTGATCTTCAAAGTGGTTATCATCAGATTCAGATCTGAGAAGGAGATGAGTGGAAAACAACATTCAAGACAGGAAATGGATTATATGAGTGGTTGGTGATGCCATTTGGATTATCCACTGCACCTAGTACTTTTATGAGATTGATGAACACCGTGCTATGGGAGTATAATGGTAAGTTTGTTGTGCTTTAATTTTGATGATATCTTTATCTTTAGTAAAAACTAAAGAAGAACATTTGAGGCATCTATGTTTGGTATTTAAAGTGTTAAGGAAAGAGAAACTCTATGTAAATATGAAGAAGTGAACATTCATGCAAGAGAGTTTGGTATTCTTGGGCTTTATTTTTTCTGCAGATGGGGTATAGATGGAGTCAGAAAATATAAAGGAAATTATTAAATGGCCTAGTTCACAGAGTATAACAGAGGTAAAAAGATTTCAATGTCTAGCAACATTTTACAGAAAATTTATTAAAAATTTCAGCAGTATTGTGCTACCTATAACAGATTGCACAAAAGGAAGGGAGTTTTTGTGGACAAAGGTAGCTGAGGATAGTTTTCAATTCTTGAAGAAGAAGCTGATAGAGGCACCCATTTTGGCACTACCAGATTTTGATAAAGTGTTTGAGGTTGATTGTGATGCCTCAAATGTGGGTATTGGAGCTGTTCTAAGTCAAGGAGGAAATCTAATAGCTTTCTTTAGTGAGAAACTGAATGAGGTAAGAAAGAACTACTCTACTTATGATGTGGAATTTTATGCAATTGTACAAGCATTAAGGCATTGGATGCATTACTTAGTGCCTAAGGAGTTTGTGTTATTTACAGACCACATAGACTTGAAGTATGTGAATACCCAAAAAATTTTGAATAGTAGGCATGCAAAGTGGGTATCATTTTTGTAGGGTTATACTTTTTCTCTAAAACATAAATCTAGAAAAAAGAATCAAGTTACAAATGCATTGAGTAGGCGTGTGAATTTTTTTACCCACTATGGAAAATGAGGTGGTGGGTTTTGAAGCAATAAAGGGTTTGTATTCATCTGATTCATATTTCAAGGATATTATTGAAAGACTAATTAGTCCATTGTCAGACAATGCAAGAGATGTCCTGTATGAGTATATTTTACAAGATGGCTACCTATTCAAGGGACGCCAACTATGTATTCCAATTGGGTCTATGAGAGAAAATATAGTGAAAGAGTTGCATAGTGGAGGGTTGGCTGGGCATTTTGGTAAAGATCAGACGATAGCCTTGGTAGCAAACAAATACTATTGGCAAAAACTGAAAAGAGACAGAGATGTTGAATTTGTCAAGTCTCGAAAGACCATGCATAGAATACAGGGTTGTATATGCCGTTTCCTGTTCCTAAAGGGCTGTGGATAGATCTGAGTATGGACTTTGTTTTGGGACTACCAAAAACACAACGAGTTAATGACTCAATTTTTGTAGTTGTTGATAGGTTTTCTAAGACGGTTCATTTTATTTCCTGTAAGAAAACAAGTGATGCAACAAGCGTAGTAGATTTTTTTTTAGATAAGTTGTTCATTTGCATGATGTTCCAAAAACCATTACTTCAGATAGGGACACAAGGTTCTTAAGTCACTTCTGGAGGAATTTATGGAAGTATTTTTGAAATCAACTACAATTCAGTAGTGCCTATCATCCACAGACTGATGGGAAAATAGAGGTAGTAAATCAGAGTCTGGGAAACCTATTAAGTTGCATCGTTGGGGAAAATCCAAAACAATGTGACTTAGCATTACCACAAGCTAAGTTTGCATATAACAACTCCATAAAAAAATCCATAGGAAAGTCTCCATTTTCAATTATGTATGCAAGTAATCCAAATGGGGTGTTAGATTTGGTATAGCTACTAGTTTTATGGCAGAGTCAGTGATGATGTAGAAGCATTTTCCGAACATATACAACAATAAAGGAAGAAGTGCGGAAGAAGATGTAGAATAGTAATGATAAGTATAAGGAAATAGTAGATGTGCACAGATGGAGAAAGGAATTTACAGTTAGTGAGTTGGTTATGGTATATCAATGGAAGTAAAGGTTTCCAAGAGGAACCTATAACAAGATGAAGTACAAGGAGATTGGTCATTGCAAAATCGTGAAAAAAATAAACGATAATGCTTATGAGGTAGAATTGCTAGGGAATTTTGATATTTCTCCAGTGTTTAATCTTTCAGATTTGTATTCTTTTCATGGGGATGGTGCAAAAGGGGATGTTATTTATGAAGTATTAGATTGGAGGCAGTAGGTTCTGGTAAAGAAGAAAGAAGAAGTGGATCAGATTCTAGATAAGAAAACAATGGACACATGACATGGGAAATACAAAAAATATTTGATACATTAGAAAGGACTGGAACAGGAGGAAAATACTTGGGTCACAGAGTGGGATATTAAGAAGTTTGATGTAGATAAATGGAAGTAGTTTGAAGAAGACAACTTGCAGGAGCTGCATTTTTTTCAAGCAGGGGAGAATGATGCCCCAGAATTAGCAGGAACTTGACAAGGTCATAACTTGAGCTCTGAGTGTTTGTTTAAGTCCGTTTTTTTTTTAAACCAATTTTTTTGATGATACGAATGCATTGAAAATCATCCTAATTGTTGGAGAAATTTTTCAACACGTTTTTGGGCCCTAAGTCTGCCATCTTGAGGTCAGAAATTAGGATTTAAGTTATAGTTCAGTTTTTTCCTATTTTTGGAGATTAGTTAATTTTAGTCTATTAGTTGCATTAAGAGTTATAAATTTGGAAATTCCTCTAATATAGGGATGTAGAATATGCGTGGTAATTTTTGTGCCCGTAGGAATAATAATGCAAACTTACTAAGAATAGCAGGTTCTAGTATCCTGCTAAAAATACTAATTTTCCGCCACCTAGAGTAGATTTAGTCAGAGTTTAAGATAAATTTACATTTACAGTTACACTATTTTATTAGTTGGTTGTTCTTAATTTGGCTACATTAATTGTGGTACTATTTTAATTTTTAATAAAAAGGGAGTAAGATTGGGGTGAGGGGCGCCGACCCTACCCTAACCCATAAACAATGTATGGGGTTGGCGTGGGATGGGTTGGGCACCTCTCCCCCCAAAAAAATTTCATTGCTCACTAAATTAAACTACCCTTGTTATCCCTTCAGCAACCTCTATGGTCCATTTGGTCCGTGAAACTTAAATGTGAGCCTACGATAATTAAAAACCATGACTTTGTTTAATTGCATTTTCTTCTTTTTATTATAAGTAGTATATATATATATATAGATATCATATATATATATATATCTCTATATAATATATATATAATATATCTATATATATAATATATTGTATTTATATTGGCCGAAAACATTACTTCAATGCTCAAAACAAAACTAATATATTTAATATGCATTTAGATATATATGCGTATCCAAGTGAGTGATATATATACAACGTGTATTATATAAGCTTGCAACCAAAAAAATTACAATAAGCAAGACTGAAATGGGTAAATATCCACAACCCAAATAGGGTAGAAAAAAAATAGTGAGAAAATATAAATGATAAAAATATTTCATATAAACCCTAGGAGAGGGATGCACACAAATCCTCATCTTGTTTGTTTCCATCATGGATCTTAGAACAATAATCCAAGGATTCTTCTTCTCCTCATTCCTTAACTTGCAAATCAAAACAAGAGAAAAGAGTGATTAGATTTAGAAAATGAATATAAGATAACCCATAAGGATATCTAGGGTGTATTTAGTCTACCCTAGATCGAATGTCTTAGATAGATTAGATCCAATGGTCTTGGATGAGCCCTACATCACTTAAGTGATGTGGTATTTAGGTGAGAATTAATAAAATAAAAGATATGTGTGTAATGTTAATTACGGGCCTAAGGGATTAGACTAAGTTGTTTATCACGCCCTTTTAGAATAATAACTTATTATAAATTGCAAGCATTTAACAATGAAAGATTACTATCCTTGTATGATTTAATATAAATTTGGTTATGGACCTTTAATAGAAAAAAATTAATGGAGTTAAATAATGAAAAGATGAATGAGGAATATTTAAATAAATATTTGAGTCTAGAAGAAAAAGAATTAAATCTTAACATCATTTTGGAATTGGGCTTAAAATATTAATCATTACTTTAGTTCTGACTGCCTAGTAATTATTTAAAATTTTATAATCGAGGATAAGGCCTGGTAACCTTTGAAAAAAAAAATCCATAATTTTCACATTTTGCTATCAAGTTTATTATGGGTTTGAGTGAGAAAAATACGGGCGTTACAAGTTCATTAAGGATTTTTCCATTATTTTCCACTTTTATCTCCCTAGTCATGCATCCTTATATGTGGAAAATGGTTATATGTGGAATTCAAGAGGACTATAAATACATAGGTCCATTATACCATATAAATCAAGATCAAAATTTTCTAAGTGATAGGGATGAATCATAATGCTAAAACAATAAATAATAAATTATAATAGCATTCAAAAATTTAAATATATTTTAAGATAAATTTACATTTATAGTTACACTATTTTATTAGTTGAAAGTGATAGAAATTCATAGCTTGCATTACACCACACTACCAACAAAAAAAGAGTATTTCAAATGCGGTGATTTAACCAACTTATTCTCATCAATGAGATTAATAATAACGGAAGAATAATATATTCTTATAAAAGCGTATCCTATTTTTGTTGAATGTTGAAATTTTGTCATAAGAATTGATGTGGGTGGATTTCATGTATGACTTTTGTGACTCTTACAACATGAGGTTTGTTTAGAGTCCATAAAGACTTTTGATGTGTTCCATTATTCTTTGGCCATAATTTTTTTCTTCATTTTAGAAACGTTGCGTTATTTTCATAATTGTTATTTATATTTGTCTTTTGTTATAATATGTAGCCACATTGATACAATAACATTCTTGAATATATTCATCAGATCAATAAAATTACCTACTAAAAATTCTTATATTATAGAAGGCAGTGTTATATATATATATATTCTTTACCCTTGCAAATTACAGTTAGAGGTGTCTGATCAAATACACTGGATTAATTTTCCCACTCACACCTCCACCATATTTTTAGTACAATAATATATTATGCATCACAAGCATTATTATAACATTGGAACCAAACTCTAGAAGACATCAAATTTGGTGGTTCTTTCATTTTGACAAGTCAATTGAGCTTTGGTTTTTTAACACTATGATAGTCATGTTCTATACATAAAAATGTTTTTTTTCATTAATAGCCATGCTTTATAAAATCACTAAAGTATCTTGTACATAGCTGGTCTCCACACCTTGAGCATGTGTGCTCTCCCTTTGTAGTCAAACCAGAACAAATTGACAGTCTTGGATAATCATGGATTGTTCACCATAGAATTCCATAGCATTCAAATTCTATGTTTTCAAGTGGTTTTGAAACATCATACATATGAACCCCATTCAAACAAATTTATAACTACTCTATAATAGGATGAAGGTAAATATCCAAGTTTTTCACTTGATTCTTTTTTGGGACTAGTAATGACAAAAATAAATTTTCTTTTCTGTAATAAAAACCATGGGGTAATGTTATAGTTTATCAAAACAAATAAAAAATTGAATATGTTGATGATATTTAGGAATATGGATTAACACAATCAATTGAACAACCTATTTTGAAAATTATTTCATTAAATTTAAAATTTACAAGCCAATTATACTTAATTTAATTTATAGTGTGATAATCACTTCATAAACACATGACCCTATTTGTACTTCTATTATTGTAATTCCATTACATTATCTCTATAAGTGGATTACAATTGTAAATATACTATAATACACTCTTCCTTAAAAGTTATATCCACTGACACCAATATTGAAACATATTCCTTGCAGTTAGGGTTTTAAAAAACTAGAGAATTTCCAAACAAATCTTCAATAATAGATAATATTGAGACAAGAATGATATTTTTCATATGATATAAACAATGATGATGATATTTTTATGCTTCCCTACAGGATGATAGAATTTTAATTTTCTTGAGAAAATGACTTCTTTTAGTAACCTGTACAAGTACAAGAATTTTTAATAATTTAAACTGATAAAAAAAACTGAAAATTTGAAGAAAAACTATCATAAAATCATTAGTTTACAAATAAAAAAATATTACTTAAGTTATAATAGTGTTGTTACACTAATTCTTTACCATCAAAATATGACTTTGAAGTCTGTCAATGTTAGTATGGATTTCAATAGTCTTGTTCTAACCTCCCTAATTTCGAGTAATGGATCATTTTCTAATTTATTATTGTAATCAATGCCTTCATCCTCTTCATTTACCTTTTCACCACCTCCAAATATATATTCATTCTCAATAGTTTGACTAGATTCATTCATTGCATTAACACGATCATTTTCATTATCACTATCTCTATCTTCTACACTATGATCATGATCATAAATATGGCTAGAAAGATGAGAATAAAAAATGACTTATCATATCATCTAAACCCCCATCTTTTATTTGTCCTCCTTATTCTTGCATTGCACAAATTTGAAGTTAGTGTATTGTGCTACCTTTTGGCACTGATTGTATTCTCCATCAAACATGTATATGCATCAATGAGAGTGATTATCAATCTACATAGTGGAATTTTGATGAAGGAAAATGATTTTATGTCTATAATATTTGGACTTAAAAATAATAGTATTAAATAAATTATCACAATAAATCTACATTAACCATTCAATGTAAAACACCTCAATACTTCAACAAATTTCCAACATTACAAATGAAAAACGAAAATTTTTAATTGTAAATACTCAATATATTTTTTTTTTGAAAAATTATATACTAAGCATCATAATTGAATCATTCATGAAAGACTATCTATTTTATATCCTTTTTCTATGGAATTTTCTGAACTTTGTAAGAATTGTACGGTTATAGTAATAATTAAAAAACAACTCTTCCACTACTCGAATATCCTTAATAACCTAATCCATTATATAATCAGATAGTTTCATAGGCATGTAGTCCTCATCTTTTTCATTCCCATACTCAATAAATTTACAATTTACTTGATTTGAAATTCATCCTTTAAATTAGTAATGAACACAAGAATACTATTATATGGATACACATGCCCTGTATTCAAACGTAAGCTATAATCTTACATGTTGAACTTGATAGAAAATTCTAATCTTTAAATGATATTCAAGTTCATAAAGTGGTAAAAATCAAATGCCATGATATCGAACGGTTTTTATCCAATAATGATGGGGTTAAATATAAAGAGCCTTAATCCTCCATAACATATAATAGATGGGCATATCTTATATTTTAATTGGCTAAAATCTAAAATTGTCATATCGAATACGAATATATTTACTAAGTTCCCACACACCAAGTAAATTAAAAAATAATAATTTGATGAATGAGATCTTATATTATATCAAAGAGTAAAATGATAGAATATAATTCATAAAAAATGCAGGTTGTATTATGGCAGAAAATTCCAAATCAACAAAATAAACTAGGCTAAAAATACTAGGAACATTAAGGTAAACAACATCAAAACATGAAAAGTAAATAAATTACGCCAACACTACAAATTGTGGATTTTTAGGGGGTAGGTTTGGATTTTGCAAACAAGATCTAGGTAGGTCTTTACCGAAGTTAAGAAATTCCTAGCCTAATCCATGATGGATTTCTTCTTCAGTATCTTTAACAAGGGCCTAAGAGGGCGAGATGGAAAGTGCCATCCTTTTAAAATTTTCTAGTCATGGAGGAAGGATCTTCCCTTCATGAGTCTAAAGCTTAAGCGAAGGTGATGATCCCCAACATTTTTGACTGAGAGGTGGGAGGTGTACCAACCTTAGCGGTGAGATGAAGAAAGAGGAGAGAAGCTCTTTCAGGGTGGTTGGCCACGAGGTGACCACAAAATAGGGATAAATGAGTGGCATTGGGAATGGTTCCGCAGGTCACCACCTCTTTGATGGCCATTAATACTACCACCCTGGGGGGAGTGAGAGGAAATGGATTATTTCACACATTAAATATTATTTTGGTCTTCATCCCAGTTGACAAGAATGTGTGTAGATGCTCCACCACTAGCACCACCTTATTGGCTTGAGCTTGTATATTTTGGGCAATAGACATTGGCATAAATATAGGAATTGTTATCTTTA
>CM034152.1:608811530-608917145 GCA_019776745.2 Taxus chinensis | reverse complement strand
TTTTTCATTTGCATCATTAACGGCTTCTATGTTTGGTGCATCGCTGGTTAGTGTGCAAACTCTGATTTTCACAGGAAAGAACTATGAGTATTGGTCTTTAACCATGAAAGCTTTGTTTCGGTCTTCAAGCATTTGAGAAATGGTTGAAAATGATTACCAGGAACCAGCAGACTAGGCAGCATACAATGCTCTTACACAAGCTCAAAAGGACGTCTTGAAGGAACAACGGAAGAAGGATGGGGAAATTATTATTTTATATCCATCAAGCAATGCATGAGAGCATACTCCCAAGAGTTACAGTAGCAAAGCAAGCCAAAGAAGCATGGGACACACTCTAGATTGCATATTAAGGTATGGAAAAAGTTAAAACTGCTAAATTACAACTCCTTAGAAGAGAATTCAAAACATTTATCAATGAGAAACTCAGATTCAGTAGAATCTTTCTTTACTTATGTTGTTGGTTTGATAAATCAAATGAAGTCCCATGGAGAGGTCATAGAGGATAGGAACGGTTGTTGAAGAAGGTACTTAGAAGTCTCCCTTCGATATTTGATGTTGTTAGTTGTGGCTCTAAAGGAAACCAACAGATTTGAGCTAGTTTAGTGTGGATGAACTACATGCCTCTCTTATCAATCATGAATATAGACTGAATAGATCAAATAGTTCAATAGAAAATGTATTTTCATCTTAGATTTTTGTAAATCGTGGAAGAGGAAGGAGGAGTTTAAGTCTTAGAGGAAGAGGGAGAAGTTCTCCTAGAAGTGGACATAGCAGCAGTTATGCAAATGCTGGTGGTAGAGGTCAGAATCAAAATTTCAGTCACCCAAGTGGCCAAAGATTTGACAAATCACACATTCAATGTCACAATTGTAAGAAGTTTGGGCATTATGCTCACAGAATGCAAGAAAAAATAGTATGACCAGTAGAAGCAAGGTCAAAATTAGTCAAGTAGCACTCCCTCAGGCAACATGTTCATTGCATGCATGAAGATTGCTGAAGCAATCCCTACAAACTCTCCAGTTGAGTGCAATGTTGTTCAAGAAAGCCCATGTGACATATGATATTTAGATTCAGGCTGCAGTAATCACATGACAGGTAATAAAGATTTGTTTTCTAGTCTTGGAAGAATTAGTTCAAACTGATGTTACGCTTGGTAACAACAACAAAGTCACTGTTTTGGGTAAAGGTACGATTAATATTCTAACCAAAAAGGGGGAGCCGAAATTTATTGCGTGATGTATATTATGTTGCTTGTCTAAAACACAACTTGATGAGCATTGGACAACTGATACAAAAGGGATATAGAGTGTACATGGAAAATAATCAATGTGTTATTTTGGACAAGCTTCCAAGCAATATGCTTATTGCCAAAGTACAAATGACTGTAAACCGCATGTTTCCATTAAAAATAAGGCTAGATATGAAAGGAAAAATAGCTCAAGCTATTCATGATACACATACTATAAATTATGGAGCAACTTTTAAGGTAGAAGATACAAAAATTAGCAATAGCCAGAGACATCTACGGAAATGTCCAAGACATCTATGGAAATGTTCAAAAACAATCACAAAAAGGTTCAAAATTTCCACGGAAATTTTCAAGAAATCTACGGAAAATTTCCAAGACAGCTACGGAAACACCCAAAATAGCTCTAAAGAGGAAAATGATGTTTCTGTAGAAACTCCAGCAGGCGTTTCAATCAGTAGTAAAGGATGATTCTTGGCTTTGGCATTTTAGATTTGGGCATTTATATTTTGGAGTGCTGAAAATTACTACATATGAAGAATATGGTAAAAGGTTTGCCATTAATTGAGAAACCGAAAAGAGTTTGCGAAAGATTTATTATGGGAAAACAACATAGAGAGTCATTTCCGATTAGAACGGCAAACAGAGCTACAACTCCACTTGAGATTGTGCATTCAGATATTTGTGGGCAAATGCAAACATTGTCTATAGGAGGCTGCACTTATTTTCTTACTTTTATTGATGATTTCACAAGAAAAATGTGGGTGTATTTCTTGAAAACAAAAATCTGATGCATTTGCTTATTTCCAGCAGTTCAAGGCACTTGTGGAGAAGCAAAGCAGCCACTACATCAAGGTTCTAAGGACAGATAGAGGCGGTGAATTTATATCTAATGAATTTATAAATTTTTTGCAAATCTCATGGCATACACAAGCAATTTACAGCCCACTATACACCTCAACAAAATGGTGTGGTGGAGAGGAAGAACCGAACAATTATGGAGATGGCTCGTAGCATGATGGCAGCCAAATATCTACCAAATTAATATTGGGCTGAGGCAGTGGCAGTTGTTGTTATACATCATGAATAGGTGCTCAATAAAGAGCGTAAGAAACAAAGTCCCTCAAGAGGAAGCTTCGACAAGAAGGAAACATAGTGTTTCTCATATGAAGGTATTTGGATGCATAGCATATGCACATGTTCCAAATGAGTTGAGAAGGAATTTAGATAATAAAGGAAAAATATGTATATTTGTTGGTTACTCAGAGGAAACTAAATCATATAAGTTGTTTGATCCTATCAATAGGAAAGTTTATAATCAGCCTTGATGTTCAGTTTGTGGAGGATGAAGCATGGGATGAAAGCATAGAGAGGACTGTCAGAATTACAGCTGCTGTCCCAAATGATAATATGGCAGATGAAGTGTTTCCAACACCAAATATAACTCAAACAACAGCTCCTTCCAATCCTGGGATGGTACCACAAGTTACAGCTCAAGCTACACCTTCATTCACACCAAGGAGATCTTCAAGGCTGCTGTCCACACCAATAGGACAGAAAAATTCACAAGCATCTACACTAGCATCTACATCAATTGGCATCCTTGGAGCAACACCATCTAGCACTCCAAGTAGTTCTTCATCTCTGGATCCAACTCTAGCAAGCATGATGCCATGAAAAACAAGGAGTTTGAGTGAGTTGTATAATGTTGACACTAGCAATTCATTTTCATCTTTTGCTTTATTTTCTCATATTGATGATCCATTAACATTTGAAGAGGTTGTGAGTAGTGATATATGGGCAGAAGCCATGGATGAGGAGATTGAATCCATTGAAAAGAACCAAACATGGGAGTTGGTTGATTTGCCGGAAGGCAAAGATGTAATTAGTGTCAAATGGATTTATAATACTAAACAAGATGTTGATGGGAAAGTGTAAAAGCATAAAGCAAGGCTAGTTGCAAGGTGCTTTACACAATAGCCCGGTATAGACTTCAATGAGACATTTGCTCCGGTTGCTCAGTTGGATATAGTTAGGACTGTTTTAGCTATTGCTGCCCACAACAAGTGGCTTATATATCAAATGAATGTAAAGTCTACATTTCTAAATGGATAATTTAGAGGAGGAAGTGTATGTGGAACAGCCACAAGGCTATGAGCTACCGGGTCATGAAGACAAGGTGTATAGGTTGAAGAAGGCACTCTATGGATTGAAGCAAGCTACAAGAGCTTGGTACAGCCGCATTGACTCCTATCTCAGTCAAAATGGTTTCCAAAGGAGTGGTTGTGAACCGACATTGTACATCAAGGTCAACAAGTAAGGTAATATTTTGATTGTTTGCTTGTATGTGGATGATCTAATCTTTACTGGTGATCTAAACATAGATTCCTTCAAATCAGTAATGAAGAATGAATTTTAAATGACTGATTTGGGTCTTATGAGGTATTTCTTAGGGATTGAAGTCCATCAATCTAATGATGGTATATTTATTCCTCAATCTAAATATGAAAATGAAGTCTTGAAGAGATTTAATATGGCAAGGTGGAAGGTATCCCCAACACCAGTTATGACAGGGATGAAGTTAAGCAAGGAAGATGATGGAGCATGTGTGGATTCTACATTGTTCAAGAGACTGGTTGGAAGCCTTATGTACTTAACAGCCGCAAGGCTAGATATTATGTACAGTGTAAGCTTGATTTCAAGGTTTATGGAGTCTCCAAAAGACTCACATTGGCAGGCCAGTAAGAGGATATTGAGGTATGTAAGTGGTACAAAGGATTTTTGTATTTTGTATTCCACTTCAGATGATTTTAGTCTTTTTAGATACACTGATAGTGACTGTGGAGGTAGCATAGATGATAGGAAAAGTACTTTTGGGTATAATTTTCACTTTGGTACATGTGTTGTGTCATGGGAATCAAAGAAGCAACCCATTGTGACTCTTTCTTCAGCTGAAGCTGAGTATGTGGCAGCCACTAGTGCTGCGTGTCACACTGTTTGGATGCGAATGATGTTGAATGATTTTATGCATGATCAAGAGGAAGCCACTACAGTATTATGTGATAATAGTTCAGCCATAGCATTATCTAAAAATCATGTGTTTCACAAGAGAAATAAGCATATTGATACGAGGTCTCATTTTATTAGAGAGCTTGTAAGCAACAAAGAAATTTGTCTTGATTTTTGTAGGTCTGAAGATCAGCTGGCTGAAATATTTACAAAATTATTGGCAAAAGAGACATTTGAGTATTTACGAAGTGGCTTAGGAGTTTGTGACTATGCACAAGTTAACAGCTCTGAAAAACTGTTAGCTAGCTACGGAAATGCTACAACAATTTTTGAACAAGCTTGATTCATATTTCCATGATCTGCAATAGTTCATAATTAAGGGGGAGTGTTGGAAATTCAAATTAAAATTTAATGTGCAACTACTATTTGAATTTCCCAGATTTAGCTATCAGATTTGCATTTAATCATGACTGCTGCACATTTATTTTTTGTTGATTATTCTCCTTGATTATCTCTTGTCAGAGATTTGGTGTTGACTTGCAAGGCAAGTTTGTTGTGTATGTTTTTATTATTATTGCATTATATTTTATTGGGAGGAGTAAGAAAAGAAGATAAAAGAAGAAGAAAGAATAAAGAAGAAGAAGAAGAAGGAGAAAAATCAGATTTGGGAGAAGAAGGAAAATGCATAGTCCCAGCTCAAGTCTGAACTTGTTTTGTTGAAAGAATTACTTCATTTTCAATGTTGTTAATGTATGAATGAATGTTTTGTGTGAAGCTGTAGCTGCTGTCCATTATTGACAAATATATTTGTATTTCTCAAGCAATTTCAATCCCAGATCTATGTTATTTGCAGCCAAGAGTTTTATCTTATTTTGTTGATATAAATTTCTGTAGCTTTCCTTACTTTTCCCCCTGTTTTGGATCATTTAAATCCGCTACATTTTATTTCCTATTGTTGTTTGGAATATTCTATAGATTTAGTAAAATTTGTAGTTTCCATGGATCCTTGTTTAGTTTCCCTTCAAATTCTTGTGTGGAAAACTCCTGATCTTACTCATTACTTTTTTGAGATCAATTTTTTGGCTTGTCATACGATACTCATCCCTTTTACACATAAATTTTTCAAGATTTTTCTTATAATGTTTTATGATTTTTGAGTGCCAATCAACCCTCTCTGCATTTAATTTTGTAATCTTGATTGTGTGGCTTCTTGTAGTGCACCTAATAATTATTTATCAACATCTGGTGAAGTATTAAAATCATTTAAAACACATGAATTAACATTCGGGCGCTGGCAGGAAGAGAGGCAGTTTTTGGAGCTTGAAGAATGCGATGGAACTGATGCATCCTAAAATGCCTTTTCAGACCTGTCAACTTCCTTGCATAACACAACAAGCACTCTGTTTGACAACCAGATTCATTAACCATAGCGAGACCCATGTTAACATTGGAAATTTAGTAGTAATTGGATAGTTCCAGTGAGTGAGAGTTATATGCTCTTACAATTAAATAAACAGAACTACGGGGAAATTATGTTAAGCAAGTCTATCTCTAATATTCATTGTTAAATCAGTACCATGATGCATTAAATCAGTCCACGTATGGGTTAAATCTTCCTTGCACATAGATAGATCTATAATATGAATATCTTCTCATACTACTATATACCAATTGATTTATTAGATTTGTATCTGTATTGCAATGGGTTCAATTATCTTTGAGAGAAAACTTCTTTCTGCCACTAGTTCGGTTGTTGTATACAGACGAAGAAGAAGAACTAGCAGTCGCTTCATTCGGGTGTTTTTGTCTAGCTTTATTGATTTTTCTTTCTCTACTTTTAAGAACCTATGCTACGTGCATTGTAATAGTTGCAACATCATTATTATTTTTCTTTCATGTCACTTATCTTTTATTTCAAGGAGATGTTATATTGATTTAAGGCGTTGAAGTTTTCTCTCCATCTATCCCACTTATAGCTCTATAGTTTTTGTCTCTTACACTCTCCTTCTGCGTTAAACCCGATGTTTATCCTTCCTCATTCCCTTCAACAATGTTTGATTTATCAGCTTAGATGGTGTTTTTGTTTTTTTTGACTACATTACAATATGTAGTCATGGGTTCTTGGTTTGCTAGGAGCTGTTTATGTTATTGCTATGGATCTTCTCCTCTTACTAGTCATTCATATATCTATGTTCGTTCCCAATCAACTACCTTCCATTTCAGAAACTAGAGAAGCTAAACTCGAGAAGGGCCTCAAAGATAGAAATACATTTACATTGAAAGTGATTCAAATATATAGTGAGGGGTTTAGAAACAAAGTAGGAGATAGAACAACCAATGTTGCACTTAAAGGGATATTACTAGATGTTATGCAGGTATCTGTCAAGTTTCCCAAAATTGATGTAGCGCACTCTTCTAATGTTGAAGTTGTTCTCCCTTTCTGTTGGATTTGTTGTTACACATTTTTCATTCGAATTTTTTGGACCATAAGGGATCAAGGAAGAGTTGGAGACTTGCAGATAATTTTGAGTTCAAGGTGGGCCATTGTGTTGAACATGAAGATTCTACTTGGATATTCTCATAGTCTCACGTTTTTCTGAAAGTGCTATTTATCCCTATGATTTTGTTGGAGTAGTTTAAGAGATTTCAATTAAAGGAAGAAGGAAGTTTTCAAAAATCATGATAACCATTGATAAAATTCCAAAGAGTGAACCATCCTTTACGACATCAATGATTGTGATGATTTTAGGTTTCACGAATGAGGTATGGTTTTCCCCTTTTTACTTGGATTAAATTCCACTTCATCATTTCAAGATTTTTAAAAATTAAATGTTGAATGATATGGAGCATAATTCCAACAAATGACAAAATATCTCCTTGACGTGAACTCTCAAAACATCAACAACAAAAAAATATATAAAAAGAAAGAATTATATAAAACTCTAATGTTGAAATTCGCGCGCATGGAGCGCCACACCCATGTATACCACAAACCTGAAACTCCTAGCATGACCCCTAGTAATGTGGGATACCATGGAGTTACTTAGCCAAGTTATTTGAATTTATTTAGTGTCCTTAAAAATCAAATTTCGAAGCCACTTGTGTAATGTGTTCCTTTAATAAAACGTTATCGGTTTCATCTTACGGTTGTCACTTAGTTTGAGAGAAATTGAAAACCCCTATCACCTGCCTCTAGAATACCAACAAGAGAATTATAACCCACATTCATTCTATTGAAAGAAAATTCAAAAAATAACTTTGTAAGTGGGTTTTAGGGCCCACTAATCGCTACACGAAAAAAGTTGCTAACACAATTACAATAATTGTCCGCACAGTCTCCCTCACAACTTGAGTTGTATGCATCATAATCAACCTTTGTGGGACATGATGAATTATTTATATATGAGAGTGTAAGTAGGAATCATTAAACTTCATGATAAAACTTAAACCAAGTGTTGTCAATCCTAGTTTGTAGGCACTTTAGATGTTTCGGCCCGCTTGTACCAAAATTTCAACTTTAGCTAAACAAACCTTCTAAGGGTTCTCTAAACTCCTAATCGTGGAACCTTGTACATATCATTTCAACACTTTATAGAGTATGAATTGATCAAATTATTTTATGAATGATTTTGGAAAATTGTGATATTTCTCTATCTCTTCCCTTTTCTCTTTCTAGAAGTAACTTTGATATTTTGACTGGTTCTAAAAATGTAACTGACTTATAAATGTCTTGGGTTGGAAATGAAATAAAAATTTGATAATGTATGTTATTATGATATGATGAATAGAAAGGAAAATGAAATAAACACATTCTCTCTCTTCCCCTTTCTCTCTCTAGAGATAATTATTAAAATATTGATTGGGTTTTTAAAATGTAAAAGGGTAAAAATGTATATGATTTGAAATTAAATTAAACTTGTACACATGTTGTTGCTGTAATTTGAAAAGAAAATGAATCCTAGATTTGTTTCCTCCTACCCTTACTCTTTTGTATCTCTCTCTATTATCTATTCAAATTGTTTGAAATTATAGAGGCCTTGTATTTATGCTTGAGTGTAGGGGATTTTGATACTTAGTCCTAGGAATGATGTAACGTTGGTTACATGTAATCTGAACTAGAGGAGGCTTTTGGATGTGATATGTTGTAATTAATGAGTTGTCATTCTAAAGTTATATTTTCCTTTCAATACATGTATTACCATAGAATAATGATATGTATTGTTATTCGAATAATTGTTTTTGGTATATTTTAAAAAGGAAAAACCAATGTAAATATATTTTATAGTGTCGAGTTGGATGTGAAGTTGTACTCAATGTTGCACCTATGTTATAAATATATTAAACAAATATTCTGATATGTTAATTATTGGTTTACTTCCTTAACACCCACAATATTAGGTAGAATATCCTCTCATAAAAACAAACGAAATTAAAATAACGAGCTATAATTCCTATTATACTTCCTTATCCCATTTAAGTAATTTTTCTAGGGTATAAAGCATTGATCACGTTAATGAAATACTCTAACCTCAATAATCATCTTCTTTTTTCACACCTAAGGCATCTTATTAAAGACCTTTTTCTTGAATATTTTAGAGGTGGTATTTTTATGTTGTGAAACCTATCATATTGGGACGAGTGAGGTGATCGTGTCTAGGTGTTGTAGGATTAACCATATCATGAGAAATTTAACCCCCTTGTACATAGTTTCCCTTGGCCCCCTAGTGGGTGGCAAAAGCCTTGCAAGATAATTGGTGGTTGTACCTATGATTAATCTCTTGTGAGATCTAAATTATGTGAGTGGAGACTACATTTTGAATTTAATTACGTATTTACCCAACAATTGAAATATGTCTTTTGGAGGCTTTTGAAATGCATAAGGTCATTTGGGTTATTTCTCTTTCAATATACACTTATACTTCCATGTCCAACATCATTTAAATGAGTTGTCTTGTGTGAGGTCATACTCCTTGTACTATTAAATCCCTAAGTGTTACTTAAGTGTTATAGGAATTAAATTTGTTCCAAAATGATGATAATACAAGACCAAAGTAACCGTGTGAACACAATTAGTGTAAGGGTAAATAAGATTAAACTAAGTAGTGGCTGCTACAAATTTGGTACACCATTGAGTGATGTCAAAACCAACTAGAATGTCAAATGTGATCATAAAATGAATGTGATAAATTAGAACTCCATGAATAATAAAACAACCTAATAAATTTGAAACCAAATATGATGCATGATCACATAGTTTGTATGCATGAATGTGGTTAAACCACAATGCTAATGAAATAATGAAATATAGCCTTGAGATTAATTACCTTTGATGTTAGCCAAGGTCTTGTGAGTTAACAAAATTGCACTCTAGTTGGACTTGTAAAATTTAGTAGAACCCTTGGCATAGATAGGAATATATTAAACCTCTAGTCACTCAAGAAGTAGAATTTATGGTTGAAACATGAAATTATCCCGTTGCTATTAGGAGTAAATCCTAGAGATGATAAAACTAATGTAGTTTGAAATGTGAAATTCATCACTCGAATTCAAAGTAAAATATCTCTAATGGGAACGCATGTGTAATTTACCCTTCCATGTGAAATATGATTGTAAAAATATGAATTCCTAATTGCAACAACGGATTGTAAATCAAAAAAGGTACAATTTAATTTGTTAACCTACATGGTTGTAATAAATTGAAGTTGAAAAGAGTGTATTATCAGTATCAAACAATGATATGAAATTAACTTTGGATTGGTCTTCTATTGAAATAGTAACCTTCCATATTCTTCTTGTGAATTTTCCTCCTTATAACGAGAGTATTTTTCCAAACCAAGTAAACTCGAATCTTTCAAATAAATCCATAGGTCAAATATTAGAAGGTGCATGTGTGTATATATGTTCCTAATCACAAACAAGCTATATAAAGTTATTTCCATAAGAGAAATGAGAAAATTACAAAGGAAACCACTATAGGTGAAATATGAAACAAAAACATGCAGCCTAGTTGTAAAGGAACGAAGGGTCATATGTTATGTGTTCTTCATACAATTATACTCAACTAAACAATTTTTTAGAAACAAACCTTTAATATAAGAATTGAATATTAGGAGACTCAAAGTTGTTTAAAATGAATTATTTAATAAATGAGCTATTGATAACTAATGGAATTAGAGAAAAGAACAAACTACACATTTTTTGTTAAAAGACTAATGCTCTGTAAAATAAAGTAATTGAAGTTTGAAAAAATATAAGAAATTTTAAACCTTGTGTTTAATTATATTGAAAACTGTAAGGTCATACAATGGAAACCTAAATGTAATGAATATGAAAACCATGAAAAGGCCATGTCCTGGAGTATGCCTATCTTATGTTTCTTATTGTAACTGGGTCATTTTCATGGTTTACATCATTTGAGTATGACATTGGTGTGTACCCTATGTTATCCTATTGTATGAGTGGATGTAAGTTTCCTATGTGACATCGAGTTTCTTTATTTGGATCCCATGTGGTGTTGTGTAATGTGTAATATTCAAAGTAAAAAAAAATATTCTGATAATTTTACCGTTGTATTTTGGTGTTTAAAATTTGGGCATTACATATGGTATCAGAGCAGAGGTTCATACTCTCAAACCTTTGGGATGAATTGGAGTTGTGACGATTCTGTATGCTGGTGGTGGAGATGAGAAGCATAATGTGATATATGTTGTGATGTGAAAATTGTTGTAATTGTGATAAATATTAATTTACATGTTGTGCATGTCACTTAGTGCATATTTATTGTCATGTTGATGTGTTTGTAATGAGATTATTTTCTGTCCTTTTCTTGAACTCAATGAGGAGTTCACACGTGATATGCCACCTTGTTATGTGTGAAAAGAATGTTATTGCAAACTATGAAGTGTTCGAGTTTTTTTTATTATGTGATATGAATGTGTGTTGATGTGTGGCATGACAAAATTTATGTATAGTGAATTAGATTTTATCATGATGTCGCCACCATGTTGTGATGAATCGTGTGTGTCACCATGTTGTATTGTGATTGGTTGTCTGTTGTAATTTTAGTCACTGTTTTCATCATACGTATAATTCGTGTAATATGTGATGGTTCATGTCATGAATTAGGCGCATATGGTGATCGTATGACCCTTTTTCTGTAGTACTTTCACCTTAGGTGCATTACATGGAAAAGTGATGTAACATAACCCGTGAAAGTAATGATTTTGTTATACGTTATATATATACCATGCATAAGATGTTATGGTTAATGTGCGTGAATCACCATTGTGCTAGTGATGTAGTTATGTGTTATGTTGTGAACCTTACACTAGAAGACCCTAAGAGAAGCAACCATGAAGAGTGTATGTGTGAAGAGAAGAGCCATGGACCAGGTTTTCTTAATCTTGAGATGAGTACGAGTGAGGAATTGGAGTCTTATATAGACTTAAAATCCACTTCTATATGTTTAGTATACTTCGAGCTTTCTTAGTATATTGTGGGTGCTCACCAACTTAGGCTTAACTTATGCAAACTAGCATCTCTTGCTATTTCCTATTGGGTTGTCCATCAAACAATCCTCTGTGATTTTCACTAGGTTGAGCCTTATGGGAGTATGGAGGGATTATTCAAGAAAAGATGATGATAGTTACATTATTTGATATACTCATTTCTGGTTACATGTATATTTTTATGAGCTGAGGCTCGACATCCAAGTTCTAGGAACTCGATGAGTACCCCTTTGGTGTCCGGATAAGGACACATATTGATTGTAATCTGTTATTTCTATATACGTATTTTATTTGTAAATTGATCATTATCTCTTTTCTTGTTAGAACTAGAAAATTTTCTTGATTGATGTGTTCTTAAATTTGGGCATTTTATTTGCTTCTTGCACTAACATGTGAATTTTTGCACTAACTATGGTTAGTTAGCCATTTTTTTTCTCATGTTTAAAACTTTTATAGCCTTTCCTAAGGCTTGGTATTTTTTCCACTTGGCATTTGAAATGGATTGTCATACTAGTTATAATTTCCTAATGTGTTGGAATAGGGTCATGGGATTCACATTGGATTGGTTGAACCTATGGACATGCTTCGTTGTATGGGGGTACACCACAAAGAGTTACTGAAAACTAGTGGGTTGTTGAATCATGAGCTATTATGTCACTTGGGTTAGGGGTGACAGGGCTCTATATGCCCATGGCCATAGGGTGACCCGTTCTCATTAAATGGATAAAGGAAATGGGGCTCTATGAGAGAGTGACCCTATATTATTGATGACACTCTATGGTCAATACTGACCTAATGTTATCGAATGCACTCTATGGTTGACTGACCTGATATTCTCGATGGCACTCTTTGGTTGAGTGACCTGATATTCTTGATGGGGCTTTATTGTTAAACAACCCGACTATGTTTTGGCACTAGGATTCTTTCTCTTGGGAGGTATATGGAGTTTTTTTTTTGTGTGTTGCTTTTGGAAATACCTAGATTTGTTTCGTAGAGATTTGTGATGTGTGGAGTTGTTGTTCTGATTCATGTGTACTCTTGTGAGTTTTGTTAGACATTGTTATGTTTGAGGCTTGACGCTTCGCTTGGATTATATATACTATTGGATATTTTCTTGGAACTGAATGGGTATAGTCATGGTCAATGGGTCATATCGTACTATTTATATATGTATCAGCATCATGATTCGCTATTTGTTAGTCACTTGTGTGTGTTGGATCTATGCCTGTGACATAATTGCTGGAAATTCTTCATTATGTCAACTACTTTTTGTCTCTCCATGGTGGAGTTAAAGGTATTATGATGTGATACATTTGTGATCATATGTAGCAAGATGTCTCGTGGGTCATTTGTGTTATGTTAAGTTTTGTGTGACACCTTGAGGCCAATTACTATTGGGCACCCAAAAACATAAGATGATTGAAATTCTAAAGAATGCATACAAAGATTTTGAGTTTAAGAAGTACTGTAAAAGAAAAGCCTAATTGTGAAGTAAAATAAAATATAATTACAAATATTCACAGAACATTAAAATTTAAGATATTGCAAAACTTAGTCTCTTACTTGTGGTCACGTTGTGCCAACCAGTTATTTTGTTAAACGACATGTGTCATTATTGAATTTCCATCTTACGTATACTTCGAGCTTTAGTGTCATGTTTTATCGAGGATGATGCTCTTATAAGAGGAGGGATATGTAGTGTCCCTCATAATTATTTATCAACAACTGGTGAATTATTAAAATCATTTTTAAAAAATGTGAATTGACAGTTGGGTGTTTACGGGAAGCAAGGATATTTTTAGAGCTGAAAGAATGCAATGGAATTGACGAATCCTAAAATGCCTTCTCAGACCTATCAAATTCCTTGCATAACACAACAAGCACTGTCTTTGAGCACCGGATGCATTGACCATAGTGAGACCCATGTTACCATAAAAAATTTAGCAGTAATTGGATAGTTGCAGCGACTTAAACTTATATGCTCTTACCAATAAATAAACAAAACTACGAGGAAATTGTGCTAAACAAATCTATCTCTAATATTCTTCCTTAAATCAGTACCATGATGGGTTAAATAATTCCACGTATGGGTTATATCATCCCTTCAAAAAGATAGATCTATAATCTAAATATCTACTTATAGGACTATATACCAATTGATTTATTAGATTTGTATATGTATTGCAATGGGTTCAAGTGTCTCTAAGAGGAAACATCTTTCTACCACTAGTTTTATTTTTGTATCCAGAGAAAGAACAATATTAATAATTAGGATTCACTTCATTCAGGTGTTTTTGTCTAGCTTTAATGATTTTTTTAATCTACTTTTAAGAGCATGTGTTACATGCACTGTAACGGTTGCAACATCATTCTTATTTTTCTTTCATGTCATTAACATTTTATTTCAAGGACATATTATACTGATTTAAGGCGTTGAATTTTTCTCTCCAGCTATCCCACTTATATCTCAATAACGTTTGTCTTTCACACTCTCCTTCTGCGTTAAACCATTTGTTTGTCCTTCCTCAAGCCATTCAAGAAATGTTTGATTTATCAACTTAGATGGTGTTTTTTTTGTTGACCACATTAAAATATGTATTCACGAGTTCTTGGTTTGCTAGCATCAATTTATGTTATTGCTATGGATATTCTACTCTTACTAGTCATTCATATATCTTTATTGGTTGCTAATCAACTACCTTCCACTTCAAAAACTAGAGAAACTGAACTCGAGAATGGCCTCAGAGATAGAAATAAATGTACATTGGAAGTGATTCAAAAATAATGTGAAGGGTTTAGAAGCAAATTAAGAGAAGGAAAAACCAATGTTGCGCTTAAAGGAATATTACTAGATCTTATTCGGGTGGCTATCAAGGTGCCCAAAATTGATGTATCCCACTCTTTCGATGTTGAATTCGGTCTCGATTTCTATTGGAGTTGTTGTTACGCATTTGTCATAAGAATTTTGTGGACTAGATTGAATTAGGGAGTTGGAGACTTGCAAACAATATTGATTTCAAGGTAGGCCATCCTGTTAAACACACAGATTTTTCTCAGTTATTCTCATAGTGTCAGGCTCTTTTGAGAGTGTTACCTATCACTATGATTTTTTTGAGTGGTTTTAGAGATTTCAATTAAAGGAATAAGGAAGCTTTCAAAAATCATCTTAATCGTTGATAAAATTTCAAAGAGTGAATCAGCCTTTTAGGACATTAATGATAGCGATGATTTTGGGTTTCACGAAAAATGTATGGTTTTCCTCTTTTTCTTGCATTAAATTCTACTTCATCATTTCAATATTTTTCAAAATTAAATGTTTAATGATAGTGAGCATAATTCCAATAAATGAAAAACTATCTCATTTACGTGAAATCTCAAAACATTAAAACAAAAATAATACAAAAATAAAGAAGAAAACTCAGATCTTGAAAGTCACGCGCATGGAGCGCCACACCAATGTATAATGCAAACCCGAAACTTGTAGCATGATCCCTAGTAATGTGGTAGACCATCAGGTTACTTATCCAAGTTATTCTAATTTATTTAGTGTCCTTACAAGTCAAATTTTGAATCCACTTAGCTTAGCAGTCACTTGTTTGATGTGGTTGTTTAATAAAACGTGATCGGTTTCATCTTACGGTTGCTGCTTAGTTTGAGAAAAATTTAAAACCCTGCAACCTACCTCTAGACTACCAATAAGATAATCATAACCCACATTCATTCGATTGAAAAAACCTTCGAAAACTAACTTTGTAAGTGGGTTTTTGGGCCTACTAGTTGCTGTACGATAAGAGTTGCTGACACAAGTACAATAACTGGCACCAAAGTCTCCTTGCAACTGAGATCTACTCATCATAATCAAACTCCGTGGGATGTGAAGAATTATCTATATATGATAGAGTAATTAGGAATCATAAAAATTCATGATAAAACTTAAACCGAGTGTTTTCAATCCAAGTTTGTAGGAATTTTAGATGTTTCGGCCCGCTTGTACAAAAATAACAACTTTAGCTAAACAAACCTTCTAAGAGTTCTGTAAACTCCTAACCATGAAACTTTGTACACATTGTTTCTACAATTTATAGAGTATGAATTGATAAAATTATTGTATGAATTAATTTTGGAAAATTATGATGTTTCTCTCTCTTCCATTTTCTCTTTCTAGAAGTAACTCTGATATTTTGACTAGTTGTAATAATGTATATGACTTATAAATGTATTGGGTTTGAAATGAAATGAAAATTTGATAATGTATGTGATTATAATATGATGAATAGAAAGGAAAATGAAATCCATACTTTCTCTCTCTTCTCATTTCCCTCTCTAGATATAATTATTAAAATATTGATTGGGTTTTGAAAATGTAAATGGGTCAAAATGTATATGATTTGAAATGAAATAAAAATTAGATACAGGATGCTACAGTAATTTGAAACGAAAATCAATCCTAGATTCACTTCCACCTACCCTTACTCTTATGTCTCTCTCTCCTATCTTTATCTCTCTATATTGTCTGTTTTGATTTTTTGAAATGACAAATGCATGGAATTTATGATTGATTGTAGGGTATTTCCATACTCAGTCCTAGGAATGACACAATGTTGGTTGCAGGTACTCCAAAGAAGAGGAATTTTCTGGTTGTGATATGTTGTAATTAATGAGTTGACATTCTAAAGTTATATTCAAATTTCAATACATGTACTACCTACTGATGCGTAATCACAGCACCCCTGAATGTCTACAACTCTATGGGTTTAGAATCTTAGTGTGATTGCATAACATGGAGATTCTCCAAAAGTGTGGGACTTTGTAAATCAGGAGAGCTCTCCGAATGAAGGCCGATTCTTATTCCTCTTTTCATGTGCACACATTCATATTGCATAAAATTTACTCTTAAAACCTAGTCTAACTTTCCAAGGAGACAGAGTTAAGGAGACATAAGAAAATAAACCTAAACTAACAGAGGTGATGCACCAAAGGAATGTTGAACATCTGCTTTGCAATAAACATAAACATAAACATAAACTGAAATGAAAGATTAGGAAGGAGATAATGAACACAAGAGAGGGTTAAAAATTATCCAAATACATGCATTATTGCTCCAAAATGTTGATACAATGAATTATAATGGCCAAGAGGCACAAAATTACATTACAATTTGAATGGGAGGCTTGAAACTCCACAAATCCATTTATAGACAAGAGAAGAAGGGAGGGTGCAATGAAAAAATGTCCAACCTTTAGAAAAATGCCCCTCCTTATAATATATAGGAAGAATTTGAAATCCTACTCAAACCACCCTAGAAGAGCAACGAATTCACCTGCAACAATGATGGGTTCTCCTGCAAAACCCATGCCTCCATTACTATTTCTTGTTGGGAAAGAAAGGAAGCTAATACTTCATTATGGTGGTAGGTGAGAATCCTGACAGTCTGTAGTTGAGTACCAAACGTCGAGAGCTTTCCAAAAATTCCTCTCTTTCTGAAATCTGAGCTGCCAGTTAGAAGTTATGATCATCTAAAGGTCAGGATCAGGCATTCCACGTGGTCTCAGGACACATGGACGGCCTGTGCATGTTTGGGTACCAACCTTTGGATTTAATTTTGAAGTTTCACCAATGAGACATGTGGAGGCTTTCGTTGGCTCTTAGAATTTTTAATAGCCAGTACACCTTTATTGGACCATAGACATGTGGAGGGCCTATGCTTATTTTCATGGACCCCGCTTTTGTTGCACCTTTTGAAATTGCGTTGAACTGACCCGTGGAGGCTTCCACTAGATCTTTTATACTTAGCCAATTTTCACCTCGAGTGAACACTTCCTTGTCAGGCTCTGACCATGTGGAGAGCTTGCGCTCATTTGGGGACCTACCTTTAGAGCATCATACCAAAAATGTGCTAAATATACAAATGGAGGCTTGCACTAGCTTGTAGACATTTCAATGGCCTGTGAAACTTTGTTGGACCCTAGACACATGGAGGACTTGTGCTCATTTGGGGTCCCCATTTTTTTTTTACCTTTTGAAGTTGTGCTGAGCAAACACACGGTACCTTCTTCGGTTCTGTTGCTATGCTTTGAGTTGACTTTCTCTGTGCTCAATCTTCTTTAACATTTCCATTAGTCATTCATCTTCTAACCCTGCTTCTCCGTTGTCAAGCCCACCTACAACTTGATGTTTTGGGATCGAATATGAGCTCGTACGACTGAACCAACCTCTCTATTTCTCCTGTGCAAGGTTTTGTGTAATCAAATTTTCCCATTGGGAAAAATTAGATAGAAATTTGGTGACTCGCAGGGTCACATGCCTACTAGGTGGAAAGATTAATTTCCTTGTTGCATCCATTGGGAATAGAGTCATGAATGTTTGACCGATATTGATCTAATGCTCAAAACTTGACCCCAAAGCTTGCACTCTCTCATCTTGAACCTGCCCAGCGGCTTGTATTGTCAATTTTCATAAGAAAATCATGAAGGTGAGATTTCTGAGAGTAGAAAATTTTCTTGACCTAGAGCATTCACTTGGAGGCACACTGAACTACACAACGATACAACTTCAGAGCAACAAGACCTGTGTCGAAGCACTTAGGGAAACTGAAACTTACACTACAACAAGACAATGTGGACAAGCACCTAGAGAAATTAAAATCCTAGGCTAATATTTTACAAGGGTGAAACCTTTTTCTTTCATTAATAATGTTTAAGATAGATTCCGTTAACCAAAATCAAAAGATCCTCTGCTTCCAAGGTAGTAAATTGGAAGGCATTGCTACTTTTACATCCTATGACCATGTAGGGGTCACTCCAAATGGCATCAAACTTGGAATGCCTGCCCAGTTTTTCCCGATCTGCATCCCATTTTATAACTAGATCCTCTTCCTGAAAGGTCCTTGATCTTTCTTTCTTGTCAAACCATCTTTTTCTTAAGGCTTGATCTTTCTCTATCATTTGAACTACATGTTCTCTGATTTCTTCCAATTCCATCAGTTCTGCATACCTATCTTCCTTAGGCTAAAACTCAGGAAACTCCAACTGCTTCATGAGCTCTAATGTAGGTAGCTCTAATGATATTGGTAACACTGCCTCTTTCCCATAGACCAGATTGTAAGGGGAATCGCCTGTTGACCTCTTTGGTGTGATCTTGTCAGCCCATAATTCTGATTTGAGCTTGGTATGCTGTAGTTTGAAGAGGTGGTCAAGTAGATTCCATTCTTGACATCCCATTCTATGTTCTTGGAACCTAGGAAAGCTAAGGAATTGTCTAATACGATAGTGGCCAATACTCCAAACCTGGTCATTATCCCTTCATAAAAGTCTAGTATGCTAGACTCATTTTCTTCTTTGAGTGCTGCCGCCTTGGTACACTTGGTGAAATAGTCTGTTGCTGTGAGAATCCACTTGTGGCCTTGGCTTGAGTTTAGATTGATGACCCCAATGAAGTCCAATCCCATTTTCATGAATGGTTGGTTAACTGATATTGGATGCAATGGAAGTGTTGTTAATCTTTCCTTTCCTATGAAGAATGAACATTTTTTACACTTCTTAATTCAAGTGTAACAATCACTAAACATTGTGGGCCAATAATAACCTGCCTTCATTATCTTGAGAGCTATTACTAGTGGGGAAAAATGACCTCTGCCTTCTCCATCATGAAACTCTTGTAACAATCTCTCAATTTTACCTATCCCAATGCATCTCAGTAGAACACCATTGATGTCCCTTTTGAACAAAACACCATCAACAAGCACATATGAAATGGCTTGTCTTATGAAGTATCTCCTCTTTTCTTTGCTCATTTTTGGAGGGCATAGGCCAATTTATAGAAAGTGTATCATATCTTGAGTCTAACAAGGGATAGGCACATTATCATTTACTTGTTCTTGACCATCTTGTAGTACCAAAACAACTTCATTTTCATTACTTGCATCAACTTATTGACTCGAGGCTAGTTGTGAACATAGTCCCTTTCCACGGACAAGTCTGGTGACCTTAATTTCAATGTCATATTCCATGAAACGAGTGATCCATCCTACACATTTCTCATTTAGATCCTTGTTCAAAAGGAAGTCCTTGACTCCTGCATGAGAGACCAACAACTGAATTTTGATATTTGAGACTAGGTGTTTGAAATTATTTAAGCTCCTGATCATTACAAGGACATGTTTCTTGATGAAAGAGTATCTCAATTCATAGTCCTCCAATCCTTGGCTAAAGAAGGAAACTAGCTATTCAGATCCCTCTTTGTTTTGTTGCACTAGGATTGCATTAATTAGGTCCCCACTACCAAAGGCATAGAGCATGAAATCCTTCACGAATTCTGGATTGATGAGGGTTGGGGCTTGAGAGATAGCCTCTTTTATTGCTTCAAAACTTGCTTTTCCTTAATTTTTCCACCTAAATGCCATGCTATTCTTCAACATCAACGTTATTGGCTTCACAAGTGTAGAAAAGTTTGGCACAAACCTACGAACAAAATTGATTGTTCCTAGAAAGCTCTGAAGAGCCTTCTTATGGCTTGGCAAGGGAAATGCTCAAATTGCTTCAACTCTTTCTGGGTCGATCGTCAATCCTTTCTTTGACATAATACGGCCTAGGATCTTTCTTTTGTGAGCCAAGAATATGCATTTTATGGGATTTAATGATACCCCAAATCTCCTGCATCTTTGAAACACCTGTCTCAGATGAAAAAGGTGACCCGATGCATTTTTGGAAAACAAAGTGATATCGTCAAGATATATTAGCATTATTTTTTTGATCGACCCATTGAATGCCATGTCCATCACCCTTTGAAATTTGGCTTTGGCATTAGACAATCCAAATGGCATCTTTCCGTAGCCATAGGTGCCCCAATTCGTGGTAAAAGCCGTTTTGAGCTAGTCATTTTCTTTTACCATTATTTGATTATACCCCAAGTAGCGATCAAGGATAGAAAATATTTTCGAGTCGGATACCACTTGTAAGATTTGTTCCATTGAAGGAAGTGGGTAATGGTCCTTGCGAGATTCCCTGTTCAAGTCTCAAAAGTCCATACACAACCTAATTTCTCAGTTCTTCTTCCTAACTAGTACCAAGTTTACAACCCAACTCGAGTGCTTGATTGGAAATATAATGCTTTCCTCTATTAGCGTATTTAGCTCTTTCTTAATAAGAGGCTCAATGTGTAGGTTGAATAGTCTTTTCTTCTTCCTGATGGGCTTAGCATCTGGATCTAGTTTTATTATATTTTGTTCCAGCTTTGGATTGAATCATCATAGGTCCTCATAGCTCTAAGCAAAGACATCTGGGAATTCTTGACAAAGTTGAACGAATTCATATTTTTCTTGTTGGGTACTTACCTTGCCAATTTGCATTCTCTTTCCTTTACCTACTGAAATGGGCTCTGAATAATCACCCTTTACCTGAATGTTTCCCTTGTTTTTCTGGAACTGATCATTCAGGATGAAGATTGAATCCAAAATTACTATTAACCAAAATAAGCTCCCCTTATTTTTGGGTTACCTTACTACATTTTATGCTTTAGTGTAGATTTTAGATATGTAAAGAATTCAAAGGTTTTTGGAAAATGATCCATCAGATAGAGAATTTCTTCCCCTTTCTAGAAAGGTAAAGAACTCTTTCTAACTCCTTGTATTTTTTGAGTTATGGCTTGGTGGAGTTAGAAAGGAAAATTTTCCCAAGGAGGACTTGCGGAGCTTGGGAGAGTTTTTTACAAAAGGAATTCAGAAGGGTAGGGCATTAGAGGAAAAACTAAAAAATTGCCTTTTCTTTCAGAAGACATAAAATCAAAATGCGACCCGTGGCCCCATCAAAAACCTAATGCGGGGATGTGGGACTTTGGAGGTAAATTGGATTTTTTGAATTTATCAAAAAATGTAAAATGGAGAAAAGGAAGCCCCTACCTCCACCAACCCCAATGGATGCAACATCATCAGTGGATTTTCAGGGAAAATTTTTGAAATTCACCCGAAGCCAAATTTGTAGGAAACGTAAGGAAAAAATGTAGAAGCCCATATCTTTTGATCCAAAGCTCCATTTTTTAAAATATTGGTACTAATGGAAATATCTGGAGATTCTCTTCATCATGAAGTCTTCAATTTTGTATTTTGGTAGATATTTGTGTTAGAAAATTGCAAAACACGTTTTGGCATGGAAAAGAAAAGAAAAATCAGTTTCAACTACCAGATTTAATGAAGTATGGGTCACTTTGTTTGTTCTGCGAAGTAGATACATGCAAATATGAGTTTTTGCATCGAGCCCATTAACAAATCAAGAATTAAAAGACATTTTTAAGATGGTTGGAACAAATCTTACATTTTTTCCTCTCTTCTCGTCTTTCTTCTATAAAATGTAAACAAAGGCACATTTCAAGGGTTGTGCATTTTTCTTCTCTGTCTCTCCCTTCTTTTCTTCCCCAGGGTCGAAATGGAGTTCAAACCTCTTCCCACACTCTGTAAATGGTGTTTTTTTCCTCTTTCTTATGAATGATGTTCTATGAAAATGTATGAAGAAATAAAACATGTTTTTTTGATGCATTTGTCCATCCTTTGCTCATTTTTATTACATCTTCTGGCCTCTCTTCATTTGCAGGGTATCTGTGTATGTTTTGAATGTTTATTTGTAGATTTGGGAGCTGTGTTCATGGAGTTTGGAAAATTTTCTATGTGAAATCCATCTCTGGGCTGTGATGCATTTGTCCATCCTTTCCATTTCTCACCTCTCCTTGTTCCATGGTAGTTTTGGTAGATGATCAACACTTTCCTTCTTTGGTGTTTCACCGTTTTAGTGTAGGCTCTATTTTTTCTTATTTTCTTTCTCTCCTTGTCTCCTTAGAAGTTACATTAGGATTAGATTAGCTTGCATGCACTGGAATAACTTGTGGTAGGTAGATTAGGAAGAGGAACCATTCTTCTCTGGAGAGCTTTCCCACTTTTGCATGGCCCCACACCTTGGGGAAACTTCAATGTTATGAAAATCACACTAGATGATTATACCTTAGAAAATTAGAATTTTAAAACTCATTTAGGGGTGCTGTGATTTTGCACTACAACTTACAAGGCCCTTTGGTAATTTTCTCATCTAAAACTGCACTACTTGGTCCCCATACTTCTGCTCTATTTTTTTATTCATAGTAGAGAATTCAACCTCTTCTTACAAGAAATTGATGATCTATTGATCATTCTCAAAGACTTGCTAGCTTGTGTTATTGTCTGGAATTGTTGGCCTTATAATCACATGGATATGAGGTTTTGTTTTTTATCTTTTTATATTTTCAATCACATCAAATGTTGATCCAACTACCACAAGCCTATCTATAGCTTAATTCTTCTTCCTGGGTATGTACACAATGTTGAAAGATTCAAAGTCTTCAATTAGGTCCCATACCCTATTTTTGTAGCTCTTAAGTAGGTCATTCTTTCCAGCATGTTTCATTCTAACTTGATTGATGATTAGCTCACTATCATGAAATACTTGTAAATTCTTTATGCCTCTTTTCCTGACCCAATGAAGTCCATGAATCAAAGCTTCATATTCAGCTATGTTGTTTGAACATGAAAACTGAAATCTAAAAGTTGAATAATATTTGATGTTTTATGATGAAACCAATATTGCAACACCTCTAGCACCTTGTTTGCTTCTTGAACCATCGAAATATAGTTTCCATACTTCATTTTCATCTTCATTTTCTGGCTTGGTGATGTTATGAATGGGTGAGTTTTCTTTGTGTACACAATATACACCCAATTCAGATTCTTCCATTTCCTTAAATGCGTCGAATGCATGCCTTTTGTTTTCCCATTCATCCAAAGTTAAATCTGGAATACCCTCAACCTTAGTAGTTGTTTCTAGATCAGTTGAACACTCCTCTTGATCGAAGGCTGAGCAATTTGCATTGATAGGACTTGGCACATGGGGTTCAATGTGAAATTTTATAATTGGTTATCACTTGATGGTTTCCTTGGCTCCATACTTTGTCCTGAATAGCATGTGTGAAAAATTTTCTGATAGATATCCACCAATTTTGGTAGTGAATCCTCTTATTAATCATAGTGAAAAGAGTGGTGGGAGGTCAATTATAGACACATCTTGCAAGACTTTTACATTTGGACAGGCATATAGTGTTAGGCTTAAACCATTTATGACCCCAACCATTCCTACTACTATCCTATCTAGTTACACTACTCCTTTAGCACTAGCTCATACTTTAGACCCAATTGATATGCTATTTTTGTTGGCATCACTGAGCTACTTGCAGCCGAATCGATCATGTAGTTATGTACGAAGTGGTTCCCGATAATCAATGACACATAGAATGGTGGAGGCTTCAAATATTGGCTTGGTTGAGCATCACCCTATTGCATTGCATTAGTGAGAACCTTCTCCTGACCTTGGTTTGATCCATTTGAGGTAGACCAATCGGTCATTGCAGCTTGCAACAAATCTCATTGTCTTGGGATTTCCAGTGACTCCCATATGGAAATGTTCACATTTGTTTTCTTCATCTGATCAATAATGTTCAAGGCGAATGAATAATCCTTTTGTTGAACCTTACTTGGTGTGACCTTTTCTGGTTCTTGAACATGCACATGTGCTACTGCAATGGGTGCCTTCGACTGATTTTACACATTTGGGGCTTCATTTGGTCTACTAATTCCTTGTTGTGTAGGAGTGAGCTAAAAAACAACTAGATTAGATGATTATCACTCCTCTATGTTCCTCTTGTTTGACTGTGTGTTAGTAGCTACACCCTTAAAATGACGTTGATTAACTCCACAAAATTCTTCTGTGTTCCAATTGATCACCGTGGTTTCCATTAGAGGTGCCTCTAGCTTAGTTTCCTACTACTAATTTCCCTCTTGACTTGGTTCTTGGGACAAACCAATAGTCTGTACCATCAAGGCTTAATTCAATGCACCATTGAAACATGTTGATTGATTGCGAGGTAGATTACAAGGGTAACACCAATCGTACTCCTGTGCCATGTTGTTCTATGTTGGAACCAAGGATCTTGATGTTGAAGCCGCATATGGATCATAAGTCGGAATGTCATGGAATATTGAGGTTGTCCTTGGTTCTAGTTTTGATTTCCGGCTTGATTTGGTGGTCTATTTTTCTTATATGGGGGTCAAGCTTGATATTGATTTGGAGGTTGATATGGTCTAGAACTCTGATCTTGCTTTCTCTTGATAGTCACTAGCTCATTTCCTAGGTTATGTAGTTTCATAACCTCCACTAATTATTTTGAAGTGTTTGAAGAAGTATAAGGCCACTATTGATTTGATTTCTAGGGGCTAGAATGCAATTTAATCCTCGCATTTGACTAGTTGTAGGAGCTCCTAGTTCTGGATATAGAGGCCTAGGTGGCCTAGGTGTGAGTTTACCAGATTAGATCAAGAAATTTTCATCTTTAATAGAAATGTTATAGGATGTGGGTAAAGTTATACCTCTCATGGATTGAATCATCATAGCAATATCAGAATTTAAAGCTTTAAGGAATTATAGAAAAGCACCTTCAACTATTGGTCTCACGGCCGATGGAATACTATCCCATGTCCATTGGAATCTGAAGTTGAAGTTGGTCAACTGTTCATTTGGAGCCCTCTTGATTGTTTTCAATTGTTCCAATAAAGACAGATTATCCCCCTTTTCTCTGAATTGATTATGGAGAGTTGTGCATAAATGGTAGGAATTTTGGATGGATTCCATGGTTAGACTTATGAACCAATGTAAATCTTTACCTTTAAAGGAGGATGCCAAAAAATTGATAACAATTTCCATTTCAGTAATTTCATGAATTACATAGACATTTGCAATGTCCTAGATATGATCAATTAGAGTTATCTAGTTCTCTCCAGTAAAATATGGAATGTTTTTCAATGCTGCAACTGGAACTAGATTTTGTGCATTGAAATAAAGTGAGTTGCTGCCAGTGATGTTAACATAGGGGTTGGGTTGTGCCATCCTGATTAGTCAAAGAATTGTGGTTGATTGAATTAAAGTCCTTTCAGATAGACGTGTTGAAAATGTCCTGTTTGGTGGAGATGGAGACCTTTGAGCTCTTCTTCCCTTTCTTGCTCTATCTGGGGAAAAATGTAGATAGAAAAATAGCCTCTCTTCTTTAGTTGTTGACCTTGTTTGTATTCTTCTCATGAACTTGATAAAATTTGTCTACTGAAACCACTAGATTTGAGTGAAGGAGTCACCATATGTATTGCTATAAAGCCTCTAAAGGTTAGAAATTTACCAAGACATACACCCAATCTTGATAAAATTGAAAAAATGACCTCTAGTCTCACTGGGCGTGCCAAAAATATTTATGTGTAATCATAACACCCCTATATGTCTGTAAATCAATGGGTTGAGACTCTCAGTGTCATTTCATAACACGGATCTTCTCCCAAAGTGTGGGACTTTATGAATCAGGAGATCTCTACGAATGAAGTTCGGTTCCTATTCCTCTATTCAGGTGCACACATTCATATTGTAGAGGATCTACTCTAAAACCTACTCTAACTTGCCAAGGAGATAGGTTTAAGAAGATGCAAGAAAATAAACCTAAACTAATAGAGGTGATGCACTAAATCAATGTTGAACAACTACTTTGCAATAAACACAAATCATAAAAATGCAATACAACCGCCATACACATATAACCAAGACTACAATGAGAGATTAGAAGGAGACAATGAACACAAGAGAGGGTTGAAAATCATCCACATACATGCATTATTGCTCACAAGGTTAATACAGTGCATTACAATGGCCAAGAGGCATAAACTTGCATTACAATTTGAATGGGAGGATTGACACTCCACAAATCCACTTACAGACAAGAGAAGAAGGGAGGGTGCAAACCAAAAATTTCCAACCTTTAGAAAAAATCCCCTCCTTACAATATATATGAAGAATAAGAGAGAAAAGGAGGGAAGAATTCAAAATTCTACTCTGACCACGCCAAAAGAGAAATGAATTCACCTGCAACAATGATGGGTTCTCCTACAAAACCCATGCATCCATTACTATTCCTTATTGGGAAAGAAAGGAAGCCCATAATTCATTTTGGTTGTATGTGAGAATCTTGACAACCTGTGTTTGAGTAGAAGACATCAATAGATTTCCAAAAATTCTTCTCTTGCTCAAATACGAGCTTCCAGTCATAAGTTATGATCATCTAAAGGTCAGGATTGGGTGTTCCACATGGGGTCAAGACACGTGGAGGGCCTGCGCATGTTTGGGGACCAACCTTTTGATTTACATTTGAATTTGCGCCGATGAGACATGTGGAGGATTCCACTGGATTTTAGAATTTTCAACGGCCAGTGCAACCTTGTTGGACCTGAGAAATGTTGAAGGCTTGCGCTTGTTCAGGGACACCCCTTTTGTTGCACCTTTTGAAAGTGCACTAAGCTGACACATGGATGCTTCTGCTAGATCTTTTATACTTAGCCAATTCATGCCTCAAGTGAACACTTCCTTTTTGGGATCTGACCACATGGAGATCTTGCACTCATTTGGGGACCTTCCTTTGGAGCATCATACCAAAAGTGTGTCGAAGAGACAAGTGGAGGCTTCTGATAGCTCTTAGAATTTCCAACAGCCAGTGTAACTTTTTATGACCTTAGACATGTGGAGCACCTGCACTTGTTTGGGGACCCCAGTTTTGTTCTACCTTGTGAATTTTCACTGAGTTGAGATGTGGTACCTTCCACGGTTCTTTTTCTATACTTTGCGTTGAATCACTCTGGGCTCGATCTTCTTCAACATTTCCATTGGCCATTCATCTTCTGACCTTGCTTCTCCATTGTCGACCCTTCCTACCACTTGATTTTCTGAGATCGAATGTGAGCTCGTACAACTGAACCAGCCTCTCCATTTCTCCTGTGCAAGGTTTTGTCTGATCAATTTTTCCCGAGGGGGAAAATTGGATAACACTCGCATAGAATAATGATACATATTCTTGTTGAAGAATTGTTCTTAGTATATTTTGAGAAGGGAATATCAATTTAATTATATTTTATAGTATCGAATTTGATGTGAAGTTGTACTCAATGTTGCACCTATTTTATAAAGATATTAAACAAATCTTTTGTTATGTTAATTATTGGTTTACTTCCTTAACGCCCACAATACTAGGAAAAATATCCTCTCACCAAAACTAACAAAATTAAAATAATCAGCTATAACGCCTATTATTCTTCCTTATCCCATTTGAGCCTATTTTTATCTAGGGTATAAAACACTGATCATGTTAAAAAAATACTCTAACGTCAATAATAATCTTCTTTTTTCACACCTAAGGCATCTTATTAAAGACCTTTTTCATGAATAATTTAGAGGTGGTATTTTTCTATTGTAAAACCTATCATATTAGGAGGAGTGAGGTGATCATTTATAGGTGTTTTATGTCTAACCATATCATGATCAAATTAACCACCTTCTATGTAGTTTCCCTTGGTATCCTAGTGGGTGGTCAAATCCTTGCAAGATAATTGGTAGTTGTACCTATAATGATATCTTGTTAGATCTAAATTATGTGAGTGGAGACTACATTTTTAATTTAATTTTTTATTTATCCAACAACTGAAATAGGTCTTTGGGAGGCTTTTGAAATGCATAAGATTGTTTGGGTTATTTCTCTTTCAATATAGAGTTATACCTCCATGTCCAAGAGCATTGAAATGAGTTATCTCATGTGAGGTAAAATTCCTTGTACTCTTAAATCCCTAAGTGCTATAGGAATTACATTTGTTCCAAAATTATGATAATACAGGACCAAAGCAACCACATGAACACAGTTAGTGTAAGGGTAAATAAGATAAAACTAAGGAATGACTTCTACGAAATTGGTACACCATTGAGACATGTCAAAAAAAACTAAAATGTCAAATGTGATCATAAAATGAATGTGATAAATTAGAGCTCCATGAATAATACAACCTAATAAATTTGAAAACCAAATATGATGCATGATCACACATTTTGTATGTATGAATGCGGTTAAACAACAATGCTAATGAAATAAAGAAATGTATCCTTAAGATTAAGATACCTTTGGTTGTAGCCAAATTCTTGTGAGTTAACGAAATTGCACTCTAGTTGGACTTTTAAAAGTTACTAGAACCCTTGGTGATAGATAGGAATATATTAAAACAAGGATCACTCAAGAAGTATAATTTATGGCTAAAACATGAAATTAACCCATTGTTATTAGGAGTAAATCCTTAAGATGATAAAACAAAGGTAGTTTGAAAAGTAAAATTTTTCACTTGAATTCAAAGAAAAATATCTATAATGGGAACACATGTGTAATGTACCCTTCCATGTGTAATATGATTGTAAAAATATGAATTCCTAATTGGAGTAATGGATCATGAATAAAAAAGCTACAATTTAATTAGTCAACCTATATGGTTTTAATAACTTGAAGTTTATAATAGTGTATTGTCGATATCAAACAATGATATGAAATGAACTCGGGATATATATTTTTCCAAACCATGTAAACTTGATTCTTTTAAATGAGTCCATAAGTCAAATATTAGAAGGTGCATGTGTGTATATAGGTTCCTAATCACAATAAAGCTATATAAAGTTATTTCCATAAGAGAAATGAGGAAATTATAAACGAACCACTATAGATGAAATTTAAAAAAAAAAAACATTCACCCTAGTTGTAAAGGAATGAAGGGTCCCATGTTATGTGTTCTTCATAAAACTATAGTCAACTAAACAATAATTCAGAAACAAACCTTTAACATAAGAATTGAATATTAGGAGACTCAAAGTTGTTTAAAATAAAATATTTTTAAAATAAGCTATTGATAACTAATGGAATTTGAGAAAAGAACCAACTGTGCATTTTTCATTAAAAGACTAATGCTCTGCAAAATAAAGTAATTCAAGTTTGAAAAATAGGAAATTTTAAACTTTATGTGTTTAATTATATTTAAAATTAGAAGGTCATAGAATGGAAACCTAACTAAAATGAATATGTAAACCATAAAAAGGCCATGTCATGGAGTATGCCTATCTTGTGTTTCTTACTATAATTGGGTCATTGTCCTGGTTTACATTGTTTGAGTAAGACATTTGTGTGTACTCTATGTTATCCTATTGTATGAGTGGGTTCATGTTTATGTAATTTTATTATGTGATGTCAAGTTTCTTTATTTGGATCCCATGTGGTGTTGGGTAGTGTGCAATCAAATTTAAACAAAATTATTCTAATAATTTTACTGTCGTATTTTGATATTGAAAATTTGGGAATTACACTTTTGTATATCACTTAATGATTTTAGTGGTTTATCTTTGTAGATCATTTTTGTCAGTATTTTGTGTAGGTTCAAATTTATAATCTTGATCTTCTAGGACCTTCTCAACAATATTTCATCAACACACTCCCAATAGCCACTTATTTGTTTTTGTACGCCAATTTTGAACATGGGACATCACCCAGGCCCAACCAAACAAAAATAAAAAATTCCTTACACATAGACAAGTGTGACCAACCATTTGTGATATATTTTTCATTTTATCTTATACTAATTACTCATTTAGTCTTAACCAATCTATTTAAGTTCGCACGAGTATCCCGCTAGTTGCATTTTCTCTGATTTTTGTCTTCATCCTTATTATTTTTTACTCTATTTTTCTTGTAATCACTAATTATTTAATTGTGGAAATTACATTTACATGTTCATTGGATAATCTTAGTCACCTTATTTTTCTTCTTCATGACCTTTTGTCCACATTTCTTCTTTTCAAGACATCCACTACTGTCTTGTAACAATTTTGAGATTACATTTTCTCGTCCTTTTTCCTTTTTGTGAGGCTAATCACACCACAATTGTAACATCCATAAATTGACACAAAAATACAACAAAAAGAAGACCAAAATATTTTTTTATTACTTTAAATGCTCACTACACAACACCACATGGGCTCCAATAGATAAATTTAACATCACAAAAGAGACTTACGCAAAACATTGACCCAAATAAACAACATGATACACAATATACATGTCAATGCCACACTTTCCCTAATGAACGAATACTAGCAATGCCCTAATAAAAAAAAGGGACCCAAGGATTGGAAAATCTACAACACAACAATACCATGGTGATATCTTAGTTATGATTAAAAATTCCAAGAGAAATTGTCATGCAAGAATAAATTCTTCTTCTCCACCTACATACTATTAAATTAATTTAACATTCAACTTACAATACGAACACTTAATTTGGATCTTTATCCCTTACGATAATCTCCATAGCTGAAATAATTATTTTCCATATTTCAAAATGCATACAAAATTCCTAATTCTCTCGTTCTTATATTAAGGTTCTAATTCAGGAAAATTTATTCGATGTTTAAATTTTACCCTTCTTACACAAGGGAAACTAATGTGAAGGAAAGAGAGAAATATTCTGATTTAAGGGAGATTTAGATTCAAGATACCTCCTGTTAGAGATATTCTATGTTGTAGTGTGAACATTAGGATATCATTGTTAATATGGATATAATATTATCATGGATAATATTAATGTAAATGTAAATGTAATATTAAATATAGTAAATAATATTTACTATATGGTAATTAGTAAGTTAGTGTGTTAGATAATAAAACAATGAGATATTTCTTTATTATCAATATTATTAATGTTGTTGAAACCATCTAGGTACATTGGTTTCATGTGCAAACAAAGCTTGTTGAGAAAAGTTGCACATGAAGACAAAGAGATTTTTATGATGGCTGTTATTATGCAGCTCCTATATAATGGAGTGCATAGGTATGGGCACATTTTGAGAGTTAGAGTTAATGTGATGTAGAAGAATGGATTGTAATAGACTATGTGAATCAGAATACTGCAATATATTATGTGTTTAATATATGCTATGTGTAATATCAATGGTGTGTGATATATCAATGTAGTAGATAAGAGAAGAAAATGAAGCTATTATTCACTTCCAAATTAGGATTCTATAACACCTCTTCCCATAAAATTTCTTCCATCACAGTATATTTATTTTCCTATTATAGTTGCTAGAGTTAAATAACTTGTTTGAATCCATTCAACATTTTAACATGAAGAAATTTAATTTAGTTTTATATATCTCTTTTTTCACTTGACAGTTTGATCTCACCAAGAGCAATTCAGTATTATTTTTGACAACATGAAAATATCGAGTTGATTTATAAGGACTTCAAGTATGACATTTTTCCTAACCCAAAATCTTGTTAACTCTTATACTCCTTACACATACGTCGTAATTTGGTCTCACTATTGGAATTGGTTTAGAACAATTGTAATTAAAATCACACAGCTTACACTTAATGATTCATTACTACAGGGAGTTGTAACTCTGCAACTAAATATTCATTTCATTTCTCTTATACAATCAAGTATTAAACGCATATAAAAAGACAACCTAAAAACTATATGCTTCTCAAATGACTTCAAAATAAAAATTTAAATCATTGGGTGAATATGCATTAGCATTTCCTTCACCAATAAACTTAAGAGAGGATCCACGATCTATTAACTTCAAAATTATTCATGGATGGGGGAAAAATAACACCATAAAAAAATCACATGGTAATCCACTACTACATACTAACAAACACATTTATCTAAGTGGGGGAAAAGGGATTCAAATTCAAAAGTTATAAAATTTTACATGGTCAAAATCCTTCTTAAGAAATATTTATAATCTTTTGTAATCATATGTCATATGTCCTTTACTTAATCACTAAGATCCTATAGAGTATGATTTCACACTTAACCAAGTTTAGATTATTCCTAAGAAATTTCAGTATTATATGTGTATCATGGCCCTATGATGTTCTAGTGAATACCCTTCTCACTAGAAATTTGTTTCTAATTTTTCATTCACCATAATTCTCATAATAGGTCCACTTTTGAATAATTTTCATTATCACCAGAAAGGGGCCTACACTATACCAATACAAAAAACTAAAAAAAATAATTATGCCTACCTTGCATCTTATGCATAACTAGAGGGACTCCTTCCTAGATAACACCCCTATTTGGGAAGAGATGGGGCTTGAAAAATAACGGTTTCAAGAATAGGTATCTTACTACATGGTTTCCACTTATGGTTCAAACCCTCATTTCATAGGTACATAAACTTCTTAACACTAAGTCCATGGAATAAATCATGATTTTTTATTTACATTAGGTTCAACATCTTGTTAGGACCGAGTTTAGAGTTTTATACTAGGTATGAGATTTTCAAAGAAAAAAACAAGGGTACAACTCTTTATCATGAGGTTCTATTGAAGTACAACCACCTAAGAGTATAATTGTTAGATGGTAAACACTAGCATCCATAATTAGGATGGTTGAGGTTAAAGTGGGGATAACTTAATATGGAAGAAATATGAAGTTGTTCTCAACTGTGTATTATCAAAGCTCACCTACTAGTTATGCAATAATCGATGGGAGATGATGAATTGAAGGTGTTTAAAGAAAAATTCTTTTTTAATTTATAAAGAGATCCTTCTTCCTTCCATTCATGATGTAATTTTTCACAACATAACTATAAAAAAATTCAATAAGAGCATAAAACACAATAATAAAGAACAATTACAAGTTTATTTAAACTACATGCACAACAAGGACAATATTTAATTTGAAATCAATAGAAAGATGAAACATTACTCTAAACATAGCAATACATATTTTTTTTCATTATCAAATATAAATTACAAAAATACACAAATGAATTGTAACCATGTCATTTTGCCATCTTATTGTGCCCTACAAAACCATGTTAGCATGAGTCAAGGAAACATTGTTGGCATGGCATCCACTTAAATCCAATATAATTATTGTCTTTAGTTTTCCATTTACATAATAATAAAAATGCACATGCAAGAAGAGAGGGTTCGGTACATATATTATTTTCATTTTACTTCTTATCCAAGGGAGAAGAAACAAAGAGATACGGAAGAGAGAAAATAGATGGAAAAATTATTTTTCAAAACTTTGCATTTCACATAATAAGCCAAAATAGATATTGTTGGTGCTTAAATTAGTCTTTGCCTCCCGTTTTCCATTAAAATCCGTCAGTTTCTAGCCTCTGTCACATTTTTTATCTCCCCGTGTTGGTGCTTGAAGACTCTTTCCTCCATTTGGTTACCATGATTAGTTCCTTCCTTAGTTGAAGATAACTTTAAGTTCTAGAATTTGTTTTTTTTTTCTGTCCATTTGAAGGTGTCTGTAAATTGGGTGTAAAACTTGGGTTCTTCCTTTCTTTCCTTTTTCCGTAGTCATGTGTTGTTGTCTCTGTCACTTTTTGTCCCAAATACCTAAATAATCGTGAATGGATGTTGCTCGTAGGATCATGTTTGAACCTTACAAAATTTCCAAATTCTCTATCCTTGAAGAAAATTCCATCTCCGGGCTCAAACTTTGGTTTCCCTGCATTTTTACGGTTTGACAGGTGTGTTTTTTCCTGTCAAGTTTACATCTTTGCATTAGTGGAAACATGGCCCTTTGTGGTTAGATGTAGCTCGGCAGGGCACTCTAAAAAATCTGTGGACCGTTTCAACCCAGAACTTGTCCACGTGAAGGAATGACTCTCGTTTGAAGACTCACATTTTGGCTTTTCCTAGACTTAGACAAATTTTTCATGCAGCTAGTACGATTTTGGTGGGTCATGGACACGTGGTGGGCTGGCACTCATTTGAGGATCGACCTCAGGGTCCCACCTTAACAATTGTGATAGAGGGATAGGTGGAGGTTTCCGCTAGCTCCACTCTATACTTAAAATTTTAAAAGAAATTTTCTCAGGCTTAGGACACGTGGTGGGCCCACTCTCATTTAGGTTCTCCACTCTTAGGGACCATCTTGAAGTTGCACCATAAAGACTCATGGATGTTTCCACCGGGCCTTTCCTTACTTAGACTTTTTAAGAAAATTCATAAAGGGCCTAAGACATGTGGAGGGACTGTGCATGTTTGGGGACTAGCCCCTGAGTTTTATTTTGAAGAAGCTTCAGGAGGACACTTGGAGGCTTCTACTCACTCTGCCTTTTTTCTTGAACTTTTCAATGACTAAAGAAGACTATCTCGGACCTTAGACACCAGGTCCCTTCCATTGAATCTTCAATTTTTTAACAGACTCTGCCGGATTGAGGCATGTGTTGAGCCCACGCTTGTTTCAGGTATCTACTTTTCGGGACCATCTGAAAATGTGCCATTAAGACGCATGGCATTTTAAAAAGTAAAAAGGCGGTGAGATGGGCCATTAGAGGCAACTTGTATTTTTTTCCCCTTGTTTTCAAAAGGGTTAAAGTCATCAAGATGACCTGCAAGCCTGACAGAGAATAATAAAAATTCCCTTTGAAGGCTCAATGATGAAGGTATGAACTTCTGGGGAAATTTAGAATATTTTCCTTTTATAAAAAAGGGGTTAAATTGTAAAAGCGAAGCATGGCTCTAATGGGACCCACAATGGGACACGTGTCAAGCCATTTTTTTAAAGATGGAGGGGCAGAGTAAAATGAGAAATTTTGCATTTTTTCCCAAAAGGTGTAAAAGGTAAAAAAGAACCCCCAGGCCAATTTTTAACTTAGATATCCCACGTGGATGGTCCAAATTCAAAAGAGAAATCAATGAAATTTGTGCATATGTATCTCATTTTCCCCAATTTTTTCTCCAAAGTTCTTGGGGATGCAAGTTTTTATGGTTTTTTTAATCATTTCTTGGTGTCTCCTGCACGCCAAATGAAGAGGAGAATTAATTTGATATCTTGATTTGGTGGGGAAGATCTGAAACTTTCTTTTACCATTAAGAGGTGATATGACTATCGGAATCGTTCTGATTTTCCAATCTTTCCTTCCTAGGCACACAAGAAACTAGTTGATATCTTGATTTGGTGGGGAAGATCTGCAAACGTATTTTACCATTAAGAGGTGATTTGACTATCAGATTCGATTAGATTTTCCAATATTTATTTCATTGGCATGCAAGAAACTAGGTTCGATAGATTAGAAGAGGAATTAGTTGGTGCGTGAAGTGAAGAGTGATTTATCAGGTAAAAAATTGAATGCTGGAAATATTTGGAGAGATTTTCCCTCTGAGCACCTAACAAATTTTTTGCGAAGTTAATCCTGGGAAGCACGATCAAAATCATAACAAGCAATGGTGCTTTGAATGTTTTTTGTTTTGGGGAAAACTCTGCTGTAGATGAAATGTTATAAATTTCATGAATTTTTCATACAAGTGGTTGGAGTGTTAAGAGTCAGGAGTAAATTTGAATAACAGAAAATTTTGATAGTGTAGTGCCCACATTTTCATAGCTCAATTACTTGTTGTTCATCTTACTATTTGACATGTTTCAGCAGGGATTCTTATATCTTGGACATTATATTTAGAGAGTTGATCTTATTAGACATGTATGGACATTTAGGCATATAACGCTGATTTAGCTTGATCACTATGTTGTACTATTTCTTATGTTATCATGTATACTAATTGAGGTGATGTTATATTGTACTATTTCTTATGTTATCATGGATACTAATTCCAGTGAGTGTGCAGGTGACAAGTCACAAGAGAACGTGGGACTCAGGCTAGCTACACAACTTTACACAAGCAGCCCATGGGCTAAGCCCTAGTCATGTTTATTGCTTGAGGACTTAGCGTTAGAAACATTGTTTTGGGCAACATGGGTGACCCTCATTTGGAATGAATTATGTCTTCTAATTATTAATTTTGCTTAGGGTGTCTAGTTGTGTTGTAAACTTGTTTTGGGAAATTAATGACCCCACTTGCATTAAGTTTGTAATTATATTAATGATGTACTTAATCTAGAGGGTTTACGGTCACATGTGAACCCTTGGGTGGTCCCCACACCCTCTACCATTGTGCCAAATTTTCCAAACCCCAAATTTTAGTTTGGGAGTTCCCTTAACATATAAATGATCCCTTGGACCATACCTAATAGGTAGGGGGGCTTATTTCCAAGGCTAAAGGGATTTTTTCCTCCCTTTTTACCTCTTGTTTGGTCACATCTATGTAAGAGGTATGGGTTAGTGTGCTTTTTAAAAGTTGCACAAAGATTGTTTTGTTATCAATTTAGGTAATTTGGGAGAAGAGGGCTAAAAGACATTTTACCCCTTTCTCTCTTTTGTTTTGCAATCTTTGACCTTGATGGAGGAGAGGGGTGACACATATCACCCCCTCATTTGTGAGGATTTTTTCTTGCTCCTCTTCAAATTCCCCCTCATGGGAAAGGAAGAGAACATTTCTTTTGGAGCTTTTTTTTTGGATGCTTGGATGATTTGGAGCTAGACTTTGCTTAGGTCAAGAAGTGGAGAAGATTGAAGTTAGATAACTTTTTGGAGAGTTTTCTTTGAGGTAGGCTCTTAAGATTTGTATTATGTGTTGTAGTCATGCTTGATGTTAGTTTTTTTTCTCTTTGAAATATGGTTGTTATATGTGGATTTATAGTTATTGTTATTTGATTTTACTCCCTCCATCATATGGCATGGTGGAATTTTTGAGTTGTGGGGGAAGAGAGAGGGATTTTCTTCCCTCGCAATCCGTATAGGCTTGATGGACAAGTCTTGTAGGATTTAGTTATTCCCTTCAAATGGTTTGATGTAGGGAAGGTGATTCATTTGTCTTGAATCTCCTTTCGCATTCTTTGTAAGGAAACCTCTTTGGGGTTTGAAAATCCTTCCAAGAAGGATTTGGTGAAAGGGAGGAGGAATAAGGAGGGATAGTATGAAAATGGAGAAATAAGGAGGGTGTGGAGTTATTGGTTTTATGCTACTATTATTGGTTATAATTTTTGGAGAACTTCTTTCCTCTCTTCCCCACTTTGTTTAGAGGTAGAACTTGGTTTTTTCTCTTTCTCTTCCTTGTAAAATTTGGATTCTTGTCTTGGATATTTGTCTTATTTTTGTGTGGATGTATTTTTGGTTGTTCACCTCACTATTGTGCAAGTTGAGGATGGTAGTCCTCTTTCCCATGGGCTTGGGGGAGGCTAGCATGCATCCCAACCTTGGGAAAGGCATGTTATGATGCCTATGGTTGGGTGGTAAACAAGCTTCTTCTCCTTGGTTGGTTTTCTTGAAGGCATGGAAGTTGGATCTCAAAGTTTGGAGTTGGTGGCATCTTGGCCTCTCTTTGTTCCTTCTTCTTTTTGTGTGAATCTTGTAATCTGTAAAGTATGGCCATGTGGGAAATTTTTTTGGCATAAAGAAACATTCCCATCATTTGTATTGAACACTAATTGTAAGTTTGTATTTTATTTGTAAATTAAGAGCCTTCTTAATCTTGGGAAGGAGTAGTTAGGTTGTCTCCTTATGTGCTTTAGCATGGTTTTTAAAAAAAGGTATAGAGAGATTATGCAACAGATCATTGAGTAGAATATAGCATGTGATGATTTCTTGTAAAATATTCATATCCCTTTTAAAGGCATTAAATAGAACATATTCATACTCCTTTAATATTTAATGTCTTGAATAATATTTTGATTAAGAAAGATCATTCTTTTGAAGTGTGTTATTTCCAAAGAAATCATCTTACTTGTGGAAAGTCTCATTTATTTCATAATCAAAGAAAAAAAAATCTGTTGCATTGCATTTGAAAGGAATAGCATTTCTTTGTTATGAATATTATGTATTTTATTGAAAAAAAAAGAATTTGAATAGTATGCTCATTTGCAAAATTTATTAGCAAATCAATCTTTCTCTCTTCTAAAAATACTTGTGCTTTCCTTTACCACAATTTGATAATCATTTAATGCGAATAGTGGAGAATATTAAGTTCATTTTGCATCAAATAATAAGATTAATAATCTATTATTTGTTTTTAAGTTAAAATCTTTATTAGTTATCATTGGGTATAAAATAATCTTACTCAGATTTAGAAATAAAATATAGTGTTAGTTTAAATTGTTTCATCAATGTTTTTTTTTCTATTATTGCAGTTTTAGCTTACATATTGAAAAATATTTCTTAGGGATATATATGTATACATATATATATATATATATATATATATATATGTATATATATATATATAATTAATATATATATATATATATAATAAACATACATATATATATATATATATATACATATATATATATATATATATATATATATATGTATATTTAAAAATCTTTGTTAAAAAAAAGAGAGAAAACGTAATAATTAATATGAATAAAAGAAGAAAGTTTTTTTTTTTTTAAAACAAAAATTTGCTTTTGGGGGAGGGCTGAACCCCTCCCCCTACATGGTCACCTATGTTGTTTTGTAGCCCATGCAGTGGCCCCCGCCCCCCCCCACCTGTCACGGGCGCCAGCCATCATTTCCGTCCTGTCCACCCACCCACCTGTGTTGTCTCGTGTATCACCCTACCCGATGCAGTCACCTCCACCGCTGTCCCCCCCCGTGACCCTTGTACCCCACTCCCTCACTCTAGCCTATCCCCTGCTCTTTCCTCCAGCCGGTCCCGCATCCTCTTTCCCCTCCATGTTGTGTTGTCTCCCCACCACCCGGTCTTCCTTTCACGATGCTCCTTCACACTTCCACCATCTTAAACAACTCCTTCCTCCTTTTTGAATCTGTCGCCCCTCTAGAAAACAAAAAAAAATTATTTGTGTTTCAAACAAAAAAAAAAATGTTTAATGTGATTGTATACATCTACGATCAATACAATGGGAAATAAAATAAATCCATAGTTCTTGCTACAACCTGCAAGTAAGAAAATAAAACAAAACTGACAAAAATAATGAAAAGAAAGAGAGGGGAAATAAGAAAGAAATTCAAACGAAAGGAAAAGTAAAAGATAAGGAAACTTAGGTCATCTTTAGGGCAAAGGGGAGATCAACGGTTAAGATTGATTTAATGCTAGGGTCCTTAAGTGACCCTCTACACTTTTGAATATGAGAAATATTGTGGGAATGTGATTTAATTTAAAAGGGGTGTGGGCCAACAAAAGAAAAATTTAAAAAAAAAGGGGGGGGGGGGGGGTTAGACTAAATAAATGTTAACAAGGGAGTTGTAGATTTTTTTATTTCGTGACTATAGTTAATTTAAGAAGAATAAATAGGTAAGTCATTAATGGAATAGTACTTATTTAAGTTTTGGGTAATTACATTTATAATAAAATTTAATAGTAGTGGGAATCAGTTAAACAAACATTAGCATTAGTCATTCATCTTATTTTAAATAATAATAATAATAATAAAAATTTACCCCAAAATTTTAGTTGCTTTTGGTTTGGTTTTTTCCGTGTCCCAAGGCAGGGTACTACATTTGGTATCAGAGCAAAGGTTCACACATGCAGACACTCTAGGTATTCAGTCAACTAGTCAACAATATTTGTAATAACATTAAAATAAATAAATAAAAAAACAAATTTCACAACCATTTAACCATAATTTAATAACCTCTTCGCCACCTTGTGTACAGGATGGCACCCAAGAGGGGACGATCAGCTAGAGGCTTGGGGCATAGTGCACCTATGCGGGAGCCACTGGTACTCTCGAATTTGGGCCTCAGATATTAGAGGTCCTACAGCAGCTGATAGCCGTTGTGGAGGAGCATTTCCACCACCGCAGGAGGCAAGAGAGGAGATTCTAGTGGGAGACAAGGAGCCGATAGGCGAGGATGCACATTCAGATCCGCCATAGCACAATACCCAGGCGGGAGAGGTCATGTAACCCTTCCATTCATCATGAGTGGGTAGCCTCGTACCGACGTAGGTTCACTCTCACAGTTCGAGGGACCCATTTGGGAATTAGGATACCCACTACCTATTGGTTTTGCACACCAGGGATCGAGATACAGGTAATGTGATCAGGGATCTCCTTCCAACTTACACACCGTACCTAACCAGCTCTATAGATGGATTTGGGGGAAGTCATGGATTCTTAGTGGATAGTTCTTTGGCTCGCACTCCATGAGAGCAATTTGTCAAGGCAAGGTGCACTAGACATCTTCTTCAAGATGCAACAGTATGTCTGGTGAAGGATAGGTTTGGAACGTGACTTGGGAGAGGTGTAAGGCGGTGTCAGGGCTTGGTACAGGTCAGAGCATTCGTGTTAGAAGAGGATCGATGAGTTCCATGACTTACTGACAGGGATTAGGCTGGTATAGAATTTGTATGAGAGTAGGCTACCTACAGGGATATTGTGTAGCGGATGGGATACCTAACAAGATGATGTAAAATACAGGTTTAAAAGTTTATTCAAGGCCTTAATGCGATATTATAGAGGGAGTAGTCAAGAGTTATCTCCTCCCACCCCTTGAGATGGTCTCGAGACGTCGTACTTAGCTGAGGAGAACAAGACCAAGCACAGGAGCACTGAGATAGAAGCAAGAGAAAAATTTCAGTGAGGCTATACAGGCTTGTAGAGTCAGAGGTCACGGGGGTTACTGCGCCACCCCATAGAGGACGATTCAAACCTCGCAATAGCCACGAATGGGCTCACCGAACACCAGCAGACGAAAGAAAAGTAAAAGATAAGGAAACTTAGGTCATTCTTTCGGGCAAGGGAAGATCAACGGTTAAGATTGATTTTAATGCTAGGGTCCTTAAGTGACCCTGTCTCCACTTTTTGAATCTGCAGAATACTTGTGGAATGTGATTTAATTTTAAAAGGGGTGTGGGCCAACAAAAGAAAAATTTAAAAAAAAGGGGGGGGGGGGGTTAGACTAATAAATGTTAACAAGGAGTTGTAGATTTTTTTATTTCGTGACTATAGTTCATTTAAGAAGAATAAATAGGAAGTCATTAATGGAATAGTACTTATTTAAGTTTTGGGTAATTTACATTTATAATAAAATTTAATAGTAGTGGGAATCAGTTAAACAAACATTAGCATTAGTCATTCATCTTATTTTAAATAATAATAATAATAATAAAAATTTACCCAAAATTTTAGTTGCTTTTGGTTTGGTTTTTCCGTTGTCCCAAGGCAGGGTACTACATTTGGTATCAGAGCAAAGGTTCACACATGCAGACACTCTAGGTATTCAGTCAACTAGTCAACAATATTTGTAATAACATTAAAATAAATAAAATAAAAAAACAAATTTCACAACCATTTAACCATAATTTAATAACCTCTTCGCCACCTTGTGTACAGGATGGCACCCAAGAGGGGACGATCAGCTAGAGGCTTGGGGCATAGTGCACCTATGCGGGAGCCACTGGTACTCGAATTTGGGCCTCAGATATTAGAGGTCCTACAGCAGCTGATAGCCGTTGTGGAGGAGCATTTTCCACCACCGCAGGAGGCAAGAGAGGAGATTCTAGTGGGAGACAAGGAGCCGATAGGCGAGGATGCACATTCAGATCCGCCATAGCACAATACCCCAAGGCGGGAGAGGTCATGTAACCCTTCCATTCATCATGAGTGGGTAGCCTCGTACCGCCGTAGTCACTCTCACAGTTTCGAGGGACCATTTGGGAATAGGATACCCCACTCACCTATTGGTTTGCATCACCAGGATCGAGATACAGGTAATGTGATCAGGGATCTCCTTCACTTACAACCGCTTACCTACACCAGCTCTATAGATGGATTTGGGGCTAAGTCATGGCTTCTTAGCTTGGATAGTTTCTTTGGCTTGCACTCCTATGAGAGCAATGTCAAGGCAAGGTTCACTATACATCTTCTTCAAGATGCAACAGGTGTCTGGTGAAGGATAGTTTTGGAGTGACTTGGGAGATGTTTAAGGAGTGATTCAGGGCTTGGTACAGGTCAGAGCACTTCGTGTAGAAGAGGATCGATGAGTTCCATGACTTACGACAGGGATTAGGCATGGTAGCATAGTATGAGAGTAGGCTCCTAGATATTTTGTAGTATGTGGATTACCTACAAGATGAGAAATTACAGGTTAAAAGGTTTATTCAAGGCCTTAATGCAGATATAGTAGGAGTAGTCAAGATGTTATCTCCTCCCACCCTTGAGAAGGTCATCGAGAAGGTGTACTTAGCTGAGGAGAACAAGACCAAGGCACAGGAGCACTGAGATAGAAGCAAGAGAAAATTTCAGGAGAGGATACAGGCCTTGTAGAGTCAGAGGTCACGGGGTACTGCGCCACCCCCTAGAGGAGGATTCTAACCTTCGCCAATAGCCACGAGGGCTCCACCGCACCCGCAGCAGGGGGCTAAACAGACACAGGGATTTCAGAGAGGTAGTTATAGAGGTGGTTTTGGTGGAGGCAAGGTACTTAGTAGGCATAGCCAGCTTGCACATAGCAGTCTGCTAGGGTTAGACTAGTAGGATCAATACACCAGAGTACAGGAGGGACCCCATCTCAGAGGGATATAGGAGGATGTTTTATTTGTGGATCTCTTGATCACTATGTGCACATGTGCCCACACAAACCCAAAACCATGGATGTATAGAGAGCTGCGAGATCTAAGCAGATGGTGGGTGATGTGGGATGCACCCATCGTGTATATATAGCGGTTGACAACTGCCAGGCCGAGCATCAAGCCACAATCATCGAGACGACAGGTATTATCAGGAGTATTTTTGTCTCAGTACTTTTTGATTCAGGTGCTTCAGATTCTTTTATATCACCTTCTATAGTTGACCAGTGTGGGCTAGTGGTGGCTAGGTAGCCAGATAGTTGGCAGGTCGAGTTGGCCTTTGGGGCCAAACTTGTCGTGGACTCGTATGTGGAGAGTTGTGTACTTGATTTAGGAGCTTTCTCCACTAGACTTAACCTTTGAGTTATTCCTCTAGGATCTTATCAAGTAGTTTTGGGTATGGATTGGCTCGAGGCTCATCGAGCTAAGGTGGATTGTAGACACAAGGTCATTGAGTGTCAAGATGATCTTTGGAGTGCAGTTATGATTTCAGGGATGCAGAGGGCTATCTCCTTGCGTATGATCTTGGCTAAGAAACTCAAGCAGAGCATGCGTAAGGGATGTTAGTTGTTTGCTATCACCATCAGTGACCGATCAGAGAGCACTCCAAAGCACTCACCCTTAGATGATCATGTAGTTTTGAGGGAGTATGTAGATTTGTTTTCAGGTGAGCTTCCAGGGTTACCACCTCGCATAGAGGTGGATTTCACCATTGATTTACTACCTGGATCTGCACCAGTTTCTAGGGCACCCTACAGGATGACGACTTAAGAGCTTCATGAGCTCAAGATTTAGTTAGAGGAGTTGTTGGATAAGGGTCTCATTCGTCGTAGTGTATCTCCTTAGGGAGCACCGGTCATGTTTGTGAAGAAGAAGGATTGTTCCCTTAGGCTTTGTGTTGACTTCAGGAAGCTCAAAAAAGTCAGAATAAAGAACTATTATCCACTCCCTAGGATTGATTAGTTGTTTGATCAGATGTGGGGAGCAAGATTGTTCTCCAAAATTGATCTCAAGTCAAGGTATCATCAGTTACACATATCAGATGCAGAAATTCATAAGACAACATTTCACACACGTTATGGGAATTATGAGTTCACAGTTGTTCCATTTGGTTTAACTAATGCCCCAGTTGTCTTCATGAGCCTTATGAATGGAGTATTCAGGATATTTCTAGATCATTTTATTTTAGTGTTCCTTGATGACATTTTGATTTATTCTCGTTCCGAGGAGGAACACAAGGAGCATTTGAGATAGATACTTCAAGTTTTGAGAGAGTAGAAGTTGCATGGGAACTTGGAAAAATGTAGCTTCTTTCAGAAAAAGATTCAGTACTTGGGTCATATCATATCAGGTGAGGGTATCTTTGTAGATCCCTCTAAGATATAGGCTATCATGGATTGGCTGGTACCCACATAAGTTACTGAGGTGAGGAGTTTCATGGGTTTAACAGGGTATTACTGCAGGTTTGTACATGACTTTTCTAGGATTGCTCACCCTATCACTTCTCTTCAGAGGAAAGGGAAGAAGTTTTATTGGTCTGAAAGGTGTGAGTAGGCCTTTCAGTTGCTTAAAGAAAGGTCAACCAAGGTGCCTATCTTAGCAGTTCCAAACCCGACAAAGGATTTTGTTGTTTGTACTGATGCATCACTAGAGGGTTTGGGAGCAGTTCTTATGCAGGAGCGTCAGGTTTTTGCATTTGAGTCTCGTAAGCTCAAGGACTACGAGCTTAATTACCCTAGTCATGACTTTGAGCTTGCAGCAATTGTCCATGCACTTGTGCATTGGTGACATTTCCTTTTGGGTAGACCTTTAATTTTGAGGACAGATCATCATAGCTTGCAACATATCTTCTCATAGCCAAACCTCAATGCTTGTCAATGGCATTGGATGGAGTTCCTATGTGATTATGACATGGAGGTGCATTATATCAAAGGAAAGGAAAATGTTGTTACAAATGCACTTAGTGGATGATGACATGTGCTTGCTTCTTTGACACTTCAGTCAGATTTGAGAGGTAAAATTCTTGAGCACCTTCCAGAGGATAGATTTTATGAGGGAGCTAGACAGATGTTGGAGTTAAAAGGTTCATTGGAGGGAATTCTGGGTTTGTGTTGGAGAAATATGGTTTACTTTGGTTCCATAAGCACATCTACGTGCCTAAGGCTGGTGATCTACGTAGCTTCATCCTCACAGAGGCTTATCGAGCCCCATATGCAGCACATAAAGGAGTAAAGAAAATGCACGGTGATCTAAGGGAGTTATATTATTAGCTAGGTCTTCGATGGGACATAGAATTATTTTTTGTACATTGCCTTGAGTGTTAGAGGGTCAAGGCAGAGCATTCTCACCCAGTAGGACTCTTACATCCTCATGATATCCCCAAGTGGAAATGGGATGTGATCTCCATGGATTTCATAGTTGGAATTCCTATGTCTTTTTTATCGTCATGATGCCATTATAGTCACCGTGGATAAGTTGACCAAGGTTGCGCACTTCTCACCAACCAAGATCACCTATAATGCTCAGTCCATTGCAAAAGTATTTATGGAGGACATTGTTAGATTGCATGGGATTTTGAAGACCATCGTCAATGACAGGGATAGCATCTACACTTCAGTTTTCTAGACTTCCTTTCAGACTGCTCTAGGTACTCAGATTAATTTCAATTCAGCTTATCATCTAGAGACAGATGAACAGACATAGAGGGTTAGTCAGGTACTGGAGGACATGTTGAGGATGTATGTGATGGATCAGCAGAAGAAGTGGGAAGATTATTTGCATTTAGTTGAGTTTGCTTATAACAATAACTATCATAGTTCGATTAGTATGGCTCCTTAACAGGCTTTGTATGGACGACCTTGTAGGAAACCTTTGAGTTGGGACGGACTAGATGACAGGATTATTCTAGGTCCAACATATCTATAGGAATTAGAGCAGCAGGTTGTTCTGATTAGACAGCGTCTTGAGTAGGCTAGAACATGCCAGAAGGTGTATGCAGACACCAAGAGGATTGATCATCACTTCTAATTAGGTGACAAGGTCTTCTTGAGAGTTCACCCGCATAAGAGCCCAATCCACTATGGAAAGGGTTCTAAGCCATCACCTCATTTTGTGGGGCCTTTTGATATTTTAGAGGTCATTGGCCTAGTTGCCTATCACCTAGCTTTGCCACCTTGCCTTACATAGGCCCATGATGTATTTCATGTTTTTGTACTATGTATATATGTACCAGATATATCTCATGTTTTCTATTGGTCAGCATTATATGTAGAGGACAGAGGATAGTGGAGACTGGAGCCCGTATGCATACTGGAGCATAGGAGGTTGGCCCTTTAGGGTCAAGACTTGGACAAGATTTAAGTGCAGTGGGACCGGCACGATGAGACAGTAGCTACCTGAGAGGATGTGACACCTTTGTGGACTAGATATCCCTACCTCTTTCAGTGAATTCCAGGAGGAAGTCTAATTTTAGTAGAGGGGGATGTAATGCTCACATTTTCATAGCTCAGTTACTTGTTGTTCATCTTACTATTTGACATGTTTCAGCGGGGATTCTTATATCTTGGACATTATATTTAGAGAGTTAATCTTATTAGACATGTATGGACATTTTGGCGTATAGCGCCGATTTACCTTGATCACTATGTTGTATCATTTCCTATGTTATCATGGATACTAATTGAGGTGATGTTGCATTGCACCATAATTATATTGATGGATACTTAGTTAGTTGCGTGTTGGGATTCTATGGATACATGTCATTAGAACATTGTGACTAACTTATGGTGAATTATTTATGTTTGTGCACGTTGTCACACTTTTGATTCCAGAAAGATGAAATGTTAGTCTAGAATTCATTGATATCTTATTTAGTAGTTGATTTATATTTTATCAGACATGTGTGTTTAATGTGTGCAATGAGTGTGCAGGTGACAAGTCACAAGAGAACGTGGGACTCAGGCCAGATACGCAACTTTGCACAAGCAGCCCATGGGCTAAACCCTAGCCATGTTTATTGCTTGAGGCCTTAGCGTTAGAAATATTATTTTGGGCAGCATGGGTGACCCTCATTTGTAATGAATTATGTCTTCTAATTATTAATTTTGCTTAGGATGTCTAGTTGTGTTGTAAACTTGTTTTGGGAAATTAATGACCCCACTTACATTAAGTTTGGAATTATATTAATGATGTACTTAATCTAGAGGGTTTAGGGTCACATGTGAACCCTTGGGTGGTCCCCACACCCTCTACCAATGTGTCAAATTTTTCAAACACAAAATTGCGTTATTTTGGGCATGTTTAGGGACCCCTTTTTAGTTTGGGAGTTCCCTTAACATAAAAATGATCCCTTAGACCCTAGCTAATAGGCAGGGGGGCTTATTTTCAAGGCTAGATGGAGTTTTCCCTCCCTTTTTGCCTCTTTTTTGGTCACATATATGTAAGAGGTATGGGTTAGTGTGCTTGTCAAAAGTTACACATATATTGTTTTGTTATCAATTTAGGTAATTTGGGAGAAGAGGGATAAAATACATTTTACCCTTTTCTCTATTTTGCTTTGGCATCTTTGACCTTGAAGGAGGAGAGGAATGACACATATCACCCCCTCATTTGTGAGGATTTTTTCTTGCTCCGCTTCAAATTCCCCCCCATGGGAAAGGAAACAAAAGTTTTTTTTTTTTGGAGCTTTCTGCTTGGATGCTTTGTGATTTGGAGCTAGACTTTGCTTGGGTCAAGAAGTGGAGAAGATTGAAGTTGGAAAACTTTTTGGAGAGTTTTCTTTGAGGTAGGCTCTTAAGATTTGTTGTATGTGTTGTAGTCATGCTTGATGTTAGTTTTGTTTTCTTTGAAATATGGTTGTTATATGTGGATTTTTAGTTATTGTTATTTCATTTTACTCCCTCCATCATATGGCATGGTGGGATTTTGGAGTTGTGGGGGAAGAGAGAGGGATTTTCTTCCCTCTCAATCCATATAGGCTTGATGGAAAAGCCTTGTAGGATTTATTTATTCCCCTCAAATGGTTTGAGGTGGTGAAGGTAATTCATTTGGCTTGAATCTCCTTCCCCATTCTTTGTAAGGAAACCTCTTTGGGGTTTGAAAATCCTTCCAAGAAAGATTTGGTGAAAGGGAGGAGGAATAAGGAGGGATTGTATGAAAATGGAGAAATAAAGAGGGTATGGAGTTACTGGTTTTATGCTACTATTATTGGTTATAATTTTTGGAGAACTTCTTTTCTGTCTTCCCCACTTTGTTTAGAGGTAGAACTTGGTTTCTCCTCTTTTTCTTCCTTGTAAAATTTGGAGTCTTGCGTTGGATATTTGTCTTATTTTTGTGTGGATGTATTTTTGGTTGTTCACCTCACTCTTGTGCAAGTTGTGGATGGTAGTGCTCTTTCCCATGGGTTTGGGGGAGGCTAGCATGCATCCCAACCTTGGGAAAGGCATGTTATGATGCCTATGGTTGGGTGGTAATCAAGCTTCTTCTCCTTGGTTTGTTTTCTTAAAGGCATGGAAGTTGCATCTCAAAGTTTGGAGTTAGTGGCATCATGGCCTCTCTTTGTTCCTTCTTCTTTTTATGTCAATCTTGTAATCTGTAAAGTATGGCCATGTGGGTAATTTCTTTGGCATAAAAAAAGGTTCCCATCATTTGTATAGAACACCACTTGTAATTTTTTATTTTATTTGTATGGTTGTGCACGTTGTGGCACTTTCGATTCCAGAAGGATGAAATGTTAGTCTAGAATTCATTGATATCTTATTTTGTAGTTGATTTATATTTTATCGGAAAGCTGCATTTAATGTGTGTAATGACTGTGCAGGTGATAGGTCACAGGAGAACATGGGACTCAGGCCAGCTACACAACTTTACACAAGTAGCCCTAGCCATGTTTATTTCTTGATGCCTTAGCGTTAGAATTATTTTTTTGGGAACCATGGGTGACCCTCATTTGTAATGAATTATGTCTTGTAATTATTATTTTTTCTTAGGGTGTCTAGTTGTGTTGTAAACTTGTTTTTGGAAATTAAAGACCCCACTTGCATTAAGTTTGGAATTAGATTAATTATGTACTTAATCTAGAGGGTTTAGGGTAACATGTGAACCCTTGGGTGGTCCCCACACCCTCTACCATCGTGTGAAATTTTCCAAACCCAAAATTGGTTATTTTGGGCATTTTTGGGGACCCCTTTTTAGTTTGGGAGTTCCCTTAACATAAAAATGAGCCCTTGGACCCTACCTAATAGGTAGGGGGCTTATTTCCAAGGCTAGAGGGATTTTTCCCTCCCTTTTGCCTCATTTTTGGTCACATCTATGTAAGAGGTATGTGTTAGTTTGCTTGTTGAAAGTTGCAAAAAGATTGTTTTGTTATCAATTTAGGTAATTCGGGAGAAGAGGGCTAAAAGAAATTTTACCCCTTTCTCTCTTTTGTTCTGGAATCTTTGACCTTGAAGGAGGAGAGGGGTGACAGTTGTCACCCCCTCTAATCAAGGGATCAATTTTAGTGTCAAGTGTTCCCTAAACTTCCCTAAACCATGTCAATGTAGTAGAGCCTTCATAGAGATTTCAGACGACTATAAGAACATGAAAAACAGACACTCTGAGCTCAAGTTATGTCTAGTCAAAGTTCAGTCAATAGGGAAGTCAACTTTGGTCAACAAGTTGACCAATGACAAGGTGACACATGGCAAAATGAGAAAAAGGTCAAAATGAAGGTTGTTTGCATTGTTTTCAACCTCTAGTCTTTAACACATGTAAAAGAGAGCTAGAACAAGAGACTCAATTTTTATAACGGAAGGGAGCCTAGCTGCCGTGAGGATGATTATATCATCGCCGATGTGGTGGGTCCTCAAACCACCATGTGGCTTGCCACCATAAGTTTGATTTTCCTTTCGAGGGTCGACAAGTGGTATTTATTGCCATATTTCATATTGAGATATCATATTATTCTGTTGTCAAATTTCATAGTGCTTTGGTAATTATTCATCATTTATTGCCATATGGTTCCAAGTCATAGGTTTTGGATTGACCGAGTTCATTACTATCTTTGCTCGGTGTTATTTCCAAACAAACCGGGATAGACCTAAGAACTCGGAGGATTACCCACATTTATTAGGTCAGCTTCATATTGGTTGGGTCATTTAAATATCCAACAGCTTGGCCCATGTATTCGGTGACTTATCCAACAAACCGCCCAGCTCGGTTGGGATTTGAATGCACATTATTCAGCCCACATTGTGGGCAATACAAGCAAACCCATAACCTTTGTAATGTGGGTAAAAAAACAGCCATATTGCCACTATTATGTGGTTAAACAAAAAATCTATAGGCGTGACTGAGGCCATGAAGGATAAGGCTTAAATACCTATACTTAAACCCCAATCCTGTCAAATTTGCCGACCATGTGGGATATCATCCACACTGTGCAAACAACTCGCGGCCAAAAAATAGGAGGCGGGATTTGAACCCCCGACCTTATAGCTCTAAGGTAAATTTTCTAACCAACTAGCCAAACAGGCTAGCTTGGATATAAAATGGGTTGCTGCAACTTAGATAAGGGGGAGGTCTGTGTAAAAGCCATAAGGAGACAGCTTTTCAAAAAACACCATTTTTGAAGGCCTTGCTCTCAGAATGTGAACTTGGAGAAAAAATGTGAAATGTAGGGAATTCTAAGATGATTCCAAAGATGTAAGATTTGATATTTTTTGTTGAGTTTTAACCTATTTTTAGAAGCTTTAAATGCAGCTTTTAACAGGGATCTACGAGACAACTAGTTGGAAAACATGAATTTCAATGCACTTCTTGCCCGAAATGTGACTTGGTGTAAACATGAAAAGTGTTCAGAATTCAAATATGATCTCAGATATATGATTTTTTTTCATACAATTTTTTTAAATCTCCATTTGTATGTGTTTTTCTAACGCAGTTGTAGGGAGATCACATTGTGAAAACACTATATGAGCCACGGATCATTCTTGGGACATTTTCTGCTATTTTTCAGAGGTCTTGGGACATTGATCAGCTCATTTATAGGTTATGATTTATTATTGGTTGTTTGTAAGAGTTATTGTACTTACATTTCAATATTATTAATGGATCGGTTCAATCCGAACCTGGGGACGTAGGAATTTCCAAACCCCGTAAACAATCTTATTTGTTATCTGAGTGTTTTCAATTTTCTAATTATTTAGTTTTTACCCAAGTTTTTTGCACTTCTATGGATGAATAATAATCAAAATTTAATAAATTTGTGATGTTTTGAATACTTAAAATTGGTTAAGAAAATCACGATCTTTGGAAACTTTTAAAAGTGAAAAAAATATAGCATACGTTTTCAGATCACCCTCATTTGTGAGGATTTTTGCTTTCTCCTCTTCAAATTCCCCCTTATGGGAAAGGAAGAGAACTTTATTTTTGGAGCTTTTTGCTTGGATGCTTGGGTGATTTGGAGCTAGACTTTTCTTGGGTCAAGAAGTGGAGAAGATTGAAGTTGGAAAACTTTTTGGAGAGTTTTCTTTGAGGTAGGATCTTAAGCTTTGTTGTATGTGTTGTAGTCATGCTTGATGTTAGTTTTCTTTTCTTGGAAATATGGTTGTTATATGTGGATTTTTAGTTATTGTTATTTAATTTTACTCCCTCCATCATATGTCATGGTGGAGTTTTGGAGTTGTGGGGGAAGAGAGAGGGATTTTCTTCCCTCTCAATCCGTATAGGCTTGATGGACAAGCCTTGTAGGATTTAGTTATTCCCCTCAAATGATTTGAGGTGGGGAAGGTGATTCATTTGGCTTGAATCTTATTCCCCATTCTTGTTAAGGAAACCTCTTTGGTGTTTGAAAATCCTTCCAAGAAGGATTTGGTGAAAGGGAGGAGTAATAAGAGGGTATGGAATTATTTTTTTTATGCTACTATTATTGGTTATAATTTTTGGAGAACTTCTTTCCTCTCTCCCACACTTTGTTTAGAGGTAGAACTTGGTTTCTCCTCTTTTTCTTCCTTATAAAATTTGGAATCTTGTCTTATTTTTGTGTGGATGTATTTTTGGTTGTTTACCTCACTCTTGTGTAAGTTGTGGATGGTAGTCCTCTTTCCCATGGGCTTAGGGGATGATAGCATGCATCCCAACCTTGCGAAAGACATGTTATGATGCATATGGTTGGGTGGTAAACAAGCTTCTTCTCCTTGGTTGGTTTTCTCAAAGGCATGGAAGTTGGATCTCAAAGTTTGGAGTTGGTGGTATCTTGGTCTGTCTTTGTTTCTTTTTGTTTTTGTGTGAATCTTGTAATCTCTAAAGTATGGCCATGTGGGAAGTTTCTTTGGCATAAAAAAAGTTTCCCATCATTTGCATTTCTTTGTTAAGAATCTTATGTATTTTATCGGAAAAAATAAAAGATTTGAATAGTATGCTCATTTGCAAAATTTATTAGCAAATCAGTCTTTCTCTCTTCTAAAAACACTTGTGCTTTTATTTACCATAATTTAATAACCATTTAATGCGAATAGTGGAGAATATTAAATTCATTTTGCATCAAATAATAAGATTAAAAATCTATTATTTGTTTTTAAGTTGAAATATTTACTATTTATCATAGGGTATAAAATAATCTTACTCAGATTTAGAAATAAAATATAGTGTTAGTTTAAATTGTTTCATCAATGTTTTTTCTTCTGTTATTGCAGTTTTAGCTTACATATTAAAAAATATTTCTTAGGGATAATTTTTTTCTGTATATATATATATATATTATATAACATATACGTTTTCTCTCTTTTTTTACAAAGATTTATATATATATATATATATATATATATATATATAAATATTTGTTAAAAAAGAGAGAAAACGTAATAATTATTATGAATAAAAGAAGAAAGCTTTTTTTGAAAATAACAAAAATAAAAATTGGCTTTTGGGGGAGGGCCGAATCCCTTCCTCCACCCAGTCGCCTATACTACTGCGTAGCCCATGCAGCGCCCCCCCCCACTTGTCACGGCCCCCAGCGAGCCACCCACCTGTGTTCTCGCGCGCAACACCCTACCCATCGTGGCCACCTCCACCGCTCTCTCCCCCGTGACCCATTTGCCCCACTCCCTCACTTCGACCTGTCCCCTGTTCTTTCCTCCACCCGATCTCGTGTCCTCTTCCCCTTCCATGTTATGTTGTCTCCCCACTGCCTGATCTTCCTTCCACTCTGCTCCTCCACACTTCCACCCTCTTACATAGCTCCTTCCTCCTTTTTGAATTCACCGCCCCTCTATAAAGCAATAAAAATTTTATTTTTGTTTCAACCAAAGAAAATGTTTAATGTGATTGTATACATCTGCGATCAATACAATGGGAAATCGAATAACTCCGTAGTTCTTCCTACAACCTGCAAGTAAGAAAATAAAACAAAATTGAGAAAAATAATGAAAAGAAAGAGAGGGGAAATAAGAAAGAAATTCAAATGAAAGGAAAAGGAAAAGATAAGGAAACTTAGGTCATCTTTAGGGCAAAGGGGAGATCAACGGCTAAGATTGATTTAATCCTAGGGTCCTTAAGTGACCCTCTACACTTTTGAATATGATAAATATTGTGGGAATATGATTTAATTTAAAACGGGTGTGGGCAAACAAAAGAAAAATTTAAAAAAAGGGGGGGGGGGGGTTAGACTAAATAAATGTTAATAAGGGAGCTGTAGATTTTTTTATTTCATGACTATAGTTAAATTAAGAAGAATAAATAGTTATGTCATTAATGGAATAGTCCTTATTAAAGTTTTGGGTAATTACATTAGTGGGAACCTGTTAAACAAACATTAGCATTATTCGTTCATCTTGTTTTAAATAATATATATAAAATAAAAATTTACCTAAAATTTTAGTTGCTTTTGGTTTTGTTTTTCCATGTCTCGATGCAGGGGCACTACAGACAGAGCCCATATTTCTTAGAAATCATCTGAGGAACCTGTTTATTTATTTTGTGTTAAATTTGATCATGTCAAGGTGGTTGCATGTTTACAACCATTGACAAGCTTTGAGATTGTTCTAGAAACTTTCCCCTACTGATCCATTTAATCAAATTTGAGTTAATCTATGTTTGATTTTGAGAAAAATTATGTCTGCTTCATTTTTGAATTTCTACAAATAGTTTTTATTATTCCCATTACAATCTTACATTGAAATATTTTTGAATCACACAATATCTTATCCTTGTTATAGTTTGGTGGCATTTGCAATTTCATTTATCGGAAGAGATTTCATTTGATAGTGAAATAAAAAAATTTAAAATCACTTTACTCCTAGCATGATGATAAGATTGTTTGTTAGCCTTTGAGGGTATCTTAGGCATGATAAAACAAAGGTTGATAATGTTCAATTAAGTTTTTCAACTTGAGCCTTCATTTTGGATTCTTAAAGTTTGTGTGAAAATGTGTTGCTCTAGGCCTCCACTGAAGCACACCTTCTGGTTAAAGTAAAAATTTTGTTATTCTGAATCATTCTGTTGATCAACCCTTCCATTTTTTGTAAAATCTCTCAAATATCTGGTGAATCAAAGTCCACTCTTTCTCACCTCCCACAAAAATTCATTTAAAAATAAGAAATCCTACCCATACTACCCCTGTTTGTCCTGTGTGTGTACAAATGCATAATTTCTATTACCAAAACATATAGAAGCAATTAGGTTTTCATTTTCTTTATTAGCCTTAACCTTTATTAGAAAATATCTCCATTATCTAGGGTGACAACTCATGAGAGTTAGATTCTTGTGGTATTGATCATGTTTTCTTCAAGGTCTTCTTAATAACTTTGCAAATAAGGACATATCCATCTCCTCCACAAACATCAGGCTACAAAATGGTCCTCTCACCTTGGTTGAAAGGCACAACCATATGGTAGTGAGGATAGATCAAATCCTCTTAAGGGTGCTACCCATTTCTCCACATCTGAGTTACGAAGAGCAAGCTGAATTTCTTCTCCAGCTACAAAATGACACACAACATGTTTTGCTTATCTTTAATATTCCTGTCAAATATGTGATGTTTCTTAGCTTCTGAGGGAGAATAAATTTGGGTACTAACACCATTCTGGTGCCATTTTCGAGGAACTAATTTATGTTGCCAAGACTGATTTGTTGATTTGTTGTCAGTTCGTATCCATTTGGCCCGTCAATACCGTTCTGGCACCATTCCCGAGGACATTATAATTGTAGTTCATATTCAAACCCTGGTAAACATTTATTACATTCTCTAAGTTCTAGTACATTGTTTCAACATCATCCTGTGTTCCAGCCTATAAGAAGTGTTCAAAGTTACAAGTGTTGTGTGTAATATTTCCAGTTTTTATAGTTATTGCACTAAGTTTCATTGATAAATCTTGGGTAAATGAAGGTCAGATCATTCGATTTCCAGTTTCTAGTGTTGACAGACATTTGAAAAATCACATTTTTATTACATTCACAAAACTAAGGTGGAAGTCCTTAGTGGCGACTCTGTGTTAATCTTTTTTTTTTTATAAATACTAGTGTCTTAACCTCTGTCAAGTGAGTTTTGTTACTGATCTTTGCAAAGGTGGAAGGAAGAATATCTTTCTTCGCTAAGGATCCGAGTAGGACATTATTTCCAGAGCTAGGAAAAACAAAGTCAAAAGGAAGAAGAACCTATAGAGTTGTTGGAGATTAGCAACTTCAAGAAAAGAGATCTCCGTTGATGAAAGTGACCAACCTATCATTGAAGAATTGCATTGAAGTGCTTCTAAATCAGGTTGTCTTTTTGTGGAATTTAATTCTCCATCTGGAGAGGAGCTTTCATTTGAGTTTGAAAAGTTTGATTCTCATTCTTCCTCTATTTTTTCCAAAGTTGATAGGGTTTTCCAAGAAATAAATCCTTTAGGGGATATAAGTTTTAGAAGTTATACTTCTATGTTTCAAAGACCCCTTGTCCCTTATTAGTTTGATTCTCCTCCAAGGTCACCTCCTCAAAACAACATGGCCCATCCCCCACCCAGACCTCCTTTTGTTTTAAATACCTTTGGTGCTATAAATTTTAGAGGGATGACTAGTTATCCAAATACAGTTCCCCAAGATGTAAAAAATAGACTACTAAAGTTCCAAGGAAATAATGTTATAACCGGTGATCAACACTTAAAGATTTTTATCAACATGATGAAGAATTTGAGATTGAATTTGAAGATGTATATATCAAACTGTTTATCCATACTTTGGAAGAAGATGCAAGTGACTGATATAAAGCTCTAGTTGATAATTCCATTGATTCTTGGATAGCAATGAATAATGTATTTAGATTGCAGTATGGTGATAAAATGGACCCTAGGTTTCTTTTATGAAAATTTGAAAATAGTAAAAAGAATCCTAATGAGTCAGTACATGACCTCAACACTATTTTTAATAATACATTGAGGAGATTTTATGTGATTTCAAGGCCATGTGATGAATCTTCTCTTATAAAGTATTCAGATGCATTTGATAAGAAAGTTGCTTACTATTTGAGGGAAAAAAACCCTACCAATTTGAGGCTGGAAATTACCATGGCTTTTCAAATTTAGAATAACATTAAAGCAATTGGAAAACCTCCTAAGAGGGAAGGTGTGAAATTGGTTAACCCTGAAAAACCTCAAGAAAGTAAGGCTACTGATTTGTAGGAAGTTGTGAAAACTTTGGCAGGGGCTATCAAAGAAATCTCATACAAATTAGCCCATGCACAGAAAAGAATTGGACAGAGTTCACAAAGTTAGCATAAGCAACAAGACCAAGACAGATTTGCAAATCATCCTAGAAATGAGTAGAGATATCATGACAGCGGTAAAGGACACATGGGATCTGTAAATAGAAATCCCCAAGTTAGGGAAAACAAAATGGTGCCTAATCCTTTGGCTATCAGAGTTGTTGTTGTTAAAGAAACAAATTTAATTGATTTTTGTGACAGATGTTTCATGCCCCATGGTCCATGTGAACTAGAATTGAAAGTAGAAGAAGAACTTGATGATCATAATACTGATGATGATGCATGCATGATGGAGTGCTTTACAAGCTCACAACAAGGAGCAACTTGAACTGAGGTAATAAGTGCTAGAACTGCTACCGATTTTTGGGGTTGCATTCACTAGGTACCTCTTCTTCCTCCCTCTCATACTTTAGAAATAGATACTGTAAAATCTTTTGAATTGCATAATAATGAAATTGAATATTTAAGAGATTTAATTATAAAGAGGTATGAAGGAGGAATCCCATCTGAGGAGGATATGCAATTATTGATGAATGTTGTTGTTTCTCAAGAAAAGGATTATAATACTAGGAGTAAAGTTTTCAAAGGAACAAGGCCTGAAGCCAAACGTAAAACTCCATTAAGCCAAACCCAATACTCCATTGCTTACTAGTATTCCTATTAAGGTTCCTAAGAAATATTCACCTTCCAAAGGCCTTGCTGTCCCAAACAAGATTCATACTTCTCCTCATGCCCAAACTATCAAAAATATCATGCCATCTGATGAGTTTTTCAATCTCCCTTCCAACGTTGCCTTGCCAAAGTGTGTTCCATATGACATTGCCCAAGTTTTGAGTCAAATCAAAGTTAGTGTACCAATTTTTGAGCTGCTTAGGATTCTTGAGCACAAGAAGAGGGAATTTGAGTATTTGGGATTGAAAGAAGAGAAGAGTACCCCAGGAAGAAATGTAAACATTGTGGAGACTCCTCCAGTCATTGAAGAGATAGAAATACCACCAGCATTGGAAGAACTAGATGAACCACCTGAGGTTTATCTTGGAACATCCTTGGTAGAGTCTCAGCTAAATGTAGATTCATTCTTCACTACTGTGATCATTAAGGACAGATTGCTACACAACTGTATGTTATATTCTAGAGCATCATGCAATGTTATGCCTCTAAAAGTCATGAATGAACTAGATATCAAAGTAACAACAACATATGGGAATTTTACTACCATGGATTCCAGAGAGGTTCCCGTGGTGGGATGTGTGAAAGGTTTGGTGTTATAACTTGTAGCTTATCTGGGTAGGAACTTGAAACTTGATGTTGTTATTTTTTATTTCCCAACCAAGTGGGGTATGTTGTTGTCTTTAAAATTGTATGCAAGTGTTGGTGGGAGTGTTCAAATGAATATGTACTATGCCACCATCCCAATTGAGGGCAGCATTATCAAGTTGTATGGAGAAAAGAAGATGTTGCACCTAATTGAAGATCCCAACAATGCATCTTATGAAGTGTTGTACACAAGTGTTGATGTTGATAAATTTGTTGGATTTACTGATGGTAAAGAGTACAAAATGGATAAATGTAAGAGTCTTGAACAAGTAGAGTCTCCATGGACTTTGTTGTTTGATGGAGCTTGCTCCAAATTTGGAAATGGTGCTAGTGTAGTTCTGATTTCTCCAAGCTTAGAAGGGTTTGTTTTTTCTTTCAAAATTAACTTTGAGTGTACTAACAAAATTGCTGAGTATGGAGCATATTTGTTAGGTTTGAGAATTTCTTGGAAATACTGTGTAAAAGACATCATTGTTAAGGAAAATTCATAACTAATTATCAAACAAATTAGAAAACTGCATGCTATTAAAAATTAGAGAATTAAACAGTATAAGCATGCATTCTAGGACTTGATTGAGATGTTTGATTTAATTTAATATTGTGCATCATGATAGGATGTTCAATGTTATGGCAAAAAATCTTGCAGTATTGGGATCACGGGTTGATAATTGTGCAATATCCCCATATTGTGAATATGATGTTGAAGTGCTAACAAGGCCATCTATCCCTGATAACGTAAAAAATGGCAAGTATTTGATGATGATGCCTAGGTGAAATAGCTTCTATAGAACAAAGGGGAGTTTTTTTATCAATGTATTGATTTAGAGCCAATAGTGTGTGCAGTAGAAGGGAATGAAACTTTTTTTTGCCAAAGACATCATCCAACTGAAAACTAATACCATTCGTAGAGGACTGGTTGCTCTTGAATCAAACTTTGATAATCTTGATTGCATTATTAACAGACCTTGGTACAAAGGAGAAACGAAGGAAGATATGGATGGGAAGTAATCTGAACGAGGAGAAATAGTCTTATGTCCAATTGTTGAAGAAATATCAAGACTACTTGGCTTGGTCTTATTCTGAGTTGAAGGTATACAGAGAGGATTTTTTTCAACATGAAATTCCTTTGGAATCTAATGCAAATCCATTCAGGAAGAAACATAGGCCAATCAATCCACTCCTATCTCTTAAAATGAAAAAATAACTTAAGAAACTGAGGGATGGAGGGATCATTCAGCCAACAAGGTACTCTTCTTAGGTTGCAAACTTCGTGCCAGTTAGAAAAAAGAATCATGATATCAGGCTATGTTGGATTTTAGAAATCTATATAGAGCATCAATGAAGGATAAATATCCTTTACCAAACATGGAAAACATGTTGCAATTAGTGACTAGTTCTGAGCTACTTTATACTTTGGATGGTTTCTCTAGATATAATCAAGTTTTTATGAAGTAATCAGAAAGCATTAAGACAACCTTTACCACTCCCTAGGGAACTTATGTCTATGTTAGAATTCCCTTTGGTTTGATGAATGCTGGAGAAACCTTTCAAAGAGCAATGGATGTTGCTTTTGCTAGTTACACTAATGGTTTTATTTCTATTTACCAAGATGATGTGACTATGTTTTCTAGAAAGAGAAGTGATCACTTGTAGCACTTGGAAAAAATGTTGATAAGATGAAGAGAGTATGGCAATTCACTCAATCTAAAGAAGTGCCATTTCAGAGTGCAAAAGTCCAAGTTTCTTGGTCACATTATATCAAAGGGTGGTGTCATGATTGATCCCAAGAGGTTAGAGGCCATATGCAAGGTCCCAATTTGAAGAACCAAGAAGAAAATTCAGTCCTTCTTTGGGAAAATAAACTTTATCAGAAGATTCATATCAAACTTTGTTGACTTGAGCATTCCAATTACTTGCATGCTAAAGAAGGACCAATTTATCAAATGGGAAGAGGCTGCCATTTAGGCTTTCAATGGGATCAAAGAAGCATTAAAGCATGCCCCTGTTTTAGCAGCTCCATATTATAAGAATCCTTTTCAAAAAAGTTCTTTTGACTTAGAGAACACTTTTGCATCTGTCTTGTTGTAGAAGGATGATGAAGGGGTTGAGAGGCCAATTGCTTTTTTAGTAAAGCATTGCAAGGTGCTGAGTTGAAGTTCACCATTATCAAGAAGCAAGAATTTTCCTTGGTAAAAGCAATAAAGGTTTTCAGACCTTACATTTTGAGCTCTATAGTTTTTGCATATGTTCCCAACACCATGGTGAAATATGTCTTATCAGAGATGGAGGTCTCAAGGAAAAGATGCAGATGGGTGAACAAGTTATAGGAGTATGACATTGATATCCAAACCATGAAATTGGTAAGAGGTTTGGGATTAGCTAAAATTATGGATGAGAGTAATTTGTAAAATATAAAGGTGAATGAAGTAGAATAAGGAAGGGTGGATGTCCTTTGAAATTGGATGAGTTTTGAATGGTATAAAGATATAATTTTTTATCTCAGACATCTATACTACCCTGAGTGTTTGAGTAAAAATCAAAAAATATCTCTTAAGTTGGCTTCCTAGAAATATATCACTGCTTATTTTGGGTTAGCTTGGAAGAACCCTGACAGAGTTCTCTTAAGGTGCATTACTGAAGATGAAGCCTCCCAGATGATTTCTGATCTCCATGGAGGAGTTTGTGGGGGTGATTTCGCTGGAAGAGTCATAACACACAAGATCTTGAGGGATGGTTATTGGAGGACAACTCTTTTCAAGGATACAACTTTGTTGGTTAGAAGATGTGAGAGTTACGCTCATTTTTCTTGAAGACTGAAAGCTTCAGGCTCTCTTCCATTGCATCATGTATCAATTGAAGCCCCATTCAAGGAAAAGGAAAAGGATTTCATTGGTGAGATTTGAGAACCTTCAAGTGCTAGCCATTTATGGATTCTTGTATCCACTGATTACTTCACTAAATGGGTGGAGGCAATCCCAACCAAGAGAGCAACACACTAAATTGTCATGGACTTCATGCTGAACTATATCATCTGCAGGTTTGGATTTCTAGTTCAAAGAGTGTGGAATCAATTTGACATATGCCTCCAACTATAACCCCCAAGGAAATGGACAAGCAGAGTCCAACAATAAAAATATATTAAATATCATTAGGAGAACCTTGGAGCTGAAAAAAGGGAAATGGGGTGAGTAGTTGAAGTTTGTTGTTTGGGCTGATTAAACTACTATTAAAAGATCTACTGGAAAAATTCCATTTTAATTGGTGTATGGAACTAAAGCTTTACTGCCCATACATATGTAATTATCCTCGTATCTGTTCATTCAACAACTGGAAGATCAATAAGTTAGTCCATATGATGCTTGTATTAACTAGAATGTTGAACTTGATGAAGAAAGGAGGGAATCCCACCAAAGGCATGTAAAGTTCAGAGAAAAATTGAAGAATTTATTTCACAATAAGGTCACGCCAAGACTTTTTAGAATTGGGGATCTTGTGCTGTTATGGGATAGCAAGTATAAAGATAAGGGAAAGCATGGTAAATTTGATGCATTATGGATGGGCCCTTACTCCACTGACATTTGAATTGGTGAACATACCTTCTTCTTGAAATACTTGGATGGGTAATTGCTCGAATTTCCTATTAACGGTAGACATTTAAAACATTTCTTTGATTAATTCACTAAAATCAAAGTGAGCATAATTTGCCTAGTGTATAGTTTGTTGGTTCTTTCTATATTTTGTGTTTTTGCTCATTCTGGTCCTTGGTGACCTGGTTTCACTGGTTTCTCAGTTCATTTTTAGGAGATGGTTCTAGTTTTCTACTTTGCAAGCTCATTCCTTTGCCCAGTGAATGTTTTTCACACTCGGTTTGTTATTTTGTTCTTGTGGCACTAACAGGGAGTGCCCATCCCCAAGTTGGAGCCGATGTTGGTGCTTAAATTAGTATCACCCCATTTTCCATTAAATTCCCTCAGTTTGTAGCCTCTGTCACGTTTTTGATCTCCTTGTGTTAGTGCTTGAAGAATTTTTCCTCCATTTCATTGTCATGATTAGTCCCTTCCTTGGTCGAAGATCACTCAATGTTCCAAAATTTGTTTTTTCATTTCTCTGTCCATTTGAAGGTGTCTGTAAATTGGGCATAAAACTTAGGTTCTTCCTTTCCTTCCATTTTCTACAGTCATGTGTTGTTTTCCCTGTCACTTTTTGTCCCAAATACTTGAAGAAGTATGAATGGATGTAGCTCGGACGATCATGTTTGAATCTTACAACATTTCCAAATTCTTTGTCCTTGAAGAAAATTCCATCTCCGGCATCAAACTATGGTTTCCCTACATTTGTATGGTTTCACGGGTTTGTTTTTTCCCATCAAGTTTACATCTCTACATCAGTGGAAACATGGCCCTTTGTGGTTGGATGCAGCTTGGCGGGGAACTCTAAAAAATCTATGGACCATTTCAACCCAGAACTTGTCCATGTAGAGGAACGACGCTCATTTGAAGACTCAACTTTTGGTTTGGCATTGGAGTTGTGCCAGGGGGACACGTGGAGGATTCGACTGCTTTTCTTGGACTTAGACAAATTTTTCATGCAGCTGGTACAATTTTTGTGGGCCATGGAAACCTGGTGGGCTAGCGCTCATTTAAGGATCTACCTCAGGGTCCCACCTTAACAATTGCAACAGAGGGACAGGTGGGGTTTCCGCCAGCTCCACTCTATACTTAAACTTTTAAAACAAATTTTCTAAGGCATGGGACATGTGGTAAGCCCACTCTCATTCAGGTTCTCCACTCTTATGGACCATCTTGAAGTTGCGCCATAAATACATGTGGAGGTTTCCACTGGGCCTTCCCTTAGACTTTTTAAGCAAATTCGTAAAGGAACTAAGACACATAGAGTGATCTTGAATGTTTGGGGACTGGCCCCTGAGTTTTATTTTGAAGAAACACCAGGAGGACACTTGGAGGCTTTTGCTGACTCTATCCTTTTACTTGGAATTTTCAATAGCCAAAGAAGAGTTTCTCAAACCTTAGACACTAGGCATCTTCCGCTGAACCTTCAATTTTTTAACAGACTCTGCCACACTAAACGATGTGTTGAGCCCGCGCTTGTTTGGGGTCTCTATTTTTCTATACCATCTCAAAATGTGCCATTAAGACGCATGGCAGTTTGAAAATTCAAAAGGTGGGGAGGTGAGCCATCAGAGGAAACTTGGATTTTTTGCAAGTTATTTTCAAAAGGGTTAAAGTCATCAAAATGACCGACAAGCCGGACAGAGAATAGTCAAAATTTATTTTTAAGGTTCAACAATGGAAGTGCGTACTTTCGGGGGAAATTCAGAAAAATTTCCTTTTATGAAAAAAGGGGTTAAATTGTAAAAGGGAAGTGTGGTTCCAATGGGACCCACATTGGGACACATGTTAAGAAATTTTTTTAAAGATAGAGTGGCGGAGAAAAATGAGAACTTTTGCATTTTTTCCCAAAAGGTGTAAAAGTTAAAAAGGAACCCCTAGGCCCTTTTTTAACTCAGATATCCCACATGGACGGTCCAAATTCAAAAGGGAAATCAACGGCAATTGTGCATCTGTATCTTATTTTCCCCCATTTTTGCTCCAAATTTCGCGGGTATGTGAATTTTCATGGGTTTTTATCATTTCTTGGTGTCTCTACATGCCAAATGAAGTGGAGAATTAATTTGATATCTTGATTTGGTAGGGAAGATTTGAAACTTTCTTTTAATGTTAAGTGGTGATATGACTATCGGACTTGATCTGATTTTCCAATCTTTCCTTCCTAGGCACGCAAGGAACAAATTGATATCTAGATTTGGTGGGGATGATCTGAAAACATCTTTTACCATTAAGAGGTGATCTGACTATTAGATTCAATTTGATTTTCCAATATTTCTTTCCTTGGCATGTAAGAAGCCAGGTTCAACAAATAAGATGAGGAAGTAATTGATGCGTGAAGTGAAGAGTGATTTATCAGGTAAAAAATTGAATGTTGGAAATATTTGGAGAGATTTTCCCTCTTAGCACCTGACAAATTTATTGCAAATTTGATTTTGGGAATCACGATCAAAATCATAACAAGAAATGGTGCTTTGAATGTTTTTTGTTTTGGGGGAAAACTCTGTTGTAGATGAAATTTTACAAATTGCATGAATTTGTCATATAAATGGTTGGAGTGTTAGAGGTCAAGAATTAATTCCTAAGTGAAAATTTTGATAGATCCCATCTTTTCGAGAAATCATCTGAGGAACCTGTTTATTTATTTTTTGTTAAATTTGATCATGTCAAGCTGGTTGCAAGTGTACAGCCATTAACAAGCTCTGAGAATGTTCTAGAAACTTTCTCATGCCGATGCATTTAATCAAATTTGAGTTAATTTGTGTTTGATTTTGAGAAAAAAATTCTGCTTCATTTCTGAATGTCTGCAAATAGTTTTTCTTGTTCCCATTGGAATCTTACATTGAAATCTTCATGAATCACACAAGATGTTATCCTTGTGATAGTTTGGTGGAATTTGTAATTTCATTTATCACAAGAGATTTCATTTTAAAGTGAAATAAACAAATTTAAAATCACTTTACTCCTAGCATGATGATAAGATTGTTTTCATCCTTCGAGGGTATCTTAGGCATGATAAAACAAAGGTTGACAATGTTCAATTAACTTTTTCAATTTGAGCCTTCATTTTGGATTCTTAAAGTTTGTGTGAAAACGTATTGATCTGGTCCTCCACTGAAGCACACCATCCAGTTAAAGGAACATTTTATCCATTTTGAAGCATTTTTTTGATCAATCCTTCCATATTTTGTAAAATATCTCAAATATATGGTGAATCAAAGTCCACTCTACTTCACCTCCCACAAAAATTCATTTAAAAACAACGAATCCTACCCATACTACCCCTATTTGTCCTATGTGTGTACAAATGCATAATTTATATTACCAAAACATACAGAAGAAATTAGGTTTTCATTTTCTTTAGTAGCCTGAACCTTGCTTATAAAATATCCCCATTATCTAGGGTGACAACTCGTGAGAGTTAGATTTTTGTTGTATTTATCATGTTTTCTTCAAGGTCTTCTTAATAACTTTGCAAAGAAGGAAATCTCCAACTCCTCCACAAACAGTAGGCTACAAAAGGGTCCTCTCACCCTAGTTGAAAGGCACAACCATAAAGTAGTGAGGATAGATCAAATCCTCTTAAGGGTGTTACCCATTTCTTCACATCTGAGTGACAAAGAGCAAGCTGCATTTCTTCCCCGGCTACAAAATGACACACAACATGCTCTGCTTGTCTTTAAGCTTCCTGTCAAATCTATGATGCTTCTCAGCTTCTAAGGGAGAATCAATTTGGGTACCAATAGAAAGTTACACATAATTAATTATAAGTTTTAATAAGTTTTCATGATGGTTTTTTGTCTTAACTAGGGTCTTGCAGCCTTATTTTACATTTTTCCACTAGTTGGGAAAACGTCAAATTTTAGTTCGTTGGGTAAAGAACCATATTCAAAAAATATATTCCAATGGGAAAATGTATATTGGTTGAATTCCTATGTAGCACCTTATATGCAAAGAATTCACAGGAATTGATTAATTTTAAAACAAAGGAAAGGTTTGTAAAGGAAAGGTTTGTAAAAGAAGCTAATTTTAGCTCGAGGGCTGAGAAACCTCATCCAAAATATGAATTTTGATGGAAATACTCTCCATGTAAAAATCCCTACATTCCTTCATATATATGGAGAATTCATCGGAGATGACAGAACTCAGAACTAGAAAATGGATTATAAACGAAAATGGGTTTTTTGGAGCCACTGGTTATAGTTGGTCCAGTTTGACCTAGTCAAATAGCAATCAGAGGCCTACAAAACCCCTTTGCCAAACTTTCTAGAATATTATTTTTCCCAAATTGAAGGTTACGAGTAATTTTCTAGTAGAAATATTCGAGGTCTGCGAAAGCGGAAAATTGTTCGTTAGCTTAGGGTCCAGACGGTGAGATGAAACACAAACCAACTTTTCACTTTTAACATCTCCTTAAAGTTGTAAAACAAGGAAACATGACTCCTAGAGGGGAAGATATGAGAGCACAAATGGTCAATTGGGTTAAATCTAAATTTGGATACGACTCCCCACATCACAAGGGAAAAACAAAAATCAACATTATTTTTCTGGGTTTTAGAATGTTGTTTTACGAGTCTCCGAAAATCACAATTCACAAACTTTTACCGAAGGATGCTAACTAGGTTTGACGATGAACTCAAATTCAAATATCCCACTCGAGGGATGCAACTATCCAGTTTGATTATAGAGTATCTAAAACATCTTAGAAAGCTTTTTTAAGTCTAAGGTTTACACCAAGGGTTATTTACATCACATAAGTTATAAGGTGATGTTTTATTGTTTTACGATACAAGTCTGTTTAAAATAACCAATTATTTAAGGATCTAATGGCTTAATATTTCGATTATATTACAAATGAAGAACCAAATTATGTGCAAATTATAAAAAATTGTAGTTATGGTGACCATGCCTAGAAATTATTCCTCATCTGTAGTGTCAGATTTTTCTATAAATAGGAGCTTATTTTAATCATTTTGCAATGCTCCAATTTTTTGTGTAGTGAAGCTCTGCCAAACAATTCACGTGCATTTATAAGAGCTCAAGATTTGGTTTGTTGAATCCCCTAATACAAGACAGTTTTACCAAGGTATGGACCATTAGTCTGAAAAATTGAGAATGCCACTATTTTGGTTTATGATCCTCTCTATATTTACATATCGATACAAAACCACTCGTCTTCACACAACATGGAAAGGTCTATGGAACCATCACAGAGATCTCAGATTTGTACTTGCCACAGACATTATCTTGCATGTTCCCAAAAGTACTTAGATTACTCCATACACTCTTATGAATATTATTGGAGGTTATGAAACCTTTGATATAACTTAATTCTTCCCATACCTACCTATGTGTAGTTGTCATAGAATAATAGACTACGGGGGTTTTCCCACACACATTTGTGAATATTCAGTAAGCGACTTCCATTAATAAATTGGGGAATACCTGCACATAGAATGAATTTCACAATGCATTTTAAGAGAAGCCTTTTACCATCTGTTTTGCAGGAAATAATGAAAAGTGATTTTTGCAAAAACTTGAAACCTTGCACTACAACAGATTTGAACTGCCTTGTGCATTTTCATTGCATACAATACACTAGGAAATCAGAATGTGTGACATATGGCTTGAAACTGACTTCCTTCTGTTAATATTACATCTTGCATGACATGCTGCCATGTACACATAAGGGATCCCTGAATAGGTATGAGAATAATCTTACATATTTTTACATGGCATGGATAGAAATAGGTGGCACTTTCACTGTGTTAGAGGAATACAACAACTGATCGAAATACAAGAAAATGGGGGTTACAAAAATGGATTAGTGATCTTTCAGTTTCAATGAGAGTGGTGCTATAATGGTCATAGTGTGCGCATCACAGGCACAGCATAAGAACCAGAAAACAAATTCTTGATGAGTTCTTGATCCATATTCGCCTAAATAAAGTCCTGAATCATAGTTCTTGTAAAGGATCTGCATTGGTCAATTGAGTAAGAAGAGCTTAAGGTTAGAAGATGCTGATACCATACATTAGAGTTGAGTTTCCTAAGAAGTTTCATGAATCCTAGATAATTAGAGATAGCTTATATGCAGTATAGTGAGATGTTGGGATTATGGATTACCTCCATGTGTAAGGATGTGATTTTGCCAGAGTGGACTGATTATAGATTTTTATTTCATTTATCTTATAACCATGTTTGTCCATGGATTGAATAGCATTTTGAATCTTTTTGTTTACATGTTATGTTTGGGTTAGTCATTGACATGCAGTTCATGCTGACTATCCACATGTGTAACAAGGTTGTGTGGTCATAAGTTAATCAACTAGAGATCATCAATAAAGTGTTTATAATCATGATTAGCAAGGATTCTATATTATAGGGGGATATGCATGCTATGGAGTGAGTCTATTGTCCATACCTGGAGCATGTTAACAAGTGTGGGTATCCCCTAACATAGACCAATGAAATGTCATATTGGCAACTTCAAAGGTTGTTGGATAGAAGTGTGGAAATCGTGTTAGTTATTGTTGTTGAAATATGTTTTAAGAAAAGAGATGGCTTAAAGAGGAATTACCTCCCCCTTATAAGAATATGATCCTCGAGGTGACATAGACTACTGATAGCTGGGAGGATTTTGTAGATGAAATTAGGGAAATCCAAGTGAGACTAGAGCACATAAAATCGAATTAGGAGAGAGGTTTGTATTCATATTTGATGAATGGTGAGGCATATGTAGTATATGCAAACTGAATTTTTGTAAGATCTAAATAGATTGTATCATTATGTGAAGGTGATTGCTAACATATGAGGAATCTATTCAAATGAAGTGACTCTCTTAGTGATGAAGCTAGACAATATTTATTGGAATGTCAAACTATTAGTATTGAGTATATAAAAATTCAATTATCTTAGAGTGAAATGGGATCCCAATAGTACAATTTGGACTATATATGTGGAATAAATTTTTATAAAACATAGTAAGAATTCAAGCATGCCAACTGGAAATGATACTTTCATGCTCTTAGTATCAGATCACATTATCCTCTACATTGTGTATTTCAACACTCAAATGAAGTGTTTAAGTATTTTACTTTCTGAATCTAATTTCCAACAATTTTCGTCATCCAGGTACTTAGTTTTTGCATCACACACATTTGACTGACACACAAAGAATCATTATTTTGATAAGATATGTGAGAAACTGGTATCAGATGAGCAAGAAAACCATGCATGTTTATTGGTGACATTGCCAAGACATTATTCAATAGTACATTCTAAACATGCATTGAGTAGTCAAACCTGAATCATAATGTGAGTCCTAAACCTAATACTAGAAAAGAATGAGGGCATTTCCAAGGATAAAGGTACCAGTATCCACATACCTCCTAAGGGTAATCAATCAAAAAAGTAAAACTCCAACCCTAGTCAAGATAAAGGAAAAGACTCATATACCTCCTGAAAGGATCAAGTTGACAAAGAATGTCCATAACTACTGTGGTAAACTAGGTTATGCCAAACATCACTACAATAAATAAAATTATATCAGTTCAGAAGTGGAGATAAACCATGTATCTTCCTCCCCTAATATCGGGTCATCATCTTTTTGCAACAATTAGTGGATCAATAGTAAATTAATGAATTATCTGGATATCAATGGTCACTGAAACCACATGAGAACCATCAAGATTCTATATTTCTCCACTAGCTAGGACAATAATACAACATAAAGCCCCATGTGGGAAATAAAACTGTTCTAAATGTTGAATGAGGCAAAGGGTCCATTTTGATGGAAAATGACATGTTCATTAGATTTTCTCCATGTTCTACCATTTTATTGTGAACTTATTATCCATGTAGTTCAGACCACTACATTATGGTGAAGAAAAACTATTGAATTTACCCCCATACAACCAATGTTGTTATAAAAAATATAAAGACCAATAACTCTATGGTTAATCCTATTGGAAAGGTTGATCATCAATCCAAATTATGACAAATTTTAACCAACATAAAAATTTGTTTGATTAAGCTTCATAAGTGGAGAATTTCCCATGCAAATGAGCTAGGCAAGTAAAGTTTTAGACATTATCATTTTGATCATATTCAAACTACCATTCATTTCAAATGGATAAATAAACACAATAATGCAAAGCCCTTTGGTAATTGTCAAAGGTGTCCTTTGTATATGGCCAATTTTGTAAGTATACATCAATGAACAACACAATGGGTATCCATTTCCAAAAGAGTAAAGCATCATAATTATGATAGTGGAAAATATGTAGTTAGAACATAGTAACCTCATGTAATTTCCCCATGTGGCTATTCTTACAAAGCCATAAATATGTGCTTACTTTCATTAATTAATTCTCTCACAAAACTTGGGTATCCATCTTAGCTCTCTGAAAAATAGATAACTCGAATGAATATTTGAGCACTTCATATTTCTTCTAATCAAATGTACATAGAATCTATATGAGTCATTATCACATAGGAGTTGTCTTGATGGACAACCCACATAGGATGTATAGATAGTTTGTTAACAACTAGATGATTACATGAGTATGATGCCCAAGGTGGTACATTCAAATCTCACACACCATCCTACACCCCTAAGATAATGGCTGTGGATAAGAAAAAAAAAAAAAACTTAAGGAAATGGAAAATTGTAAGTACTACATTCCAAAGATCTACCTCCTTAAGTCATGGGACTCAAGCTCATTATATGTGAAATCTACATGGTCAAAATTGCCTCCTCTCTCCACATCATACAACGTCTTGATGATGACATTCCCTTAGAAAAATGGTCTACTGTTTATCTTAGTATTTATGCACATCACTAGGGTTACTAGGATGTAATGTGTGGGTACAAATCCTATATGACAAGTAGAATATTTACACATGGTTTATAGGACAGGGTATAACACAATTATTGAATATTTAGTGGTCATTATGACAGATGTGAAGGCATGTAGTGTTCTTCTTCCAAGAACCAATAAGATGCATTTTTTTGTGTGATGTAGTGTTTGATGAGCAGTCTCATAGCTTATCAGGCCATAACTTACACCTCCTCATTTCCTTATGTCTATTTGGGACCATTAAATATTTCATTACATTTTACGTATGATGAACATGCTAGTTTTTAAGACTCAACTATTACAGGGAGTATACTACAATTGTAGATGATGATACGTAAGGGGACACACACGTATTCACCTCCATCACTATGGTGACATAGAGGATACATTCCAAATACACATGCTTAACCCACATAGTATTGTTGTGCACAACACATCACCATACTTTCATATCACAAAATAATGGGGCACTTTTGATGACATTTTGTAATCCAATATATAAGAACCATTTTTCCTTATGTGGACATACACTATGTTATTGGGTTACAATTTTTGTCACATTGTTTTCTTAAAATTATGTATGGACTAACAATCCCTTAACAAAATTGTGGGTTTAAATAATGAAATTGCAAGTATTTTAACATTGCAAGAACAAATACTCACTATGTTGACATACTATGACATGTTTTTCAAGAAAACTGACAATAACAATGTTTATCACATAATGTACATGATACCACATTACTCTTCCCATATCCTCAAGCATAATGCATGTTCTCTTCCCAACTCTTAAATTCTATTGCCTTTTTGTTCAAGCATCATGAATCTAGCTCTGATACCATTTGTAATGCCCACATATTTGACACACAAATACAATCAATAAAATTACTCCCAATATATTTTTTTTTTTGACTTTAAATGCTCAACTACACAACACCGATGTGGGCTCCCATAGAGAAACTTAACATCAAATAAGACACTTACACAAAACCTCGACCCAACATAGACAACATGATAACACCATATACATGTCGATGCCACACTTTCCCTAATGAAATAATAATAACAATGAACTAACCACAAAAAGGGGACCCAAGGATTAGAAAATACACAACACAACATTACCATGGTTACATCTTAGTTACGATTCAAAATTCCAAGAGTATTTTTCATGCAAGGATAACTTTTCCTTTTCCACCTATATATTCTTAAATTAATTTAACATTCAACTTACAATAAGAAAACTTGATTTTGGATCTTTATCCCTTATGATAATCTCCATAACTTAAATAACTCTTTACCATATTTCAAAAATGCATAAAAAATTCCTAATTTTCTCATTTTTATGTTAAGGTTATACTTCTCAAACATTTATTCAATGTTTAAATTTTACCCTTGTTACGCAAGGGAAACTAAAGTGAAGTCAAGGAAGAATTCTTCAGGATTTAAGGGAGATTTAGATTCAAGATATCTCTTCCAATAAATATTATTCCACCATGGTAGCTTTATTTTACTTGTTATAGTTACTATAGTTTAATAACTTGTTTGAATCCATTTAACATTTTCACATCAAGAAATTTTGTTTAGATTTATATATATCTTTTGTCTGCTTGAAAGTTTGATCTCACCAAGAGCAATTCATATTTATTTTTAACAACATGAAAATGTATAGTTGAGTTATAAGGACTTTAAGTATGATATTATTCCTAACCCAAAATCTCATTTAATCTTATACTCTTTACAGCTTACATCACACTTTAGTGTCACTATTGGCATTGTTTTAGAACAATTGTAATTCAAATGATACATAATTTACACTTAGGGATTCACGACTACAAGGAGTTGTGAACCTTGCACCTAACAAAAATCATTTCATCACTCTAAAACCACTCAAGTATTAAACACATCTAATAATGATCAACCCAACAATATATATGATTATGAAATTTATTCCAAGGAACTATTTAAATCATTTAGTAAATATGCATCAACATTTCTTTCACCAATACCCTTAAGAGAGGCTCTATGATCTATTAAATTCAAAAGCATTCATGGATCGGGAAAAAATTACACCATATGAAAAGCACATGGTAACCCACTAATTCATGCCAAGGGGGACACATTTATCTAAGAGGGGGAAAGGGGGTTCAAATTCAAAAGTTATAAAAATTTTACGTGTTAAAAATCCTTCTAAAGCAAATATTCACAATCTTTGATAATCCTATGTCCTATGTCCTTTAATTAATCACTAAGATCCTAAGGTGTATGATTTCACACTTCACTAATTTTGGATTATTCCTAGGAAATTTGAGTATTAGATGTGTATTACAAGGTGATGTGAAATTATAATGTTATACACCCTATGATCCTCTAGCGACTATCCTTCTCACTAGACAAATTTTACTAGTGTGTAATTCATCCTAATTCCCACAATAGGTCCACTTTAGATTAATTTCCGTCATCAAAAAAGGGCCCTACACCATAATAATAGGAAAAACTAGATATAATAATTAGCACTACTAGAAGTAGGATCATGCATCCACATGGTTATCAACAAAATATTAGTTTTGTGGATGAAATGTGAATTATCAACATAATATATTTTTTTTATATAAATGTAATGTAGATATTCTACAATTATGAAAGTGAAATTTAAAATTGTGGAGTATTGATATTCTTAAAACCTTTTTGTAGATAAATCACATTTTCTAACCGTGGTTGAAAGAAAACAGACTATTGAAATTACAATTATGAATAGCGTACAAAAGTTAGATATATTATAGCATAGTTCAAATTTTCTACTCTATTTTAAGGTTTAAACAAAAAAAATCATTACTATATAATAGTGAAATTTTTAATTTTTGTTAAATGTAAAATATATATAGTACGAACAATTCAAAAACTTATATCTAGTTGTTAATAATCTACACTATACAATGAAGATACTAGGAATGGAAAAACTAAAAATATGAGTATCATAAAAATCCATAACACTATATTTTATTTTATTTTTAAATTTGTTACTTTTATTGATAATCGAGAGAATTTGGCGAATACCCAACATCTGTAAACATCAAAGAAATAATATCTAATATAAGACAAGTTTCACTCATCATTATATAATATACAATATTATGGATAATTTTAACTTTAAAATATAGTCATTTTACAAATTGATATAAATGTCTTATTACAAAAACAATTATAAACATTCTAAAAATACAAAATGCAAGTTTAATTATAATTTTATTATTTTTTAGAAATGAATCATTTAGCTTAGAATTTATCCATGATTTATAATATTTAATAAAAAATGATAACTAATATTTATCACATATAAAAAATAAATATTGATCACATATAAAATTATAATACATTATTTAGAAGAATCATAGTCCTTTTATAAATGCAATATCACAATATAAATAATTCATATAATTAAAAATATGTTTTTGTTCTACTATTTATTTATATATGAAGAAATAAATGTATTCAATATTCTTCATATAATCAATTTAAAAAAGTGATATGTATAACTTGAAACTCATTAATATTAAAAAATTGTACAAAAAATTATATAAATAAATAAAGATAATATCCTTTTAGTTTAATTTTTGTAATATGAAATTGATATTCAAAAAAATTATATTCACTTATATATTTTATCCAGAATTTTTAAATTTTGTTTATAATAATAAATATAGAAATATCTAAAATTTTGGGGGGAAAAACAAATATTGAAAAATTTTGCAATCAATGGAAAATATTGAGAAATGAAAACTAACCATAAAACTTTGGCACATTAGTTTGAGTGCTGTTATTTAAAAAAGAAAAAATATTATAAAACATGAATAAAATTTTTAAAGCTTGGACGAGATGTTCTCATTATATAATTTTTTTCTTCTATTTTTTATTATTCATTTTTGCATCATTTTCAAATATTTCTTGGCTAATTTTAGTATTTTTTATTTTTTATTTTCAATTTTTTCTTACTTTTGCAGGTTAGAAATCAACTTAAGATTTTGATATTTATTTTTGATATCAGGTTGTAAACCAAAATAAGATGTGGCTTCATAAACAAATGATTGAGAGATGTAATGATTAGTATCGATATTTTATTATAAATATTGTTTTTGAAATAAAAACATATTTATGACAATAAAAACTCGTGTAAAAATTGTTTGCATAGAGATATTTAAGATGTTATTTATAAAATTCAACGGATATGAAATTATTCAAGGATTTAAAAATTCAATACACATATCACATATAAATCTAATAAAAAAGACGGATTTGAGAGTTATGGGTATTTGTTGCGCAATAGCATGAACAGATCAATATGTCTAAAATTGTTTCATAGATAGAGGAAAGGAAATAGTTTTTGATAAATGTATGATTTAAAAACCATTTTAAAAATTCATTATCTACTAAGGTACACCCATAATAGGGATTGAAATTTTTCTCTTTTTAATTCTTTAATATTTTTCATAACTTAATATTTCATTTAAAATTTGTTACGGAGAGTTGAAAATTGTGAATTCGATTTTGCGGAATCCACCCACAAATTTGTTACGGAAACAAAGAAATGTGAAAAAACATGTGGAAATTCCAAAATAACAATATTCTTGCAGTTTCACATTATTCTTAATGTGAAACTACAACAATATTGTTATTGTGGAATTTCCACATGTTTTGTCACATTTCTTTGTTTCTGCAACAAATTTGTGGGTGGAGTCCAAAAAATCTGATTCACAATTTTGAACTCTTCATTCACTAATAAATTGAGCAAAAAATGTGGATACACAACCCATTCCATTCACTAATATATGCCTACCTTGCATCCTATGCACAACTAGAGGGACTCCTGCCAAGATAACACCACTATTTTTGAAGAGACGTGGCTTCAAAAAGAAGGGTTTCATTCATATATATCGTACTACGTGGGTTCAACTCATGGTTCAAACCCTTATTTCATAGGTACATAACATGCTTAATGCTAAGTACATGGAATAAATCATGAGTTTTATTTACATTAGGTTCAACACCTCATTAGGAGCAAGTGTAGAGGTTTATACTAGGTACAAGATTCGCAAAGCGAAACACAAGGGTACACCACTTCATCAAGAGGTTCTATAAAAGTAAGACACCTGAGAGTATAACTATTAGATGGTAATAACTAGCACCCATACTTAGGGTGGTCAAGGTTAGAGTGGGGATAGCTTAATATGGTAGAAATCTAATTTTTTTGTCAAATTTATATTGTTAAATCTCTCCTACTTGTCATGTAATAATCGAGGGAAGATGATGAATTGAATATGTTTAAAAAAAAGTTTCATTTAAATTTATAAGAGATACTTATTCCTTCAATTCATGATGTAAGTTGTCACAATATAGCTATAAATGAAGTTAACAATATAATTAAGTAATTAATTTTCTATCTCTTTAAACTTGATAACAAGGAACAATTACAAATTTATTTAAGCTACATGCACAACAATGACAATCTGTTATTTGAAAGCAATAGAAAGATTAAACTTTACTGTAAACATAGAAATACATATTTTTTTCATTATCATATATAAATTACTACAATACACAAATAATTGCAACCACGCCATTTTGCCATCTTATTGCACCTTGCAAAATGATGTGAGAATGAGTCGGTGAAAAATCGCTAACATGGCATCCACCTAAATCCAATATAATTTGAAAGGAACGATAATCATATCGTACCAAGCCAAGAACACAGATGCTAATCAAACACCATGATCAATAAGATGAAAGCAATTCACCAGAATAACTTTACATAAAAGCTTTGCAAACAAATGAGAAACAATATCATATATTACTATGGTACTCAATGCAATACATTGAGAATGGGACTTGCTTAATGTTGTCCACTCAAAATTCCCCTGCTTTTAAGAAGTTGAATTTAAAATTTTCAGTTTAAGCATCTTTTCTGTTGTACTGATAATATGAAAAGTCAAGAAATTGGGAAAATCTAAATTTTTGGGTCATTTTGTGTGTTTTCCAGGCCTGTCAGACATTTTTGTCCCGCGTGTCCCAAGTTCAATTGGGCCCTCTGTTCCCCGAACGGCCAGTTTACCCGAAGTTTGTTCTTTTCAGGCCCGTCAGAACTTTTTGTCCCAAATGTCCCAAGTTCACCATGACAAGTTGTTCCATTTTCACCTGATTCGGCTGAGTCGCGTATTTCATGTATTTTCATCCTGCATGTCCCAAAAGAATTTGTGCGTATTTTCCCCACATCGCCCGAATCGGTTGAACCGCGTACTTCGCGCTTTCGCATCCCTCGTGTCCCAAATGATCCAAGTGCCATTCGTGCTAATTTTTCCCACTCTAGCCGAATATCTTGCTTATCCAATTTGGTAGGTATGTATTTAATGTGCATTCATTTCCTTTCTCTCTCCAAAACGGCTATATAATGAAACTGCCCCTATGTGTTTTTGCACACTGATTTCATGCTATCTATTGCTCGAACCCTTGCAATCAAAATTCCTGCGCGCGTATCCATTCCCCCTGCAATTCCATCCCAAGTCTAGCTTGCAGATCTACTCTCTAAGTTACTATCAACATGAAGATCAAATTCCAGGGGTAGGAGCAAACTTCACCACTCAAGTCTGTCGTTCCCGATATCGGGGATAGTGAAGTTCGCCACCTTGACTTTGGATATTTTTGGACAACGATGACAGACATGAACCCTTCACCAATGGCATAGATGATTCATGACAGTGGTCTGGATTTTGCTAGTTGTTTCTCTATCTTGGTGCAATGCGCAGACATAGTACTCTCATGTGGGGCTCTTTTTAACCCTGATTCGAGTGAATTGACAAACGTGCACGGGGAGTTCATCACCAAAATTGACGCTACCGCCATTAACACTACACTAAGGATTCCAGAAATGGAAAATGCTATAGTTGTCTCCCAGAATCAATCACATGCTCTTTTCAATCAAGACAGTGATAACTATAAGGTGTGGGTGGCAAAGTCCTAGCGTAAAAACCCTAAGAAGGGGGCATCTTGTCTGTCTAAGACTCTTTTCCGTGCAAATTTCAATGAAGAATTGTCAGATTTCATGATCCTACTGGCTCGGGTTATGGGCTTACCCTTTACAAATGAGTTCCATTTCTGGATGTGCCCCCTCATCAATATGGTGTGCGAGGGAACTTAGAATATCAACTAGACAGAGATCATCAGTATGAACCTAGTAGAACAGTTGTCTAATGTACATCAAATGAAGAAATTTTATATAACTTCATACCTAATGTATACTCTGGCAGCATCAAGGCAATGGTTTGGCTTTTCATACATCGATGCTCACAAGAATGACCCCGTGTATGCCTACTTCCCACAGTTCACCCTAGAGACCAGCAATCGCAATTTTCGAAGGGTGAATGATGCTGTCACCATGTACATGGTCAGAATTCTTGAGGGTGACACGGCGAGAAGATTTTCTAATGAAGCCATGAGTCTGATATCGCACTACGGTGCTTATTTTATCCAATTCAGAAATTTTTTTTATATCAGGCTTGCTGGCTATGAAAGCACTCCTCTTAGGCTTCCTATGTTTTACAGTGAAAAGATGCCCTTGATAGAAGTGTGCAGGAAATTGGAAAAATTGCATAGAACCTACAGAGATAAGAAAATTACTGGTTTGCACTTCCACATTTCTTTGGGAAACTACACCTGCAAAACAGCCCTGGATGCACAAAATATAGAAAGGGCTCTAGCTCCCATTATTGTCCATTTCTTTAGGCCCAGAACTTGCTTCGACTTAAAATTTTTTATTGAGAATAATATCAAGATAACCTATCATCATAGGGCAGACACGAAAGACTATTGGGCTGACTGTGCTGATAATTTTGAAGCCAAAAGGAGGCATTATGACATGTTTTCTCTACAATTAATCCAAGAACTCGGCTTGTACCAAGTTCCTGAAGGGATCAAGGATGAAAACTCCGACCTATACTCATATGAGTATGACAATGTGGTCAAGCACACTCCCTTGGAGGACTTGGATTGGTTCAAAAAGGAGAAAGATGATTTGGCTGAGATCCTAGCTCCAGTCTTAGTCAGGACCAAGATCTGGTTTGATAGGAAAGTTTGTGAGCTTAGGAGGCACTCAGGGGAATCCTGCTCCAAGGATGCTTCAACACCAAGTAGGGAATCATCAACTCCCAGATCAGACGCACCTGTGTAAACCCCTCCTACCTCATCAACTCAAGCACCTGCAGGCTCTACTCCTTCCTCATCCACCCAGGTGTATCAGAAAAAATTCAAAGAAGTTAAGAAAGAGCCTATGGAAGAAGATCCCCTGAGAAAGAATGCAGAATTATATTTGGGACCAGAGAACATTATTGTTCTCAGTGAAAGTGAAGAAAGTGAAGTGCTAGCTCCTGCAAGCACCCCTGAAGCTCCAATGGATAAGGACAAATAAGTCCAAAGCACTGAACTTCTATGTACTATTGATTCCTTTGCACCAGTTGTCTCAAGTGCCCCACTCATGTCTCAACTTGAGAAAACAACAATACAAACCTTGGGTGCCACAAGCTCTCTGTCTCTTGGTCCTCTTGCCCCACCTACTTCTTCCTCCTCCTCTTTTGCATGGGTGCAGCCTCTTGTCGACAGTAGGAAGAGAAAGTCTTCTTCTCGGAGCTCAGGACCAAATTTTGATGTTGTGGCAGCCTTGTTAGGCACTACAACTCCTTCTCGTGCCAAAAAAGACACAATTACCTCTAGAATAGTGTCTAATGCTCAAGGCCAGCAATTCCTGCAGATAGCCAAGCCTATGGTAGATAAACCAGAGACGGATTTGTAGGCATCTGACCTGGAACTCTCAAGAATTCCCATGGGAGAGTCTACCCCTGAAGGTGAGATCCACAACCTTCAAGAAACATTCACAAGAGTCATTGGTAGGGTACAAAAAGGGCAGCAAACCATAGAATAGCTGGAAGAACAAGCCCAGATCCTTACACGTTTCATCAAATCTCTTTTGTCTAAGGACAAATTTTTGGACCCTACCCCATTGACTACTCTTCCACCACCTGTAATTTTGAGCCAAGATGAAGTACAGAGTATCAAAGATATGCACAAGTATTCCATCTATGACAGAGCTATGGAGGCCATGGTGGATGATATGCTTGTTGTGGGATTGAACTTCATTAATGAAGCTTTCAAACTCCATGGGAAGGTGAACAACTTGCAACAGAAGCTCTCCTCCACTATTGGGAGCATTGATAAAGAACTTAAACTTTGGAGGCAGTTGCATAGTAGACCTCCGCCTCATGGGACAAACAGATGAAAATATTTTTATGGCAAGCAAAGTCTTCGAGGATACAAAGGATAATTTTTCAAAGTCCTGGGTCTACAGCGTGGATTGGAAGATAAAGGTCCTAGAGGAGGATTTGGGAGAATTGAGAAATAGCTGGTAGAAGGGTGAGGCTTTTAAAACACTAGTTGTATCTGACTTTCAAAGATATACATTGTCATCTTCAGGATGAAACTTCTGGTGTCCCTCTCTCCCTACAAGAAATCAAAGCTCAATTCAGAGCTTTTGTCAAGGGTGACCTATTCAAGGAAAGCTCCATTTCCAAAGAAAAAATGAAGGAGATCTGCTCTCTTCAATTTTCCATTGAAGAAGCAAATAAAGACTATCATACTCATGTCGAGTTTGATAAGGAAATGGAGAAGTGCCTCGGGTTTTGGACTCAATCTACTACCAACACATCAGTCCCACATGGCAGAGACATAGCCGAGGTGTTGAAAAGATTTAGACAACGGATCTTAAAGTCGGTGGGTGCCTCCCAATCATAAGCGCTTGTTTTCTTCTCCTATATTCTTCTCTTCTCTTCTCATTCTTTCTCTCGGATTTTTTGTAATTAGTTGGGGTATTGCGATTAGCAACCCTGTAACTAATCTTTAGTTAAATAAAGTAGTTACCGAGAGTAACTGATTTGTAAACTATATAATGGCCTCTCCCTCGCCATTTTGAAGGAGGAAGAATTTGGCTTATTTCTGAAAGTGTAAATAAATCATAAAGAAATCAATACAAAAGAGGACTTTTCATTCTTTTTCTATCCGGTTTCCTTTATTCCCAAGCTATTCATTTACTTTTATTAGATCATTTGTCTGTATTATGTTGAGAATCTTTGTATTCTCACAGATGTTATTTACAGAACTTTGTGTCTTTTCAAATTTCATCTTCTTAATATGATACAAATGATCTTGTTCTAATTCGTTGTACACTCGCATGCATAAGGAATTATTCTGTCATCTATAATTTTGAATGGTGCCTTTCTGCTCGTTCTTGCATTCTTATTCCTAGGTCCTTTTGTAATTGATGATCCTTATAGAAAACAATTTCATAATATCCAAGTTCCACAAGAAAACCATACTCTGTATATGTTTAAATAGGTTCATTTCTGAATAAGGGAGCCTCTCCCATTAAAGAGGAGGGACTTCTTGTCCCCTGATTGTTGCTCTTCTTAAAGTCCTATTTGACGACCAACAGTTTTTGGTGACTCCACTGGGGAATCATATTCCATTTTATTTATTGATCATCTTTTGATCTGGCGACCTCCACGTTTTACTCGAGGGAGAAGGGCCCTTGGTATTGAATATTCTTAGTTTCAGCTTTTGGAACAGCAAGGTTTTCCTTTCCCTTCGACAAGAAGAAATATAAAGACTCGTTCAACAAGCACTCCCACCTATCCAAGATAGAAACCCTATGGGTGGTATTCCTTCAGAGCCAATCAGTCCTAATCTTTGAGCTTTAATTCTGGAATAATGTTGAAGTTCCTCTTCAAGCCATTTTCCCAAGAATGGTGGTACCATTGCCTTGGGGTCATTGTGTTGGGCCTCTTGCCCCTTCCTCAACCTTTGCATGAGTTACCCAGAGTGTAACCGGAAGAACTTCCCTAAATTCAAAGGTGATGGCAAAGTACATCCTGATGAACACATCGCAGCCTTCATAGTCGCATGCGGAGTTCTGGGAGTTGAACATGAAGACGTCTCCGTAAGGCTTTTTTTTTAGACTTTACAAGATAATGCTGCTGATTGGTTATATCACCTTCCGGCTGGTGCTATCACTAGCTGGGACACAATGAGAACTAGGTTTGAAAACCATTTCAAACCGGCGGAGGACATGTACATGCCTTGCTAGCCCAAATTTCTCAAATAAAGAAGGATTCACAAGAGCCCATGAGAGAATTTGTGGCTTGATTCAATAGGTTGATTAACAAAAATTCTGCCAAATACTCGACCTGTAGACCAAATTCAAAAATGTTTCTTCCAAAATGATCAATCGCCTGAAGTTAGTTATGCACTAAGAAGGGCTAATCTCGCAACATTAGCTGATGGATCAAACTCTTGCTGTTAGTGTTGAAGTTGATTTAATCATGTCAGGGAAGTTGAGGGAGACACCCCTTCTAAATCTAAGTCTGCTTCTTCCTCCTCTTCCACTCCTAGACCTAATACTGATCCATTGGTACAAAAACTTGCAAATGATCTCATTGCCATTAAGAAACAATTGGCTAAGCATGCTCCCTATGCAAACGTTCTAAGGAGGAATTTTCAGCCCAGAAATCATTTTCCTGCTTCTCAAGCAAGGCTAGCACTTGAAGGACCTCATATTAAAGTTCCTATGTCAATGCAGCCTGTGAAGTTGAGGAACCAGAGGATGAGGCGGTTAATGAAGATTGCGAGGAATTTGTTGAAGAGGTTGATGATAAAACAGATGAACTTGAGGGATCTCGAGTTAATTTCTTCACCACTAAAGGCATTGATGAAGGGGATGCATTATGACGAAGTAGTAGCAGACAATGAATAGTGAATCATACGCTGTCATGACTCGAAAGCAAACAAATCAGAGGGAGAAAGTGATGCAGCCCACCAAGAAATCTAAGGAGCAGCTGACAACTATCCCCATAATTGCAAAAAGAGGACCTCCTATCCCCATTTCATCTACACACCAAAGGTGAGTCCTGTCAATTCTGCTACTAAAGTTACTTCTTTTTTCCCCTAAAATTGATAAACCTAAGATTTCAAGTGATGATAACCCATCCACTTCTGGGTCTTTTGATATTATTGATCACCTAAAAAAGACTAAGGTTCAAATCTCAGAGGCTAATATATTATCAAACCCATCCTAAGGCTTTTGCTAAAATGATTCACTTTGTCAATTCCCATTCTAAAACTACCTCTAAAGTCCTTTTACCCACTCCTTCTTCTGCACCACAACCTAATCTGGTAGCCGCTATCACCTCACCCAGTGACAAAATCAAACCATTATATGTGACACTTCTTATAGCTGGCCATAGGCTTAGTAATTGCGTCATAGACTCAGGAGCATCAGACAATGTGATGTCTACTAAAGTAGCTCATGCCTTAGGCTTGACTCTCACACGCACTTATGGATCTTGTTATTCTATGGAGAGTAAGGAAGTGCCCTTGGTCAAAAGAATTAAAGATGCACAAGTGGCTTTTGTTGCTATTGGTTGAGAAGAAAGTTTTGGCTACTATCTTAGTAGCAGATATTCCTCTTTCATACGGGATGTTGCTAAGTAGAAACTTCTGTAAGGATGTGGGTGGAGAAATTCAAATGGATTTGTCACATGCCCTCATACCTGTTAATGGGCAAATGAAGAAGTTGCTGCCCTGAGAAGCAGTCTGAGTATATTGTACAAAAAAACTGATGATCCCAAAGCACAAATACTCTACGAGGATATGGCGCATGGCAACTACATGATTATGTCTCCTGAAGAAATCCAACTTCCCAAAGTCTCACCTAAAGATCCTAATGGTGTTTGGATATTAGAGTTTGATGGAAGTTCTTCCTCAGTTGGGTTCTAGAGCTGGTGTCATATTGGTGTCCCCCTGAAGGAAGCCTTCATCCTTTCTCATTCAAGTTGCAGTTTGAAAATACCAATAATATAGCAGAGTATGAAGCTCTCATTCTTGGACTCCAGGTGGTAAAAGAACAGGGTTTGAAGAATCTTCTAGCTCATGGGGATGCGGAACTAATTGTCAAGCAAGTTAGAAACCTCTTCCAGGTAAAAAATGGAAGGTTGAAACATTACAAGAATCAGGTTTGGGATTCCATTGAATTTCTTGATGCTTTCTCCATTAAAGCAATACCTAGGGAGAAGAATACCAGGGCTGATTCACTAGCAGTCTCAGGGTCACTGCTCATACCTCATCCTGACTTTTCTCAAGATAAGTTCACCATTGAGATGATCCATCAACCTAGTGTACCTGATAATACAAGTAACTGGGAAGTTTTGAATAATGATCAACACTTGCTTTCTTTCTTAGAACTAAAGGATAATTTTGAACAATTGTACTTTGAAGGAAGTGACAAGTTGCCTCGTGAAAGTGTGCCCTTTGACAAAGAAGCCACCCAAGAAGAAGAAACGGATCAGGATGGATATATCAAACTCAAGGGAAACAAGATTCCAAAGGGATTGGTGAGTTTAGAGGAACTGTTTGATAAACACGACAGGTATGTGAAGTCTAGAGCTTCTACTAGACCTCAACAATCAGCTGAATATGACAAAATTAATATTGGGAGTTCTACTGACCCTAAGCTCGTGAACATTAGAAAATGTTGCACATCAGATGAGAGGAAGAAGGTAATTTGTCTTTTAAAGAAGTATAAGGATGTTCTTGCTTACTCTTATGAAGATTTAAAAGCTTTCTAACCAAAGTAGATGCAACATTTTATTCCTCTCAAACCGGGAATTAAGCCTTTTAAACAGAAGCAGAGGCAATAAAATCCTAAAATCGCTGACACCATTTTTCAAGAAATACAGAAGTTGTTGAAAGCCAAAATCATTTTTCCTATCCATCATTCAACATGGATTGCCAATAGTGTGCCTGTTAGAAAGAAAAATGGTGAGATTCGTATCTGGGTTGACTTCAGGAATCTGAATCAAGCTTCCTTGAAAGATAATTATCCTTTAAATATGATGGATCAGGTCTTGCAAGCAGTAACGGGATCTAGAATGTTGTCTATGCTTGATGAATTCTCAGGATATAACCAGGTAGAAGTTAATACTAAAGATCAACACAAAACAACTTTCACTACCCCTTGAGGTACCTTTGCTTACAAAAGGATGCCTTTTTAGCTCATTAATGCCAGTGCTACTTTTTAGAGGGCTATGGACTTAGCCTTTGGAAGTTTGAAAGGGAAGTGTATTGTTGTATACCTTGATGACTTGACTGTGTATTCTAAAAAAAGGATGGATCATTTTCAGCACCTGGAGACAGTTCTGCTAAGATGTAGAGAACATGGGATCTCTTTGAATCCTAAGAAATCTGTCTTTTGTGTCACAGAGGGGAAATTATTAGGGCACATCATCTCCAAAGATGGTATAAAGATCGATCTTGAGTGAGTTCAAGCTATTCATCAAATTCCTCTTCCAACCAGCAAAAAGGGCGTGCACTCTTTCTTTGGTAAGATCAGCTTTCTGAGAAGGTTCATCCCTGATTTTACAAAGCTAACTTTGAATATCTCCCAAATGATGAAAGGAAAACAAACATTTGGTTGGTCTCCTGAAGTGAAAGAAGCCTTTGAAGATATTAAAAGGGCCATTGCTAAAACTCATGTTTTAGCATGTCCATATTTCAGCAAAGATTTCATTATCTATTGCTATGCCACATAATTCACCTTGGCTGTTGTTTTGACTCAAAAAGATTCTAATGAGCACAAACTCCCAATCACATTTATGAGCTATATTCTAAAATACCATGAGTTAAAATACGCCATAATGGAAAAACATGCTTTTGCAGTGGTTAAAGTTGTCAAGCAGTTTCGTTTCTACATTCTTAACTCTCACTCCACGATGTTGGTACCAGATACAACTGTTAAGTCAATTCTCACACAGTAAGAATTTGGATCCAAGCGAGGGAACTGGGTGGCCAAGGTCTAAGAATATGATATTGAAATCAAACCGACCAAGCTCGTCTGTGGAAAAGGCCAATGTGAACTCATCGCTAAAGGAGCTAGACACGAGTTACTGGAGGATAAAGTTGGTCTTCCTACCGTTCTGTTTTGTAGCTCAGTTGACAAATGGTATGCTGATATCGCTCATTTTCTCACCTATGGGAGATTACCATCTCATTTTACTACCAAAGAAAAGAGGGCTGTTAAACTAAGGTCAGTGCAATATGTGTTGTGGGAAAATGCCTTGTTTAAACGTGGGTTAGATGGAAGGTTTTTGAAATATGTGGACAAGGAACAGCAGAAAAAGCTACTCTCAGCTTTTCATGATCAGGCATGTTGAGGGCATTACTTATCAACTGTCACTGCTCATAAGATACTTCGTGGAGGATATTACTGGCCTACCTTGTTCAGAGCTACATCAAAGTGGGTTGATAACTGTGAGGCTTGTCAGACTTTCGTGGGTAGACCCAAATTGGCCTCTTGGCCCCTGAAACTAGTTGTGATCAAAGAACCTTTTCAGCAATGGGGTTTGGATTTCATTGGAACACTTAATCCCTCCTCTAGTGCTAGTCATAATTATGTATTAACTGCCACTGATTATTTCACCAAATGGGTAGAAGCCATTCCAGTAAAGAGTACTACTTCTGAAGTAGTATGCAGTTTCATCAAAGAAAACATCTTGGTAAGGTATGGTGTGCCAAAAAAAATCGTGACAGATAATGCTTCAAATTTTTCTTCAACCGATGAAATAGATTTTTTCTATGGTTATGGCATCTCTCTGGCTCACTCCTCATATTACTATCCTCAAGGAAATGGACAAGCAAAATCCACAAATAAAAATCTGGTGACCATTATAAGGAAATTAGACAATGAGTCCCAATGAAACTGGCACAAGAAACTCTTTGACGCTCTTTGGGTAGATAGGATCAAACCTAAGAGAGCCATTGGGATGTCTCCTTTTCAGGTAGTATATGGAGTAGAAGCTCAATTGCTAGTAACAGCGGAGCTACCAGCGTTGCATCTAATGAAGGCCATAGAAGATACCAGTTTTAATGATTCTTTGGATAACAGAATCATGTATCTTCACAAATTGAATGAGGAAAGATTGGAAGTTGCTGATAGGATATCTGCTCACTAGCAGAAAGTAAAGGTCCTGTTTGATAAGAAAGCCAGGTTCCGAGATTTCCAAGTTGGAGACACTGTTTTGTTGTGGGATAAAATGAATGAACCTCATGGCATCCATGGCAAGTTTGATTCCCTTTGGCTTGGACCTTTCAAGATCAGGAACTTCACTGGTAAGAATTCCTTTTACCTTGATTATATGGATGGTTCTTCTCTCCCACTTCCTTATAGTGGGCAGTACCTGAAATTGTTCAAGTCATAGGTGATTAGGAAGTCCTGCGTATATTCTGTATAGCGTTTTGTTTTTTTTTTCCCGTTGTTTTGTTGTGTTTTCCTCTGTATTGGTTTGCTTTTTGACTCCGTGGCCCAATGGATAAGGTACTGGTCTACTTCCTTGAGTTTGTCTAAATCCTTGCCTTGTCTAATTCTTTGAATTTATGCCAAGTCATCCCCAGAATTAGCCAGCTATTGTCCACTCAAAATTCCCCTACTTTTAAGAATTTGAATTTAAAAATTTGAGTTTAAGTGTCTTTTCTGTTGTACTGATAATATGAAAAGTCAAGAAATTGGGAAAATCTACGTTTTTGGGTCATTTTGTGTGTTTTCTGGGCCTGTTGGACATTTTTGTCCTGCGTGTCCCAAGTTCAATTGGGCCCTCTGTTCCCTGATTGGCCGGTTTACCCGAAGTCTGTTCTTTTCGGGCCCGTTGGAAATTTTTGTCCCAAATGTCCCAAGTTCACCCGGACAAGTTGTTCCATTTTCGCCCGATTCGGCGGAGTCGCGTATTTTGTGTATTTTTGTCCCGCATCGCCCAAATCGGATGAACCGCGTACTTCGCACTTTTGCATCCCTCGTGTCCCAAATGAGCCAAGTGCCATTCGTGCTAATTTTTCTCGCTCTACCTGAATATCTTGCTTATTCAATTTGGTAGGTATGTATTTAATGCGCATTCATTTCCTTTCTCTCTCCTAAATGGCTATATAATGAAACTGTCCCTATGCGTTTTTGCACACTGCTTTCATGCTATCTATTGCTCGAACCCTTGCAATCAAAATTCCTACGCGTGTATCCATTCCCCCTACAATTCCATCCCAAGTCTAGCTTGCAGCTCTGCTCTCCGAGTTACTATCAACATGAACATCAAATTCCAGGGGTAGGAACAAATTTCACCACTCGAGTCTACCGTTCCCGATATCGGGGACAGTGAAGTTCGCCACCTTGACTTTGGAGATTTTTGGACAAGGATGATAGATGCAAACCCTTCACTGATGGCACAGATGATTCATGACAGTGGTGTTGCTTTCACTGGTGGTTTCCCTATCTCAGTGCAATGCACAGACACAGTACTCTCATGTGGGGCTCATTTTAACCCTGATTCGAGTGAAATGACAAACGTGCATAGGGAGCTCATCGCTAAACTTGACGCTACCACCATTAGCACTACACTAAGGATTCCAGAAATGGACAATGCTATAGTTTTCTTCCAGAATCAAGCACATGCTCTTTTCAATCAAGACAGTGATAACTATAAGGCGCAGGTGGCGAAGTCCTGGCTTAAAAACCCTAAGAAGGGGGCATCTTGTATGTCCAAGACTCTTTTCCATGCAGATTTCAATGAAGAATTGTTGGATTTCATAATCCTACTTGCTCAGATTATGGGCTTACCCTCTACAAATGAGTTCCATTTCCTATATCAGGCTTGTTGGCTATGAGAGCACTCCTCTTAGGCTTCCTATGTTTTGCAGTGTCAATAATGCCTTGATAGAAGTGTGTAGGCAATTGGAAAAATTGCATAGAACCTGGAGAGACAAGAAAATTACTGGTTTGCACTTCCCCATTTCTTTGGGAAACTACACCTGCAAAACAGCCCTGGATGCACAAAATATAGAAAAGGCTCTAGCTCCCATTACTGTCCATTTCTTTAGGCCCAGAACTTGCTTCGACTTAAAAAAGTTTATTGAGTAGAATATCAAGATAACCTATAATCATAGGGCAAACACAGAAGACTATTGGGCTGAATGTGCTGATGATTTTGAAGCCAAAAGGAGGCATTACACCAGGTTTTCTCTACAATTAATCCAAGAACTCGGCTTGTACCAAGTTCCTGAAGGGCTCAAGGATGAAAAATCTCACCTATACTCATATGAGTTTGAAAATGTGGTCAAGCACACTCCATTGGAGGACTTGGATTGGTTCAAAAAGGAGAAAGATGATTTGGATGAAATCTTGGCTCCAGTCTTAGTCAGGACCAAGATCTGGTTTGATAGGAAAGTTCATGAGCTTAGTAGGCACTCAGCGGAATCCTCCTCCAAGGATGCTTCAACACCAAGTAGGGAAGCATCAACTCCCAGATCAGAAGCACCTGTGCAAACCCCTCCTGCCTCATCAACTCAAGGACCTACAGGCTCTACTCCTTCCTCATCCACCTAGGTGTATCAGAAAAAATTCAAAGAAGTTAAGAAAGAGCCTGTGGAAGAAGATCCCCTGAGAAAGCATGCAGAATTGCCTTTGGGACTAGAGAACATTATTGTTCTTAGTGAAAGTGAAGAAAGTGAAGTGCCAGCTCCTGCAAGCGCCCTTGAAGCTCCAATGGATAAGGAAAAAGAAGTCTAGAGCACTGAACTTCCAAGTACTGTTGATTCCTTTCCACCAGTTGTCTCAAGTGCCCCACTCATGTCTCAACTCGAGACAATAGCAATACAAACCTTGGGCACCATCAGCTCTCTGTCTCTTGGTCCTCTTGCCCCACCTACTTCTTCCTCCTCCTCTTTTGCATGGGTGCAACCTCTTGTCGATAATAGGAAGAGAAATTCTTCCTCTCGAAGCTCAGGACCAAATTTTGATGTTGTGGCAGCTTTGTCAGGAACTATTCCTCCTTCTCGCACCAAAAAATCCAAAATTACCTCCAAAATAGTGCCTGATGCTCAAGGACAACAATTCCTGGAGATAGCCAAGCCTATGGTAGATAAACCAGAGAAGGATTTGCAGGCATCCGACCTAGAACTCTCAAGAATTCCCATGGGAGAGTCTACCCCTGAAGGTGAGATCCACAACCTTTAGGAAACAGTCAAAAGAGTCATTGGGAGGGTAGAGAAAGGGAGGTAAACCATAGAACAGTTGGAAGAACAAGCCCAGATCCTTACAGGTTTCATCAAATCTCTTTTGTCTAAGGACAAAGTTTTGGACCCTACCCCAATGACTACTCTTCCACCACCTGTAATTTTGAGCCAAGATGAAGTATAGAGTATCAAAGATATGCACAAATATTCCATCTATGATAGAGCTATGGAGGCCATGGTGGATGATATGCTTGTTGCAGGATTAAACTTCATTGATGAAGGTTTCAAACTCCACGGGAAGGTCAAAAAATTGCAACAGAAGCTCTCCTCCACTATTGGGAGCATTGATAAAGAACTGAAACTTTGGAGCAGTTGCATAGTAGACCTCCGCCTCATGGGACAAACAGATGAGAATATTTTGATGGCAAGAAAAGTCTTCGAGGATACAAAGGATAATTTCTAAAAGTCCTGGGTCTACAGCGTGGAATGGAAGATCAAGGTTCTGGAGGAGGCTTTGGGAGAATTGAGAAATAGCTGGCAGAAGGGTGAAGCTTTTAAAACACTAGTTGTATCTGATATCAAAGATATACATTGTCATCTTCAGGATGAGACTTCTAGTGTGCCTCTCTCCCTACAAGAAATCAAAGCTTAATTCAGAGATTTTGTCAAGGGTGATCTATTCAAGGAAAGCTCCATTTCTAAAGAAAAAATGACGAAGATCTGCTCTCTTCAATCTGCCATTCAAGAAGCAAATGAAGACTATCATACTCATGTCGAGTTTGATAAGGAAATGGAGAAGTGCCTCGGGTTTTGGACTCAGTCTACTGCCAACACATCAGTCCCATGTGGCAGAGACATAGCCGAGGTGTTGAAAAGATTCAGACAGCGGATCTTAAAGTCGATGGGTCCCTCCCATTCATAAGCACCGGTTTTCTTCTCCTAATTCTTCTCTTCTCTTCTCATTCTTTCTCTCAGATTTGTTGTAATTAGTTGGGGTATTGTGATTAGCAACCCTTTAACTAATCTTTAGTTAAATGAAGTACTTACCAAGAGTAACTGATTTGTAAACTATATAATGGCCTCTCCTCGCCATTTTGAAAGAGGAAGAACTTGGCTTATTTTTGAAAGTGTAAATAAAGCATAAAGAAATCAAAACAGAAGGACTTTTCATTCTTTGTCTATCCAGTTTCCTTTATTCTCAAGCTATTCATTTACTTTTATTAGATCATTTGTCTGTATTATGCTGAGAAGCTTTGTATTCTCACAGATGTTATTTACAGAACTTTGTGTCGTTTCAAATTTCATCTTCTTAATATGATACAAATGATCTTGTTCGAATTCGTTGTACCCTCACATGCATAAGGAATTACTCTGTCATCTATAATCCTGAATGGTGCCTTTCTGCTTGTTCTCGCATTCTTATTCCTCGGTCCTTTTATAATTGATGATCCTTATAGAAAACACTTTCATAATATCCAAGTTCCACAAGAAAACCATACTTTGTATATGTGTAAATAGGTTCATTTCTGAATAAGGGAACCTCTCCCATTAAAGAGGAGGGACTTCTTGTCCCCTGACTGTTGCTCTTCTTGAAGTCCTATTCGATGACCAACACTTAAATAGGCAAGGAATAACAATCTAAGAACTAGTCAAGGTTGTAGATCAAGCCATAAATTAGGGAAATAACTAGTCATCAAAGAACTAGTCAAGACCATAGATTTAGGAGAGAACTAGACATCAAGGATATAGTTAATACCATAGATCTAGGAAAGAACCAGTCAATACCATAGATCAAAGGAAAGAACTATATCTAACAACTAGATATTATCTCCTAATATCTAAATAAATAAAATGAAATATCCACACACATAAGTGTGTGAGGATAAATACAATAAAGGTAAATAATGTACCTAGGTGAACATGAGCTAAGGTAAATACCTACTCTAACATAATTATCATCTTTAGTTTTCCATTTACATAATAATAATTATGTGCATGCAACAAGACAGGGTTAGGTACATATTTTATTTTCATTTCATTTTATTTCTTATCAAAGGGAGGAGAGAGAAAGAGATAGGGAAGAGAGATAATAGAGAGAAACATTATTTTTCCAAAAGTCACATTTCACACAACAAGCCACAAGAGAGAGTTACACAATTAATTATAAATGTTAATAAGTTTCCAGCGAAGTTTATTGTCTTAACTAGGGTCTTGTGGCCTTATTTTAAATTTTTCTACTAGTTGCAAAAATGTCAAATTTTCATTTAGAGGCTAAAGAACCACATTCAAAAAATGTCTTCCGATGGGAAAATATATAATTTTTAAGTTCTTATTTGTCACCCTATATACCAAGAATTCACTAGAACTGATAGAGGTTAGAACTAGTGAACGATTTGCAAATGACAACTAGTTTTTTGGGCCATCGATCGTAATTGGGCCGGTTGCAAAACTAACCAGTTTTAGCTCGAGAGATGAGAGACCTCATCCAAACACTGAATTTGGATGGATAAATTCTCCATGGAAAGATACCTACATTCCCTCATATATATGTAGAATTCATTGGGGTTGACAGAATCGAGAATTGGAAACCAGGTTACAAATGACGATTGGTTTTCCAGAGCCACTGATCATAGTTGGTCCAGTTTGACCTAATCAAATAGTGCCCAAAGGCATACAAAACCCCTTTTCAAAACTTTATAAAAAAAAATTCAAAAAGTGAAGGTTACAAAAATTGTTTTAGTAGAAATACTAGAGGTTTGTGAAAGAGGAAAATTATTCCTTTGCTCAGGGTCCAAACGAGGTAACATGGCTCCTAGAGGGGCGGAGAGAAGAGCACAAATGGTCAATCGAGGTCAATCTAAATCTTCATACGACTCCCCACATCACAAGGGACAAATAAAACTCAACATTGTTTTTCTGGGTTTCATAATGTTGTTTTACAAGTCTTTGAAAGTGGTGTTTTTCTAACTGTGCAAGTAAATGAAAAAGGTTGTTTTAGTTGACGAAACAACTCCCACTAGTACCCACGGACATGAGCACCTATTTCTAATACCCTGGGTTAAGAACGTATAAGATTGTGGTAGCGATCACAGTTGATGGGCAAGGTGTAAATCGGTTACGTAATTCACAAGGTGGAGTTTTGTTGTTTTACACTAAGTTTGGTTAAATATCCAATTGTATGATTATCCAATGGTTTGCTATTTCTATTAAATTGCAAATTAAGAACCAAAAATACGAAAATTATAAAGGATGACGGTAAAGGAGACCATGCCTGGAGGAATGATTAGCATCCACGGTCAACAAGGTTTTTCAAGTGGGATTCACCGGCATTCTGCAAGGCTCCAAATAGGCATTTCATATTTTTTGCAAGCAGTTTGCACGCATTTGGACAATTCCACCAATTTGCATTTATCCCCTTTAGAAAGCATTTAATACCCGTTCCACAAAATGATTTGAGCATTCTTACAACAGTGAATCGCCACGTTAGACCATGTTTGGTTGATCGGTACATCCCCCCGTCAAATCTCTCCTCTTTGAACAACAATGGATAATGCTTGCAATAGCTCTTAAGATCTCTACTTTGCACTTTTCTAAAAGTCATTTTCAACAATTTCCTACGAATCTATTTGATGCATAGCCTATCCACACACTTCTCTATGAATCTCTTGAAGGTTATGGCAGCCCTGATATAACTACTTTGCATGACCGCCTATTTGTGGATCCCATGTCCTTAGAGATTACAAACTTTTCCCACACACATTTGATATAGGATAACTGGCAGGTGTCAACCAACTGTTGCCTAAATAGAAGGATTTGGCTTAACATCTGCCAAAAGCATTGAACATTAAAAATGTTACTATGGCTTTTCCAACAAACCCCTATATTTACCTTAATCTCATCATCTTTAGCAATTCCATGGGACCGCATCACTTACGCCTTTCCTTTGCATAATAGACCATAGGATTTTTGTTTTTAGCATTTACTTTTGGCAAACTAACTTCCTGTCTGGAAGTTTGCTGGGACGTCCCTGGGTGCCTGCATAGCTCCCATTTGGCGTAGCGAAGGGTGATTTTAAACAGAGACAGTTGTAGCAGAAACCTACAGTGGGATAACGGGAAAGGCGCTTCCAATAGTCTTAAACAACACAACAACTACTCGAAATAGAGGGTAAAGAGAAGGAAGGTGATGTGGTATCGCTGCATTTTCCATGTTAGAATGGTGCTATAAATTTTACAATGCACGCAACATGTGAAAAGATAAGAAAATGAAGCAAATATCAATACGGCTGTACATTACGCCTAATGGAGCGCCTCCTAAACCTCAATCTTCTTCTTCTTCTTCTTCCTACAATAAACCAAAATGGTGACAGGCAGCAGTTTCCTTCCTTCTTAGAGGCGTTGAACCCACTTCCTAACAACATATACAGGTCAAGATCAATCACTTTGTATATAGTAAAATGATGAGATATTAGAGTTACAGTTTATCTCCGTGTGCAGGCTTGATTTCAGCTCATAATGGTATTGATTTTGGGACGGAATTTTAGCGAGAATCTTCATTTAGCATCAGTTCCCTGTAACGTTATGTTTATTTTCTTATGGGAGCACAAAACCCCTGCTTTACCATCGTTAGTAAAGCAGAGCTCCTCTTTTGAACTTGCTGCAGCTATCCAATTACTGCTAACTTTTTTAACGTTACCTTGGGGTTCGCCGTGGTCGTTAACTCCTTGGGATCATCAAATAAAGTGCTCGTATTACTGATGCAGGGAAATGAAAATGTCTGAAAAGGCTGTTTAGGAAAATGTCACTCTCCTAGACGTGGAGCACGTTTAATACGTTGGACCAACCTTGATGTACGCCCCCCCCTGCAACCAGGTGTGCTGTCAGGTAGGGGCACTATTTAGTTTGTCTTCAATTTACCCCTAGCTTATTAATTTTTTAGTTCTAAAATGGGCACTAGTACAATTTGAGCTAGATTGACCTCACCGCACCCGCATTGATATGATGAGCCCTTAACTACATTTATCCAATATTAGTCAAAACATGTTCCTAGATTCAAGTGACATGCGATTCTCCATTAATTTCTATGATGTTGTGGAGATTAGAAATAGTTTTTTTTTTTTTAGATCGCGAGTCTATTTTATTCGCCCCTTCGAGACACCTGGCAAATAAGAAATGTCCATGTTGGCATTGATTTTAATGCTAAATGTTGTATATCTAGGGCAGAAATAGGGATGCATTCAAATTGTGCAGTCACCATATCATGTTGTAAATGTGCATCTTAGAGAGAAGTGTTCTCAATGCATTGGCTACAGGATTTCCTTCATTAGATAACAGCTTTTTAATATGGGATCAACATTATGATGCTAACCATCTAATTTTCATAAGAAAATTAATTAAGTCGCATGTCGTTTTTCATAGGTTTATTGGTTTGAGTGATTGCCTGCTCAAGTGACCCTAAGATGACTACAGGATTTCTTGTGCATTATGAAAAGATTTCTTATTGCTGCGAGTCGAAGGGATAGGCTTGTTGACCTAGTGGACAAATTCGTTAGTCGAATCTGTCCCGGAAAATCTACAATACACGTCACAGGCATTGAGCTGGAACTTCTAGACTTCTGAGACATGAGATGGTTTGTAGAGAGTACTGAAGATGTGTTTTATATCCACGGTGACGACATGATTCTTGAATTTATCAAACATGAAGAACATGTCATGAGCTAGTGCACTCAGAGTATAAGATGGAGCATGATGCTTGTCAAGAACGATCTCAATAAATAGATTAATGAGATAGTATTAGGAAAAAGGTACACTAGTCATAATTTGCCAAGCACCATAAGATTTCAAATTTCAAAAGACTAACCTTAGTTATCAATCACTACATCACTTGTATGCGCATGTAGCGGAATTCAAGATATAAACACCACTTATGCTACACCGGTGATATAGCCAATTTGCAAAATTAACGATTGGATTCTACCACATTCAGCATTCACATTCTAGTTCATAGTTGTATATTTATATCATATTTTCACAACAAATGTTCATGCATTAATTCTTAACCCATGGTCATTTATTAAAATTTGTAATATTTGCGCGATTAGAAAATATTTCAACCGTAATGCCTAAAATACTTAATAACCATTTTATCATAACTCAAGGCATCATCTGTAAAGCATACGAGACTTGATGCAAAAGGGAAAATTGCATACACATTTTCAATGGCCAGTCACCTATGGAACCATTTTCAAAATTGAATCTTTGGATGTGGTGATTAACTTCGAATACAAGTTTGGAGCCATAAATGAAGGAAATGATGAGTCTCTGTCCAGCATCTTAAGGGAAAACCATATAATTTATACCCACTTGTCATTATTCATATGGTATGAATCCAAAACCATGATTTCCTTGCTTGTTAAAATGTAACTATATGGAGTGATAACAGCATTTTCATCTGCTCATTTCACATCATTCCTATCCATTGTTGCACCATATCTGATACCCATAAAACAACACTTATGCCTAATAGATACAATCTTTTGAGACAAGTTCTTCAACATGAAACATGACTAAACCCACTACATGTTCGCAAAGCTCAATTAATACAATTTGGGCGTTTGGCCACTATCATGAAACTATGGATAAAAATCATCAGATGAATTTGGACCTAAGGGATTCACAAGTCTTCAATTAGTCGCTTCCAAGTAGCAAAGATCTCTTCAAGCAAACTCTTATTATCAAACCAACCAAGAGATGAGATGCTCATTTCCCAACGATAGCCTTGGCATTGATGTCAGATCTACTCACCATCCCTCACGCCAGCACAAGATGTCGAAACACAGTTGCCATTGTTTTAAGTTCTCATAAATTTAAGAGATTTCATTTGAGTATTACACAATATGTCATTTCAAGGTGACATGCCTATTTAGCTATTTCTGAAAACGATTCCCTAATTGCTTATTTTGAGATATATTCAACTAATACCAAGGGACTTGCTGGATCTCACTTCATATTTCATCATTTTGTATAGTCTTAAACTTTAAGATACAACTTATGATTTAAATAGCTCAGTAGCATGTTTATATCTATATTAAACTTTTATCAAGTGACTTATGATAAGCTCAAATAATGTATGTCATCAATCTGTTGAACTTGTTTAAGATGACTCTGCAAACGTTTGTAACTTTATGTGCATTGTTTGTTTAAAGGTAGCATCAAGTACCCATATTTAATTAAGGATGCTCAGGTTTTAGGGGCTTTCCCCATCAAGTATTTAAGGCAACTTCATGTTGATGGAAAGCTAAATGATATCGATCATATCTTGCTTTGAGCTATAGGTCATATTTTCCCATACTTGCTCTGTATTTGAGCTTACTCATTATAGCCTTACTTGTATAAACAAGCTTGTCTTCATGCGACCATATGCACCACATGTATGTAAATAATGTTTGAGCTTATTTTTGTACACCATACAGCGATTCTGCTTCTCTTTCAAACATAATGGGAATTCATACAAAATATCCGGCAGCAATTGATGTTCGAACATTTCTTCGGAAGAAGTATGTACAATTTTGCAAGTGCTCTCATGTGGATACCTGTTTAATGTGTAGTTTTATGATCACCCAAGGATATCAAACCATACAAGTTATTGATTAAATCATTACCCCACAAATTCAAACATGCAGTTTTGACCCCTTGGATAAAGTATCTCTAGTGCTATTCATGAACTAAAAGAGCGTTAAAGCTTTATAAAATTTCCAGCGGTACTAAACCCTTTGGATCTGCAGTGGAAGGTACATGCCATATTCTGATTGTAGCATTAAAAATACTGTGACTATGTCATGAGCATTGATGGTCACCACATGCAGGTAGATGTTGTACTAATTTAATAATTAAGCCCAAGATTGTAATTTATGATTACATTCGGGTTTCTATAAAGTTTTATGCCAAAGCTTGTGCAATTCAAAGACAATTTCTACTATAGACAAGGATCAATGAATAGTTGAATACTCTGGAAGCTTCACGTGCACATTCTGAAATTCTATGGGAACACGAATGAAAAAAATCATATGGCTCTGATAACTCCATGTTAAACCATCTCTTGCCTTCAGGATGTTATCAATTCATATCTGGTTCAACTGGTCAGTGCATGGATGACATGTATTGTGCATATACTACATTCAATCGAAAATCTGTTACGTATGTTGGAAGCTCTCTGCACTAATGCTGGCCTTTATACACGGGGACGTAAAACTATAGACAACTTACTCAAGAAGGTCGCTATGCTAGGCAAGTATTGAACTGCGTTTTATTACTGTTCTTATCCAATACAAGATTTTATGCATTGACATGCTTTATCCTTTTTTTCGAAGCACTACCTCTTCACCTTTAGACACTTGTGAAAATGCAACCTTTTGTTGTCCATGTGTAAGGTTCCAACGTACTCAATCTTCCAGGTAAATGCTCGTCATTTATGATACCCATCTAGCAATACCATCTATTTGCATACATTTTATGAGGTACATATATCAAAGAATTTCATTTGGCACAACTTTACCAGCTTTAAGTTGTGAATATATCTTTGGAATCATTTCAGATTAATGGCAAGAGCTAATATTGTCAACTGCATAAAACATGCAGCATGCATCAGGAAACACAACAGTACCACACACATGAATGAACTCTAGGAATACCCAAGTTTAGCATACTCACGGAGGCTATAGTAAACATCTACAGAAATTTTGCCACCCCATGATGCATCTTTGCATTTGGTTATGGATTTATTTCTGAATTGGTGAATATTTGGCATCACGTAATTAAATGAATATACAATTAGACACAGTCAATCACTATATGTTTGTGCTTGGCCTCATCTTATTTTTTACATGCTTGTGTTTTCTCTGACAGTGAAGAAATGACTGAATGAATGCTCAATTACCAAGTCAAGTATGGGAGGGTGGAAGGATCAGGTATTTCACTTAATGCTGTCAGCAGGAACTGTATGTGTGTACTGGTAATTTGAGTCATCTGATGTGGCTCGTTCTACATGAAAATAAAAAGATCTCCATTATTAATTCCATTTAAACCAAGGAAAATCTGAACTTGATTGATTGGGGACCTAGGTATAGATCACGAGTCTAAATTTAGCATGTGGGACCCTAGAAATTTGAGGCACTAACAATGGTCAAGACCTTCATCATTCCGGTGCATTGCAGATGCATCTAAATAGAGGCCTTGGACTTTCCAAGTAAGGAGCATGACTTCATTTCATCTTGCTAGAAATCACTTGTAGGGTTCCTCTTGTGCTTAGAATACATGTCTCATTTTGTTTTGTACCAGGTCAGACACTTATGGAGTTATGTGTCATTGCACACAATGACATGTCTGCATGGAAGCATCATCATGAGAGTTAGTGTTAGCATAGCTAGCCCTGATGGAGATTCCTTTTTATCGATTATCTAAAGCTTTACTGTTGAAACGGTACCATTTTCAACTATCATACTACAGTTGTACTGGACTTTTTAATGGAATAATGGGAATAGCTTTTAATTTTACATTTTTTTTGTGGAGACATCTATCAATGAGTTATGTTAGTCATTGCATTCAACAAGTATATTTTGCTGAAGGTGACCATGAAACAACCAAGGAAGAACCCTAAGGAAGTTGATTCAAGAAAACAATAAAGAACCAAGACCAAGGAAAATTTTAGTGGTAAATATTCATAGATTAGTGAATAGTAGGATTTCTAAAATTTGATTTTGGAAACTTTTATGGTCATGTCAGTGCCCAGGTTTTGCTAAAAAGTTCCCCAAACAATATTTTGTCGCATGTGAATAGCCAACGTATATCCAATCCCAATGTATATTTTAATATTGAATCATGGGGTGATCGAAGGACTAGGATTTTATAATATTCTTGATTTGACAAGAAATATATGGAACCTTGTTGGTCCTTTGGACTCATTCACTGACATGCATGGGAGTGTTGAGGAATGTAATTAAACTCACCATATATATATATATGTTTTCCCATGATTTACCATAGAAAAGGATTTAGCCAACCACCATATCACAATTTTCTTACAAAATTTCTGATAAATCAAGGTCCTATTGGGGCACGATTACTGCATTGCAATTTACATCCTAGAAGCACTTACTGTAGGTGAGTCTATTTGATACTTGTTTTCATTTATGTCGCATTACTTTATCTGAGATTCTACCTTTGTAAGTTATTTATGTCATTTTTTTATTTTACGGTATTGCAAATGTCATGACACTATAATGCTTTAGTTGATTTTCATCACATAGCTCTTCCAACTCAAAACATTTCCTTACAGTGAACTAAGTATATAATTCAATGCTATAATTTTCATAACATGTATTTTGCATATGATTTTTAAATCATGTTCCATTTTATTTTGTTAGAAAGTGTTAACATCCTCATCCTCATAACCACTATCATTTTTTATGTCATCTATAATAGTCCCCCACATGGAGAGAATTATAACTAGTTTTCCTATCTTAGATACACACACACACACACACATATATGTATATTTAAAATCACTTTGCTTCTATCTGTATTACTTGGTTTATCTTCTTCGAATATTTTTGTTCTCTCTTCTTCTATATATATATATATATCTATATATATATATATATATATATATATATATATATATATATATATATATATATATATATATATATATATTCCATGACCATCACATTTGTCAGATTCCATTGGTGTAAAGTGTTGCAAAATTTTTCCACGTGTCCTGCCTTGACCGTTGATCACTGAATGCTGACACTACTTCATGAATTTTCCTACAGTTGACCAAAGGATATATAAAATGTGGTGCATTCCTTAGGTTTCACGTACACTAGGGGAATTTCCTTGGGAAATTGACAGAATGGTGACACATGGCATAGAAATCCTAATATGAACTTGAAAACTTATTAGTTGCGGTTCATTCCATAGGGTTCACACCCATTGGGATGACTTTGTTATAAATCTCAGAGGTTAACGACATGATTACACATCACGCAAGATTACATAACCATTAATTTTAAAAAGTTTGAATGAAGGATTTTAATAACATCCATGAGACCAAACAGTGAATGAATGAATGTGTTATCACTTAGCTGAAATTGTGTACATTTTCAACAATTTTTTTAAATTTTTTTCAGGTAAGTCTTCTATTTCAATATCTTTGTTTTCTTTTTTGAATCATGAAGGAAATAAACTATCTTCAAAAGTCAGTAATTTTGTTTCAACTTTCTAAGTTTTGGAATTTTTCTTTGTACTGAAGGTATTTCAGGTTTTTGTGTCCCGTGTGTCTAATGTTCCTTTAGGCTTCCTGTTCTCTGATTCTTCACCTTCTCCACATTGAGATATTCTTCCTTTGTTGTGCGGAAGTTCCAATATTTTTTTGAACTCTTGGACCATGTGCTCTCAGGTCATCGGTTCTCCGCATCCCTGCAATACCCGTCACTCTCTAAATTTTCTAAGACTTTCTTACTGTACGGATGTTTTGGCTCGGCAGAGAAACCCTCTCCCAATGTCCCAAGGATACTATGTGCACTTTTTTATTCGATCTACATGATTTTTGCTAAGTATTAATGTATTGCATAGATGTGGGCTTTCCTTTTACCAAGTGTCCCAAGTGCAGCACAACCAACAGTTCTCAACAAATCCGAATTTACTGCTTTGGGCTAGTCTTCTTTGTATTATGGATATTTCAGATCTTGGTGTCACAAATGTTCCATGTGCCTTTTGTGCTCAATTTCTCCTCCATGTTCACATTTTAAAGGTTAAATCTTGTGTCTTGTGTCCCAAACATTCTCGTTTCCCACAATACATTTAATTATTCATTTAATGCACTCTAACTACTCTTTTCGAATGGGATATCTATATATATGTAGGGTAGACCTGTCATTTTTACCATAAGAGTTTGCAGTTTGCTTTTCATTTCCAATTCCCGCACCTTCTCCACTATTTGTTTTCATAACAAATATTTCCTTAACCATTTTAAAAAGTTTCAATTTCATCTTGCTCTTGAGAAGCTCTCCATTCCTTTGGAAATGAAAATTTATGTTTTAGGAAGCCCCCTATCAAGATTTAAAGTGGAATTCATTTTGGACCTAATATTTTCCCACTTTTGTAAGATTATTTTTCCCTATGCGTTTGATTCATTGTTCCATTTTCCACCATGAAGATTCATTAAAAAGGGCATGATCATCTTTCCACCCTAGTAACTATTATACCCAATGTGGGAGATAGTGATGTAAAACATCTTGATCTCAATGATTTTTGGGCACAACTTAATTGTGAAAATCATTTTCCCATTGCTCAATTGATCAAATAATGTGAATAGCTCATGCAAGGGGTTTTATAATATTTTTCCAGTGCACCGAAACCATTCTGGCTTGTGGCTCCTATTTTGGCAAAATTACTAAGGAAATCAAATATCGTCAAGGTCAGGTAATTGTTGAGTTGAATGTTCAATGTAGCAATAATGCTTCTAGGATTCTTGTGATAGAAGACTCAAATATTCTCTCCAAAGATCAAGCTTAATTGTCGTTTTATCAAGAAAGTGAAAAATACAAGCATATGGTATAAAATTATTGGTTTAAAGTCTCAAAGAAAGGAGCCTCCAGGTTTTCCAAAACTATGTATAGAAGTGATTTCTAGGAGGATTTTTTAGATATCATTACCCTTGTTGCTAGAATAATGGGTCTTCTTTCAACCAATGAATTTCATTTATAGATGTGCCCATATTTAAATATTATCTGTGAGGGAAAGAAGAGTTTAAATTTTGGGGAAATCATTTGTGAAAACCTCATTGAACAACTTGTTGAGATGTAGAGGAGTAACAAATTTCATATGATTTCTTATTTGATATAAACCATTACAGCATACAAAGCATGGTTTTGTCTTTCTTCTAATGAAGATAAAAAGAGTGATCCAATATATGAATACTACCCCAGTTGACTTTGAAGAATAGAATTCATCATTTCAAAAGAGTTAATGATTCCTTCACCATATATATTGTCAGATTGTTAGAAGGAAACACAATTGAGAGGTTCTATTATGACACCAAACAACTTATTTTAGTTTATGGTAGCTACTTCATTCCATCCAGGAATTTTTCTTACATCATGTTAGCAGGCTTCAAGGGATTACCTCTAAAACTTCCAATGTTTTGGAACGATAATATTTCCCTAGTTCAAATTTGCAGATAACTTGACAAGGTGCGTAGAACTTGTAAGGATAATAAAATATCTACCATTCTATTCCTAATTACTTTGGGTAACTACACCTGCATAATTTCTCTGGATGCACAGAACATTGAGAGGACCATGGTTTATTTTAATCTCTACACTTTTTAGAAAATATCCTTCTTTTATACCGAAGGTTTTATTTCAGATAATTTACGGTTGTCCTTCTGTCACCTCCATGACACATAAGACTATTGGACTGATTTTCAAATTACTATGAAGTAATAATAAGATACTATGGTAGGCTTTCCTTGCAAAAAATCAAGGATTTTGGAATTTACAAGGTACCAAATGAGTTGCAGGATGATGATGAAGACCTATAATCTCTTTAATTTGACAAGTTTATCAAGCACACACCTCTTGAAACCATTGATTGGTTGAAGAAAGAAATGGATAACTTACAAGAGAACATAAATCCAATCTTAGTTAGGACTAAAATTCAATTTGATAAGAAAATGAAGGTCTATAGAGTAGGAAGACCAATATTCTCCTCTCAAGGAGCATCCACTCCTTATAGAAAAAACGCTACAGCAGTACTTGAAGCTCATACATAGTCAACTCCCTTCCCTTTTGAGTCTTCAACCTTTGTGTATATTAAGAAGGGGAAAGATAAAAAATTTGATAACACAAAAGATGTAATTAAGGAAGAAAGTAAGAATTTTCCTTCTCCAAAGCAATCTAAAGCAGTACCAAACATTGAGAAAATTGTTGATCTTTGAGGAAATGTTGAAGAAGAGGCATAAGAACATGAAGAAAGCAGTATTGAAGGAAGAAAAACTAAAACATAAGAAGAAGGAGATGGTAAACAAGAAGATATCACATAAAAAGCTGAGACCATCGTTATTTTGGAGCCACCTATCATAGAGACCCTTGCCAAGGAAACACTTGTTTCTAGTATTGGAACATATTTATTGGAAGTGTTAGCTACACATACTTTAGGTCCTCTTGTTCCTCCTCCTAGTACCTCTTTTACTTGGGTCCAACCATGTATTGACAATAAGAAAATAAATCCTTCATCTCAAATTGTTTCTCCAAAATTCTATGTTGTGGATGATCTTTTTAGAGCAACTCATACTCCTTCCGCAAAGAAATATAAAACCACCTCAAGGTTGGTATTTAATTCTAAAGTAAATTACTTTTTCGAATTTTTCAAACTAAGAATGGAAAATTTAGAGGAATATTTGGAACTAACAAGGATACCATTGGGTGAATCCACTCCTGAGAGTAAGGTTCATAACCTAAATGAGAGAATATCTAAAGCGATTGAAAGGGTTGAGAAGGGTAAGAAAACATAGCAACAATTGGAGGAGAAAATTTAAATCTATTTAAATTTCATTCAGTATCTATTGGTAAAATAAAAAGTGTTTGATCCAACCCCATTCGCCTCAATTCCACCACCTATTTATTTGACTAGTGATGAAGTTTAAACTATCACGTATATCTATAAACATGTTGTCCATGGAAAAGAAACTGAAGCAATGGTGAATGATATGATAATTTTAGGTCTAAATTTAATGGATGAAGATTATAAAGTATATAATAGTGTTTTCTTAATTTAACAAGGATTCACCCAAGTCTTTGCCAGTCTCAAAAAAGAGCTCAAAATATGGGTAGATTGTATATAAGATCTCAGACAAATAAGTACAACTGATGAACAAACCCTCATTACAAGTAAATTCTTTGATGATTCAAAGAACACTCATTCCAAGAACTGGGTACATAGTTTGAACTAAAAGATAAACATCTTCGAAGACACAATTGATGAGTTTAAGAATATGTTCTAAAAGGGTGAATATTTCAAGGCTTGTGTGCAAGATGAATTCAGAGACCTTTGCTTCTAGTTTTTCAAGGAAGACTCTGTCAGTAGAAACACATTGCAAGATATCAAGATAGAATTCAAAGAACTTGTCAAAGAAAGATAGTTCAAGTCTGATATTATAACCAAATGAAAGGTGAAGGAAATATGCGCACTAAAGACCATAATCATTGAAGAAATTAAATGTTTTTTTAAAAATGGATACTTTTTGGAAGAAATGGAAGGTTTCTTAAACATTTGGAAAAACACCACTGCCTACACAACTATTCCACAAGGCATGGAAATAGATGGAACATTGGTAAGATTCAGAAATCAGATATTGAAGAAAAATACTTTAGTTGCCTCCTCTTCAGATGTTCCTTCGGCTAGCACTTGTGTCTTTCTTTTAATTTGTCTTATATTTTCAAAAGTTGGTACTATTTCAAAAGATTTAATTTTTTACCAACCAACTTAGGGTTGAATAATTTTAGTTAAGAGAAATATAATCGAAGATTTTTCTTTTTGTAACTTCTAGAGCGGATATATAAGGAGACTTCTTTTCTTTGTAAAGGGGGGTTGGATTTTTTATATTTGGAATGTTAGTAAATATAGTACTGTAAGAATCAATACAAAAGAAGTTATTTCTCTCCTTTTTATGTCGAGACGCATTCTCACTTATATATATATATATATATATATATATTATATAGTGAGTGGAGGACTCTGATGCCATACTCGTGAAATTGTTGGAAAAA